>CM055732.1:9328273-9638212 GCA_029465975.1 Dallia pectoralis | reverse complement strand
ATAGATAAGTCCTAAATAAGGACACCTGTGGTTTCAGTTGGATATGCAGCTACACACTCTATAGATAAGTCCTAAATAAGGACACCTGTGGTTTCAGTTGGATATACAGCTACACACTCTATAGATAAGTCCTAAATAAGGACATGTGTGGTTTCAGTTGGATATACAGCTACACACTCTATAGATAAGTCCTAAATAAGGACATGTGTGGTTTCAGTTGGATATACAGCTACACACTATATAGATAAGTCCTAAATAAGGACACCTGTGGTTTCAGTTGGGTATACAGCTACACACTCTATAGATAAGTCCTAAATAAGGACACCTGTGGTTTCAGTTGGGTATACAGCTACACACTCTATAGATAAGTCCTAAATAAGGACACCTGTGGTTTCAGTTGGATATACAGCTACACACTATATAGATAAGTCCTAAATAAGGACATGTGTGGTTTCAGTTGGATATACGGCTACACACTATATAGATAATTCCTAAATAAGGACACCTGTGGTTTCAGTTGTGTATACAGCTACACAATCTATAGATAAGTCCTAAATAAGGACATGTGTGGTTTCAGTTGGATATACAGCTACACACTCTATAGATAAGTCCTAAATAAGGACACCTGTGGTTTCAGTTGGATATACAGCTACACACTCTATAGATAAGTCCTAAATAAGGACATGTGTGGTTTCAGTTGGATATACAGCTACACACTCTATAGATAAGTCCTAAATAAGGACATGTGTGGTTTCAGTTGGATATACAGCTACACACTATATATATAAGTCCTAAATAAGGACATGTGTGGTTTCAGTTGGATATACGGCCACACACTATATAGATAATTCCTAAATAAGGACACCTGTGGTTTCAGTTGTGTATACAGCTACACACTCTATAGATAAGTCCTAAATAAGGACACCTGTGGTTTCAGTTGGATATACAGCTACACACTCTATAGATAAGTCCTAAATAAGGACATGTGTGGTTTCAGTTGGATATACGGCCACACACTATATAGATAATTCCTAAATAAGGACACCTGTGGTTTCAGTTGTGTATACAGCTACACACTCTATAGATAAGTCCTAAATAAGGACACCTGTGGTTTCAGTTGGATATACAGCTACACATTCTATAGATAAGTCCTAAATAAGGACATGTGTGGTTTCAGTTGGGTATACTGCTACACACTCTATAGATAAGTCCTAAATGAGGACACCTGTGGTTTCAGTTGGATATACAGCTACACACTCTATAGATAAGTCCTAAATAAGGACATGTGTGGTTTCAGTTGGGTATACAGCTACACACTCTATAGATAAGTCCTAAATAAGGACACCTGTGGTTTCAGTTGGATATACAGCTACACACTCTATAGATAAGTCCTAAATAAGGACACCTGTGGTTTCAGTTGGGTATACAGCTACACACTCTATAGATAAGTCCTAAATAAGGACACCTGTGGTTTCAGTTGGGTATACAGCTACACACTCTATAGATAAGTCCTAAATAAGGACACCTGTGGTTTCAGTTGGATATGCAGCTACACACTCTATAGATAAGTCCTAAATAAGGACACCTGTGGTTTCAGTTGGATATACAGCTACACACTCTATAGATAAGTCCTAAATAAGGACATGTGTGGTTTCAGTTGGATATACAGCTACACACTCTATAGATAAGTCCTAAATAAGGACATGTGTGGTTTCAGTTGGATATACAGCTACACACTATATAGATAAGTCCTAAATAAGGACATGTGTGGTTTCAGTTGGATATACGGCTACACACTATATAGATAATTCCTAAATAAGGACACCTGTGGTTTCAGTTGTGTATACAGCTACACACTCTATAGATAAGTCCTAAATAAGGACATGTGTGGTTTCAGTTGGGTATACAGCTACACACTCTATAGATAAGTCCTAAATAAGGACACCTGTGGTTTCAGTTGGATATACAGCTACACACTCTATAGATAAGTCCTAAATAAGGACATGTGTGGTTTCAGTTGGGTATACAGCTACACACTCTATAGATAAGTCCTAAATAAGGACACCTGTGGTTTCAGTTGGATATACAGCTACACACTCTATAGATAAGTCCTAAATAAGGACACCTGTGGTTTCAGTTGGATATGCAGCTATACACTCTATAGATAAGTCCTAAATAAGGACACCTGTGGTTTCAGTTGGGTATACAGCTACACACTCTATAGATAAGTCCTAAATAAGGACACCTGTGGTTTCAGTTGGGTATACAGCTACACACTCTATAGATAAGTCCTAAATAAGGACACCTGTGGTTTCAGTTGGGTATACAGCTACACACTCTATAGATAAGTCCTAAATAAGGACACCTGTGGTTTCAGTTGGGTATACAGCTACACACTATATAGATAAGTCCTAAATAAGGACACCTGTGGTTTCAGTTGGATATACAGCTACACACTCTATAGATAAGTCCTAAATAAGGACACCTGTGGTTTCAGTTGGGTATACAGCTACACACTATATAGATAAGTCCTAAATAAGGACACCTGTGGTTTCAGTTGGATATACGGCTACACACTCTATAGATAAGTCCTAAATAAGGACATGTGTGGTTTCAGTTGGATATACAGCTACACACTCTATAGATAAGTCCTAAATAAGGACACCTGTGGTTTCAGTTGGATTTCAGATAAGTGGACACCTGTGGTTTCAGTTGTGTATACAGCTACACACTCTATAGATAAGTCCTAAATAAGGACATGTGTGGTTTCAGTTGGATATACAGCTACACACTATATAGATAAGTCCTAAATAAGGACATGTGTGGTTTCAGTTGGATATACAGCTACACACTATATAGATAAGTCCTAAATAAGGACACCTGTGGTTTCAGTTGGATATACAGTTACACACTCTATAGATAAGTCCTAAATAAGGACATGTGTGGTTTCAGTTGGATATACAGCTACACACTCTATAGATAAGTCCTAAATAAGGACATGTGTGGTTTCAGTTGGATATACAGCTACACACTCTATAGATAAGTCCTAAATAAGGACACCTGTGGTTTCAGTTGGATATACAGCTACACACTCTATAGATAAGTCCTAAATAAGGACATGTGTGGTTTCAGTTGGATATACAGCTACACACTCTATAGATAAGTCCTAAATAAGGACACCTGTGGTTTCAGTTGGATATACGGCTACACACTCTATAGATAAGTCCTAAATAAGGACACCTGTGGTTTCAGTTGTGTATACAGCTACACATTCTATAGATAAGTCCTAAATAAGGACATGTGTGGTTTCAGTTGGATATACAGCTACACACTATATAGATAAGTCCTAAATAAGGACACCTGTGGTTTCAGTTGGATATACAGCTACACACTATATAGATAAGTCCTAAATAAGGACACCTGTGGTTTCAGTTGGATATACAGTTACACACTCTATAGATAAGTCCTAAATAAGGACATGTGTGGTTTCAGTTGGGTATACAGCTACACACTCTATAGATAAGTCCTAAATAAGGACATGTGTGGTTTCAGTTGGGTATACAGCTACACACTCTATAGATAAGTCCTAAATAAGGACATGTGTGGTTTCATCCGCACACCACCTCAATAGACGAAGAGAAACCTCTGATTATGCTTATATACGCTGTTAAACAAAATGTATACTATACTAAATGTATACTATACTAAATGTATACTATACTAAATTTATACTATACTAAATATATACTACTGACGATCCCATTTTTCAAACTGTTGCATCAACTTTGCCAAAAGTATTAATGATGTTACGCCACCAGGTTTAAGATCTGTGACCTACCATATTTGTCCTGGAATATCTATTATGAATACCCATTTTGTTACACAAACGGTTGACTCTTTCGCCACCATCATTAAATTCCAAATGTACTTCCATCCTCGTGCCTTGCTTTAGGCTGGATGTGCGGGGCCTGTTCTCTAGGCGCAGTGTGTTTAAATGTGAGGCCTCCAACATTTGCATGGCGCCTTCCTTACCTGGTGCAGGAGGTTCTTGCACGCTACACAGCTGCTGATGTTGTTGGGCTCGGAGCAGCCTCCCAGACATGACTCATGGCAACACTGATTGTCCTTGGTACAGGCCCGGTGCTTACAGCTCGGGGGACACACTGTGGGACGAGAGAGAGACACTGGTGTTCACACAGAGACAAACACAGGACATTATGTCTGCGTTTGAATCAGTTTTATAACATTTCACAGACTGAACACTACACCAGACTGCCACAGGTACACATAAGCTCTGCAGCCCTTGTGCTAGCCCATGTGCCAACCCATGTGCCAACCCATGTGCCAGCCCATGTGCCAGCCCATGTGCCAACCCATGTGCCAACCCATGTGCCAGCCCATGTGCCAACCCATGTGCCAACCCATGTGCCAACCCATGTGCCAACACATGCGCACAAATCTCCAAATATGTGACGCCCACTTGTAAGCTAACTGGCGTAATGTCTGGGTGAGTGTTGAACTGTTGGGTTGAGACTCTTGTTTCCATAGTCTGTCCTTGACCCATTAGGTTGGAATTCAATGGAACCTTTGTAACAGCGTGACCTACGCCACACACACACAGACAGACACACACACTTGAAATATGTCCAGTCGAAAGCACAAATCATAATTGAAACATTATGGTGTCAGATATGACACGTACACCTGCTTCATCTAGTGCCAACACTGGCCAGAATACAGAGTGGCAAGCAGTCACACGTACACACAGTTCAGTGACATAGCTGAGGTGCAGAGCCAGTTGGCAATGTGGTAGTGCGTTTGTTTCGGTAAGTCAATGAATGAGTGGGACGAGGAACAGAAAGAGAGGGAGATAAAGAAAGAGAGAGAGAGATGTAAACACCTTGCTGACTGCCTGCGCAACAGATTGGCTCATCCCTGGAGTCAGATTAGGCTGTAAGGACGAGTTCACGCCCGGTCACTAGATACTTACCCGGTTACTCTGATGTTATGTTAATGTGCATTAGGCCACTTCTGGTGCCACCAAGATCTCACAGAATTATAGCACACGAAAAGTTTCTAAATATTGGTATGAAGCCAATTAGGTGTTACATGAAATAAAGACGCCAGGGGAGGGTGACCATTTGACCAAAGTCAAGTTTGCAAGTTGTGAGTTAAATTGTGATTGAAATATTTTTACGAAAAGACTTGGCTACATTGTGTTTTTTATTTTAAGCTATGTTTCATTATCCCAAAATTTTTAGAGTAGATAATTGATATATATAATATTTTTTATGGACACAACACTCAATAAGGTCAATTATATAAAAGTAATACAGTCTGAAATAGGCAGAAGTTGCTAATTCCCTTCATTTTCATCCCGTCTCAAACAAAATTAACTGATAATTGCACCTGCCAAATCACCAAATCATATCTGCATAGGTTTCTGATATATTCAGAGTAATTTAACTGTTTATGGTCAATGTGCCTTTTCCATTTTATATGTAGTGTTCATCTATTCATTTGCATTTATCTCAGTTTTTTCTACCTTCATATTTCTGTACTGTAAAATAATTAGATCCTCGGTTACATAAACAATAATTAATATAATGTCTGTACTAGGATGTAAAATGTGAAACCTAAAGCTATTATAGGACAGAAACAACTGTCTGATTCTCTGTTAGATAACCTGTTAATATAATGTTAATATAATGTTGACAATAAGGTATAAAATGTGACACCTAAAGCTATTATAGGACAGAAACAACTGTCTGATTCTCTGTTAGATAACCTGTTAATATAATGTTAATATAATGTTGAGAATAAGGTATAAAATGTGACACCTAAAGCTATTATAGGACAGAAACAAATGTCTGATTCTCTGTTAGATAACCTGTTAATATAACGTTAATATAATGTTGACAATAAGGTATAAAATGTGACACCTAAAGCTATTATAGGACAGAAACAACTGTCTGATTCTCTGTTAGATAACCTGTTAATATAATATCTTTACTAGGATGTAAAATGTGAAACCTAAAGATAGGACAGAAACAACTGCCTGACATCATACTTGATCCACAACTCATCTAATTTCTCACACTGGATGCAAACAGCATTTGGTTGTACTGTGTTCAAAGACAATAAATAATCTAGTCACTTGTTGACCATTACTCTGATGTGTGTGTTTGTTCATCCTGTTGGGATTCATTAGTGTCACAGCAGTCATGTGATGTGAGGTCAGGCTTCTAGGAGCACAACAACATGGAACCCTCCTCCTCCTCCCCCCCGTTCCCCACCTCCCCCTCCCCCCCATTCCCCACCTCCCCCTCCTCCCCCAGTTCCCCACCTCCCCCGTTCCCCACCTCCCCCTCCCAATGTCTGACGGTTAAAAACACTTCAGACTAGCAGACCTATCAACACAAACAGTGCATTATATTATGCATTATGTGTAGGTAGAAGGAATAGCTCCCATAGTTAATGTAACAGTATCCGATATTCACTACCTCTGCTCTAGCCACACACACACACACACGCACGCACGCGCACGCACACACACACACGCACACGCATTCGGTTTCACATCTAATAAATATATATAAATAAATCTTCCCGTCTCCCACTTTCTCCTCAGCTGCAACAAACAGCCAAACCCCAACCCCTAGTTCCTGCAGCCGTACTCAACCAGACACACACGCACACGCGCACACACACGCGCGCACACACACGCACACACACACGCACACGCACACGCACACACACACACACACACACACACACACACACACACACACACACACACACACACACACACACACACACACACACACACACACACACACACACACACAGAGACTCCTGATCCTGTGGGGTAAACTCCACTCCACAGCACAGTGGCAGCCACAGATCCACCCTCTGCCTTAACCAATGCGTTGTCTGGCTGTGGGAGCTAACCATTCAACCGCCACTCCCCACCCTAGAAGAGGAGCTGCTTAGTGTTAACCCTTCACATGGTGGAAATGCTGCTAGCGCCGCTACTGCTTTCACAGATAGGCAACAGCAAGCATGAAAAGACTAGTGCAGATGCTGCACGCCCAGACACGTACACACACACACACACAAACACGCTCACAGAAGCACACAGACGCTCACACACACACACACATGCACACACACACACACAGGCGCTCACAGATGCACGCATGTCCAGCACACACCCACCAGCAAACTCTGTCAGTGGGACAGTCAGGAGTCTTTCTGAGGAGAGACAGTGTAAAGGAATAAAGCAGTGACCACTGAATAGGGTTCCATTATAGATGCAAGTGCAGACTACCCTGACAGACTGCCCTGCTCACACACTGCAACAACAGCAGGAGGTCTACATGGCCGACACCATTACAACTCAATAAAATTGGGACTACGGTTCTGAGATCGGAGAGACGTGGATGTGTTCTGGCTATAGCCGGGGCTTACTGAAGTTCTGGCCATCTCTCCAGCATCTCCCGTCTGCAGTGGTCTCTCAAAATAAATAATTAATAAATCAGCAAAGAAATAAATATGCATAGACCTATGAACCCATCACAGGAAGTTAGGCGTTGTTGTTGTTCGGATTGTCACTTTAGCCCATGTTTCCTCCTAGACTTGCATGAAGTCTGTCCTTACTGTCTGTCCGTCCGTCTGTCTGTCTGTCTGTCCTTACTGTCTGTCTGTCTGTCTGTCTGTCTGTCCTTACTGTCCGTCTGTCTGTCTGTCTGTCTGTCTGTCTGTCTGTCTGTCTGTCCTTACTGTCTGTCTGTCTGTCCTTACTGTCTGTCTCTCCTTACTGTCCGTCTGTCCTTATTGTCCATACCGTCCGTCTACACAGTCTGTCTATAAGACATGTATAGTACATGTAGCACTAAGACTCCAGAAGTTCAGCACGACCCCCTTCAGACGGTGTGGGCAACAGATACAGTTGGCTGGATGAAACAGGAGGTCGTACTACTGTATCAGCCTATGCACTCTACATGTCATTGTAAAGAGCCCCACCCACCCAGATCATTTCAGCTTTTCTGATACTCTTACGCGCATATCAGTGTATATTTGCGGTCGGGCTGTATCCGTCAAATACTTGGCAGCTGATATGTATGGTCAAATGCACCTAGCAGCTTTTTAAAGCCAGACTTCTCTACTGTTAAGACTGGCAGCATATCCTTCACAATGTAATATGTCACTGCATCTTTTATCTCCTTCCATCTCAAAGTTTTCTTGTCATAAGGGATGACGTTTATAAAGGATGCTATGGAAATGTGTCTTTAACCAGACATGTTGGGATTCGGGACACAATCAGTGTTTAGTAGTTTCACGCATTCTTTCCACCGCGTGTTTCTGTTTTAGGTGATTGTAGAGATTGGTTGTACTGCAGCATTTTGTAGGAATTGTCTATCGACACATTTTACACAACGTTAATTTGCTCAATATCGGACTTTTTAAAGCTGAACCACTTCCAAATTACCTCAGAAACATCGCTGCTGATTTCTGCTTCACTAGAATTAGTGCCGGCTCTACCGCTCTACACTACAACTGAACCCGCCCTGTTATAATGTGTGATTGGCTTTCAATGTTTGTCATTGGTGGATAACCTCAGTGCTGTCACGCTATTGGTCCATTATTTGGCCTTGGGGAGACAGAGGAGACAGTGAGATTACGCATTTGTAAAACGTTACAACATAACAGAAACTCGATACTGGCGATACAGGCATTATTCATTTCGAGCAAAATAATAAACTTGATATATCGCCCAGCCCTACCATTAAGCATCAATCAATCAATGATATATGTTTTACAAAGCCCTTATTACAATACAGTTGTCACTAAGTGCTTTTACAAACACCCTGTCTGCCTGACAATACGGTTACAGTACTGGCATACTGGCTTGACCGTATCCCACTGCGGTACTGATATTAAATTAATCACCGGTGCGCTAACCATAACAATAGAATCTACGGGTAACATCGGATCATCTGCCTATCCAACTACATTCTTTTGACTATGTCAACGCTTCTGACCCTCCAGCCATAGGCCGCTGCCTGGCACTGGTTGCTTGGAGCCCGACCCGGTCATGGTGCTGCCAATATTTATAGCGGTGTGCGATCAAATATACAGTCTGAAATTTAATGACTAGTTTGGTTGAGGTATGGAACAGCCAGTCCCCCATAAAGCCAGTTTAAATAAGCCACAGACGAGATGGTTGGAATATGGTGCTGCCATGGTTGTGTGCTAGTTGTGAGCTGCACTGGGCTGGTAGATTATAAACCCGCCATGTGATTTGTTGTCCGGCAATAGCTCTGGACAGCACTGGGTGTCTACATGTGATTTGTTGTCCAGCAGTGGCCCTGGACAGCACAGTGTCTCTGGACAGCACAGTGTCTCTGGACAGCACAGTGTCTCTGGACAGCACAGTGTCTCTGGACAGCACAGTGGCTGGACAGCACAGTGTCTCTGGACAGCACAGTGGCTCTGGACAGCACAGTGTCTCTGGACAGCACAGTGGCTCTGGACAGCACAGTGTCTCTGGACAGCACAGTGTCTCTGGACAGCACAGTGGCTCTGGACAGCACAGTGTCTCTGGACAGCACAGTGGCCCTGGACAGCACAGTGGCCCTGGACAGCACAGTGGCGTCTACATCAGCCTTTCACAGCAACAGTCGCGCTCATTTCGGCATAACATAGCAATGACTTCCCAAACGTTGTGCAATTTAATCAAGCAAACAAGTTTCTTGTTGGGCAGGTTTTATAGTAACTCCCCGTTTGTTTCTCTGTGCTTTACAAGAGTTCCTCCAGTTCCAACCCGCCCTTGAGTGTTCCCATGCATTCTAGAACCTGCCCCCCCATCACATCCCCAACCAATCCTGTGGCCCCGCTGCTCTCCGTGAAAACCTCCGGATTGTTGCCGACTGTCACATGTGTTTCCACGGTCCTGACAGAGGTAAGCGGGATGCCCTTCCATGGGAAAGCAGACCAGGCGTAGTATTTACTGAAGACTAAAGAGCGGCCTGCTGTGTAAAATACTTAAGATACTGAGCTCAACATATTAACTACAATCCCTGACAAACATCTTGTGGCTTGTTCGCTGCATGGCCTTGTGGCAAATGACAGCCTAATCTCTATGTAGTGCACTTTTTCCGACTACGCCCATGCCAAATGTTCCAGACATTAGGAATAGGGTACGGGTGCCCTTTAGGAGGCACACGACGCTGCTTTTTTACAACAACATAAAAAGCCTCATTCAGGCATTCTGCGTTAACTAAGATCACATAAGACCCTTTACTAATGCCAAGGGGAATGTGGTGTTTGTGTCCCCTCCAAATGGATCCCTATTCCCTACGTAGGGCACTAGGTTTGACTAGAGCGACGGGAAATGTAGTGTGCTATATAGAGGATTACGCATGTCAGGTTTGATCCTCATGGGAAACAGTACGAAAGTGTATGTAAGTACTGTAAGCCGCTGTGGATAAGGGTGTTTGCTAAATTACTAAAAATAATAAATGTAAACGTAAAATGAGGATCAGGACCTAAATAATTTGAAGGCAATGTACTGGTTGCCCGGTCATTAACATTCCACAACCAAAACAAGAGGGGTATTAAGAAGCTACAGGACTGCAGAAAAATCAGTGGAGACAGAACTGAACCAATGAGGAGCGTATGATACGGGAAAATAGTTTAGAAGAACACTTCAACAAAAAGGAAAGAAGCTTAAAGAGAAAACAACACCTGACCCAGACCAAGTTCAAATATTTAAAAACCATAATTTGGGACATGGGGACGTGGTCATCTAATGTCTCCCTGTAGATGACTACACCATCCTATTGCTCTGGCATATTTACTAGTACTGCTGATGTTCCTGTAGATGACTACACCATCCTATTGCTCTGGCATATTTACTAGTACTGCTGATGTTCCTGTAGATGACTACACCATCCTATTGCTCTGGCATATTTACTAGTACTGCTGATGTTCCTGTAGATGACTACACCATCCTATTGCTCTGGCATATTTACTAGTACTGCTGATGTTCCTGTAGATGACTACACCATCCTATTGCTCTGGCATATTTACTAGTACTGCTGATGTTCCTGTAGATGACTACACCATCCTATTGCTCTGGCATATTTACTAGTACTGCTGATGTTCCTGTAGATGACTACACCATCCTATTGCTCTGGCATATTTACTAGTACTGCTGATGTTCCTGTAGATGACTACACCATCCTATTGCTCTGGCATATTTACTAGTACTGCTGATGTTCCTGTAGATGACTACGCCATCCTATTGCCCTGGCATATTTACTAGTACTGCTGATGTTCCTGGAATTCATTGGAAGTCTCTCAACACCAACCTCTTCAATCTGCATACACAAGGACACATATCCAGAGGTTGTCTTTGGGAAATAGACGTATGAGGTAAGATGGTGTCAAGCGTGTGTGGTGGCAACCAGGTGAGGAGTACAAAGACAAGTGTGTCGTGCCTACATTCAAGCATGGTGGTGGGAGTGTCATGGTCTGGGTCTGCATGAGTGCTGCCGGCACTGGGGAGCTGCAGTTCCTTGAGGGAACCATGAATGCCAACATGTACTGTGACATACTGAAGCAGAGCATGATCCCCTCCCCTCAGACACTGGGCTGCAGGACAGTATTCCAACAAGATAACAACCCCAAACACACCTCCAAGATGACCACTGCCTTGCTAAAGAAGCTGAGCATCTGTGGGGCATCCTCAAACGGCAGGTGGAGGAGCGCATGGTCTTTAACATCCACCAGCTGTGATGTCATCATGGAGGAGTGTAAGAGGACTCCAGTGGCAACCTGTGAAGCTCTGGTGAACTCCATGCCCAAAAGGGTTAAGGCATTTCTGGAAAATAATGGCGGCCACAAAATATTGACACTTTGGGCACAATTTGGACATTTTCACTTAGGGGTGTACTCAATTTTGTAGCCAGCGGTTTAGATATAAATGGCTGTGTGTTGAGTTATTTTGAGGGGGCAGCAAATGTACACTGTTATACAAACTGTACACTCACTACTTTACATTGTACCAAAGTGTCATTTATTCAGGGTTGTCACATGAAAGGATATAATCAAATATATACAAAAATGTGAGGGATGTACTCACTTCTGTGATATACTGTACCAATCAGTCGTCATACCACCATTAATATTGTATAATTGAAAACAAGAGATAAATTGAGAGAGAGCAGATTGAGTCAGAGAGTTCAACGGACAGACATTATCTATTCACCTGTTCTGAGTGTATATTCACAGTCGCACCCTCAGCTGATCCAAATAAAGAGCCGGCACAAGGCCCGTGACTGTCAGAACCCAATGGCCCCTGATTCCTAAATAGTGACCTACTTTAGACCAGGGCCCAGTCCCACATCACAGCTCTATGTAGGGAATAAAGGTTGCCAACCAAACCAACAGAGCAACAAAGGACAATTCCAGTTGACATGGTGAGTCACAGTGTCCTCTTAGGTCCTAGACACACCAGCCAGACCCCATCCCATACCCAGTGCTAACAAGGAAGTGCGTCCACGTCACGGTCCAACTGATGTTCAAATTAGGCATTCTGTAAGACAGGGAGGGGCAAGCGAGCACATCGAGAGAAAATAGGAAAACGTGCAACATGACCCACTAGTGGCGTGGAGCAACATGACCCACTAGTGGCGTGGAGCAACATGACCCACTAGTGGCGTGGAGCAACATGACCCACTAGTGGCGTGGAGCAACATGACCCACTAGTGGCGTGGAGCAACATGACCCACTAGTGGCGTGGAGCAACATGACCCACTAGTGGCGTGGAGCAACATGACCCACTAGTGGCGTGGAGCAACATGACCCACTAGTGGCGTGGAGCAACATGACCCACTAGTGGCGTGGAGCAACATGACCCACTAGTGGCGTGGAGCAACATGACCCACTAGTGGCGTGGAGCAACATGACCCACTAGTGGCGTGGAGCAACATGACCCACTAGTGGCGTGGAGCAACATGACCCACTAGTGGCGTGGAGCAACATGACCCACTAGTGGCGTGGAGCAACATGACCCACTAGTGGCGTGAGCAACATGACCCACTAGTGGCGTGGAGCAACATGACCCACTAGTGGCGTGGAGCAACATGACCCACTAGTGGCGTGGAGCAACATGACCCACTAGTGGCGTGGAAACATGACCCACTAGTGGCGTGGAGCAACATGACCCACTAGTGGCGTGGAGCAACATGACCCACTAGTGGCGTGGAGCAACATGACCCACTAGTGGCGTGGAGCAACATGACCCACTAGTGGCGTGGAGCAACATGACCCACTAGTGGCGTGGAGCAACATGACCCACTAGTGGCGTGGAGCAACATGACCCACTAGTGGCGTGGAGCAACATGACCCACTAGTGGCGTGGAGCAACATGACCCACTAGTGGCGTGGAGCAACATGACCCACTAGTGGCGTGGAGCAACATGACCCACTAGTGGCGTGGAGCAACATGACCCACTAGTGGCGTGGAGCAACATGACCCACTAGTGGCGTGGAGCAACATGACCCACTAGTGGCGTGGAGCAACATGACCCACTAGTGGCGTGGAGCAACATGACCCACTAGTGGCGTGGAGCAACATGACCCACTAGTGGCGTGGAGCAACATGACGCACTAGTGGCGTGGAGCAATTCAGCACAGGATTTGGTCACACCGGCACAGGATTTGGTCACACCGGCACAGGATTTGGTCACACCAGCGCAAACATTTTCTTATGCAATTAAGTAAAACATATTTGGCATATGAATTCATTGGTACATAATGAGGAATTCAGTGATTAGATCGACTAATGTCCTTTACATCTATAATTAGGCGACTAGTTGTGAGACACCGGTCACTATGGGTTTACTAAGAGTGCATTTAATTGCTAGGCCTGATAGAGCACATGCCAAAGTGGCAAATAGTTACATTTCTTTGACAAAATTAGTGAACTTGCAAAACATAAAAACAATGTTGGTTTCTGAAAACGCAATCAACATATTAAAAAGCCTAACTAAAATGGGCAACAAAAAACTGCAACCATTTCATGGCAGTCTGGAGCCTTGCTGTTGGTCAATTGGTAATCTGGTCAGAGTCACAACAACAGGGTTCTGTCGGCAACAGGAACAACTGAAACGGTAAACAGTTTCATTAGCAAGTCTGTTATGGCAGCCTCCCGTAATAGAACAGCATGACACAGGTTCACAGAGACCCACATGGTACCTCATTGGATTCCCTCAATGGAACACGGCTTGACCAGAACCAGAAGCTATATATATATATGAAATAGAAAGCAAAGCGAAAGAGAGGTGCAGGTAGTTTAAAATCACCCACCGCTTATGTTGGTAGCGAAAGAACGTCTAATTCCCCTGAACGTGACAGGAATAAAGTAAGAGAAATTAACAAAAGAAGAGAGTGGTTGATAAAGTGACAGTGACGCAGATAGGGGTATTTTTATTTTTTGTATGCCTTTGTTATTCAACTCAAATTATTTTATTTATAGGGGCATTAAAGATGTATTCTGGGGATTTGTCTCCCTTGCATAATTAGCATTTAGTGGCCAAAGTCTGAGCTATGACAGGGATTATACAAATTCATTACGCACATTTAAACAACATATGGAATATCCAGTCCAAAATAAGAGGTTTCCATGATTTAAAATGCTTAATTTTTATTGGTTTATAGGAAGAGCTCAAGCCAGTTGTAACACTCCCTCTTTTCCTTAAGGATCACAACGTCACTTGTTGTCTCCTTAAACAAGTAATGGCAGGGGACAGGGGAAAGCCAAATCCCTCTGTCATGTTCTGTTTGCTCAAATTCTACAAAGGTCTCAGAAAACAAGCACCAAAAATCTGTGAGAAATGAAATATCAAATCATTTTGACAGATTTTGTAAGCTTAACTTCTTAGAGTGAAAGTTAAACCTCCACAAAAGAGAGTTTGTTTGCATAGAGATATTTCCAGAACTCAGTAAAATGTCTACAACACAGGTATATATCAGGGATATCCCCCTTAATTAGCATATGTGGATTTTGACAACTGTGGTCACCAGTGAGAAGCATCTGTGGTGGTCACCAAAGAGAGAAGCATCTGTGGTGGTCACCTTTGTGAAGCATCTGTGGTGGTCACCTTTGTGAAGCATCTGTGGTGGTCACCAGAGAGAGAAGCATCTGTGTTAGTCACCAGAGAGAGAAGCATCTGTGGTGGTCACCATTGTGAAGCATCTGTGGTGGTCACCATGGTGAAGCATCTGTGGTGGTCACCTGTGAGAAGCATCTGTGGTGGTCACCGGTGTGAAGCATCTGTGGTCACCAATGAGAAGCATCTGTGGTCACCAATGAGAAGCATCTGTGGTCACCAGTGAGAAGCATCTGTGGTGGTCACCAGAGAGAGAAGCATCTGTGGTGGTCACCGGTGAGAAGCATCTGTGGTCACCAGTGAGAAGCATCTGTGGTCACCAGTGAGAAGCATCTGTGGTCACCAGTGAGACGCATCTGTGGTGGTCACCAGTGAGAAGCATCTGTGGTCACCAGTGAGACGCATCTGTGGTGGTCACCAGTGTGAAGCATCTGTGGTCACCAGTGAGAAGCATCTGTGGTCACCAGAGAGAGAAGCATCTGTGGTGGTCACCAGTGTGAAGCATCTGTGGTGGTCACCAGTGAGACGCATCTGTGGTCACCAGTGAGACGCATCTGTGGTGGTCACCAGAGAGAGAAGCATCTGTGGTGGTCACCAATGAGAAGCATCTGTGGTCACCAGAGAGAGAAGCATCTGTGGTGGTCACCAGTGTGAAGCATCTGTGGTCACCAGTGTGACACAGTCAGTCTGTTGAGAGTCATGTTTCAAGACAAAACATCAAAACACCTCTCGGCCTATAATATTTATATTTACAGATAAGAAATTACTAAGTAAACTACATGTTTTACTGAACATGGGCAAATTCCTTGTGAATGCCAGTCTGTGCTGTGTTTGTTGTGCCTCAAAGTGTATCTAAGCGGTGTGGGACTGTTAGAGCAGTGAAGAAATGCTTGTCTGCCTCGCTTAAAAATGCCTGAAATGTCTGGGATTCCAGAAACAGCCGAGCAGACACAAAGGAAACCGACCAACGGCATTATAACGGCCCAACGCGCTGAATGACCTGATGCACATCACACAGCAAGGCCACCAGACCGAAGGGAACTGAGAAGTGAACTGAGAGGGTTTACAGTAAAACAGCACAACAACCAGACAGCGTGATCTGAGAGGGTTTACAGTAAAACAGCACAACAACCAGACAGCGTGATCTGAGAGGGTTTACAGTAAAACAGCACAACAACCAGACAGCATGATCTGAGAGGGTTTACAGTAAAACAGCACAACAACCAGACAGCATGATCTGAGAGGGTTTACAGTAAAACAGCACAACAACCAGACAGCATGATCTGAGAGGGTTTACAGTAAAACAGCACAACAACCAGACAGCATGATCTGAGAGGGTTTACAGTAAAACAGCACAACAACCAGACAGCATGATCTGAGAGGGTTTACAGTAAAACAGCACAACAACCAGACAGCATGATCTGAGAGGGTTTACAGTAAAACAGCACAACAACCAGACAGCATGATCTGAGAGGGTTTACAGTAAAACAGCACAACAACCAGACAGCATGATCTGAGAGGGTTTACAGTAAAACAGCACAACAACCAGACAGCATGATCTGAGAGGGTTTACAGTAAAACAGCACAACAACCAGACAGCATGATCTGAGAGGGTTTACAGTAAAACAGCACAACCACCAGACAGCATGAACTGAGAGGGTTTACAGTAAAACAGCACAACAACCAGACAGCATGAACTGAGAGGGTTTACAGTAAAACAGCACAACAACCAGACAGTGTGAACTGAGAGGGTTTACAGTTAAACAGCACAACTACCAGACAGTGTGAACTGATCCCTGAGCTGTTAAGTGATTTCCCAGTGCTTATAGCGGAATAGCTCCTACAGTTTCCCTGTGTAATAAACAGCGAGGACTTACAGTTACAGCACCAGGAAGTCTGTGGAATTCAGTTCAAAGAAAGCCTGTGTCCGACAGGCAGAGAGACCAGCCATTTGGCCATGTTAACCAGTGTTCACCATTGTGTAGTGAACACTGAAGGAACTTTACAAAAACAGATTTCGCTCCTATTTGAAGCACGGCAATGAACCACAACGCTGTAGACTGAACGATTTAAGTATTCACCAGTGATTTTAGTGACGATATAGTGCAGGCAGACAAATGCAAAAATCCACTATAGTCCATTCTTAATTTCTCAGTCAGTAAGCGTAAAGGATAATTAGAGTTACCTCTACACTACCGTTCAACAGTCACTCTGCAATGTGAACAAACTCACATTGACCCAGAAAGCAACAGTCAGATGTGAAATAGGTGTCGATAACATACTGCTAGCCTGATATGATAGCATGACAGAGAATTAACATACAGCTAGCCTGATATGATAGCATGACCTAGCATTAACATACAGCTAGCCTGATATGATAGCATGACAGAGAATTAACATACAGCTAGCCTGATATGATAGCATGACCTAGCATTAACATACAGCTAGCCTGATATGATAGCATGACATAGCATTAACATACAGCTAGCCTGATATGATAGCATGACAGAGAATTAACATACAGCTAGCCTGATATGATAGCATGACAGAGAATTAACATACAGCTAGCCTGATATGATAGCATGACATAGCATTAACATACAGCTAGCCTGATATGATAGCATGACATAGCATTAACATACTGCTAGCCTGATCTGATAGCTGCAAACATTTTGTCATTGACCAATATCATACCATACGATGTTCTTTCGCACATCCTTATCTTTTCTCTTTATTGGCCAGTCTGACATATTGCTTTTTCTTCGCAACTCTGCTTAGAAGGCCTCTTCACTGTTCAGGTTGAAACAGCGGTTTTGAAGATACTATTTAAGGAAGTTGCCAGTTGAGGACCTGTGCGGCGTCTTTTTCTCAAACCAGACACTAAAGTATTTGTCCTCTTCCTCGCTCGTGCACGAGGGCCTCACACTCTTTCTAGTTAGGTTAGAGCCAGTTAACGCTGTTCTGTGAAAGAAATAGTACACAACATTGTACGAGACCTTCAGTTTCCTGGGAATACCTTCCATGGAACAGCCTATATTACTCAGAATTGGAATAGACTGACGAGATTCAGAAGGAAGTGCTTAGTTTCAGGCCATGTTGAGCAAGCATGTAATCGAACCCACAATCACTAATGCTCCAAATACAAAACTAGTAAGTGTAAAGACGGCCAGTATTGCGGCATCTCAAATAAGCAAAACGGTTTTCAACTCTGCTATAGAAATTGCAAAGTGGTTTTACAAAGATCAAATAGCGTTTTAAAATGGAACACTTAATTAGATTCACAAACATCTCGAGCCATTGACACACAGGACTGATAGTTGCTTATAATGGGCCTCTGAACGACTAAGTAGATACCCCATCAAAAAAAATAAAAAAAATAGTAATTCCCAACAACAATGTCTAGACTGTATTTTTGATCAATTTAATGTTGTATCAGTGGACCAAAATTTAAAAAACATTTTGAAAACAAGGACATTTGTATGTGACCCGAAACCGTGTGAATAACAGTGTACTTCACCAGTCAGTGAGCACCTAGGATCCCTCCCGCTGCATCTAAAACAACTTAAGAAAGTAAATGACTCAGAACAAACGCATGCACAAGTAGTATTGATGCTTCCAACAATGAAACAGATCCTTAACACACAGAGTCAGTCCTGTTCTGCCTGCATCAGGGTGTATCTACAGCAGCAGTCAGGCTGTCAGCTTGTTCCCCGACTGTTGTTCCCACTGCTGCTGCTCTCAAATGGTGGGTCACATTCTTATTTATTTTTCTGCAGTTCTGAGCTGCCAAAAAATTATATTTCACGAGCAAATACAATGAATTGAACCTCACCATCAAGCAGTAATTTGTCAAATCACAAAGAAAACATCTTTGCGTTTCTTTGAGTTTTTGATAAACTGTTCATTAGCGTTCTACAATGGTTTACTAAAAAAGGCATGAGTGAGAGAGTAGAGTAACGCAGTAAGTTACAAAGAGAGAGAGAGAAAGAGCCAGACAGAAATAGAAGCAGAGTGATTCATATCATGGCTTGAAGACAGGGCTGGCTTGGATTTCAAACACGTGTCAATTTTTAGAAGGACAAGTCGACAATATTACAGCAGGCAGGGTAACACACACACACACACACACCCAACAACCCACTAACAATATTAGAGCAGGCAGGGTAACACACAAACACACCCAACAACCCACTAACAATATTACAGCAGACAAGGTAACACACAAACACCCACCCAACAACCCACTAACAATATTACAGCAGACAGGGTAACACACAAACACACACCCAACAACCCACTAACAATATTACAGCAGACAAGGTAACACACAAACACCCACCCAACAACCCACTAACAATATTACAGCAGACAGGGTAACACACAAACACACACCACTAACAATATTACAGCAGGCAGGATAACACACAAACACACTACTAACAATATTACAGCAGACAGGGTAACACACAAACACACACCCAACAACCCACTAACAATATTACAGCAGACAGGGTAACACACAAACACACACCACTAACAATATTACAGCAGGCAGGATAACACACACACACACCACTAACAATATTACAGCAGACAGTGTAACACACACACACACACACACACACACACACACACACACACACACACACACACACACAACAACCCACTAGAGCAGGCAGGGTAACACACCCAACCACCACTCAGATGTTTTCCCTCTTCATGATTAGACTTGTGGACGTATTGTATAGGTACGCTATCTCAGATGGGCATTGGCAACTTAACAGATTGTTTGTAAAAGTTTACAAATAACCAATAGTTGCAGTGCCAATGCGCTGAGCTTTATAGGAAAATGTTTTGCAAGAAATTGTCTGAAACATAAAGTGGGATAGTGACTGTGTGGAAATTGTTTAATTTCTGGAGGGTGATGGTTCAACATGCTGTATGTAAAAAACGCATTAACTTTTACAAGTTTAGCAACATATCGTGGATTTCTCTGCAGTACAAAAAGCCTTTTGAACCTCTAGTTTGCGATTAGATTCTGCTTACTGGTGTGAAGGTGCCGAATTAACATAGTTGACCATAACGAGGTAGATTATGTCATTCTAAATCAGGTCTAAATCCAGTGTTGTGCAAAAGACTGGCGCTAAGACTTTTGCACAACACTGTATACATTTTTTTTTCCTGTGTGAATTTATGCAGCAAATTCATGAAATATAACATGGTTTAAAAATGCCATATTGGTGCACAATTTCTACTTCAGTAATGACAGTCTTCAACGGATTGGTGCATGTTTTAGAGGTTAATAAAAAAATTCAGAAGTTTTCACATGCCCTGGCAGGATTTGTCTTGCGGGTGCGGTTACATGAGGGTGTGGTATCATGTGGATGTTATGGTGTGGCACGTACCCCACCTGTTAAAACCTGGTAACCAACAACCGGCTTTCCCCCCCTGAATCGCTGCACGTAGAACAACTGTTTTCAGGGACTACTGTCCCGGATTCTTGTGTTAGACCAGCGCCAATGACATGTACTCATTAAACTGGGAGAGCGGTCGCGGGATGTGGAAGGACAGTAGCTAGCTAGTAAACTCAGCGGCTTGGCTAGCATTACAATTGTCATGATGCTTCACAAATTGATAGCTAGCTACATTACCAATTCTATACATAACCATGTATAATATATTATAATGTACAAGCACCACAGGTCACACAACTGACACCAGCAAAAGTGGTAGCGTCTGATGTCATCCAGCCAGCAAATGCATGCACAGTTGGCTTTAACACTCAACGCTAGCCCATCTCAAATTCGTAGATTGAAAAAAATAAAAACATTGCCACGCAATATACCGTTATTGGTGCAACCTAAGAAACAAAACACCTGTTCTGTTTGAAGCAATGTAATAATTATCCAAATGAAATTAAATGGATTAACAACTAAAGCAAAACAGTTAACAGAAAAATCTGGGTAGGGCTTCTAATTCAGTCTTAAATAGCATAACTCTGTTGTAAAGTTAGCCACAATAAGAACTTACCAGATCGGAATTCACTTCTTTGCTTTGAAATGAGGTCACCCATTCAAAGATGTACAAACGTATGTGAACACTGACATATCGCAACCTTGAATTGTCTTGTCCAAATGTTGCGTGATTACATCGTTTAGATTTGTATGCAAATCGTCAAATAGTGGGCTTTTATTAAATTTCTAAATGGAAATACCAATTCTCTGGCTAAATGTTATTTTGGCGGGTTGACACAGGATGATTTCCTGTGGAGCCTGATCTATATAGAGACGATGCCATCCCATAAATGGGCAAGCTAGGACATGATCTGTTGACATAATTGTAACTCGAACTAAACACTGTATTTCATGACGATGCAATCACAGGGGACTTCTCATTTTCAACGAGCGAAGAGTCAGTTCTCACTGCAGGAGCTCTTTAAATTACCAACAACACGCAGGGTGGGAAAACACCCAATTCATAGAAAGTGACGAAAGAACGTTCTCTGCCTGGTTAGTTTGAGGAGTCATTCAGCCTGTCCTCTGTATGCCCCCCTGACCTCCGTGGGTCACATGGCACCAGTGTTTTGGTTGTAAAATAGTCTGTCGACAAGGTAGCGGCGATGTGGGGAGGGAGAGTGAGAAAAGGGCCCTCGCTCGGCCCCGTGGGACCATTCATAACGCGGGTAAGGAAGTGGCCTCACAATGACAGGAAACAATCGTGCAGCATGCTCGGAACATCCTGCTGCTGTAGATACACCCCGATGAAGGCAGAACAACACTGACTCTGTGTGTTAACGATCTGTTTCAGTGTTGGAAGCATCAATACTACTTGTGCATGCGTTTGCTGTAAGTTATGGTGTGTCATTTACTTTACTAACAAATTATTTTAGATACATTGATCAAAAACGCATCGCAGACATTGTTGATGTTGTAAATGACAATTGAACCCGGAAACAGCTTTTTCAATTGCCATGTCTACATTATATTATTAGCAAATATCAGTCATGTGTTTCCATGGCACAGTATTTTTTCTAACTCATGTTTCTTATTTTAAAAGATCATTAGAAAACCCTTGTGCAATTATCTTAGCACAGCTGTAAACTGTCGTGCTCTTTAAAGATGCTAAAACTCACCTTCTTTAGACTAATTCAGTATTTGGAGCATCAACGATTGTGGGTACGAACACAGACTCAACATGGCCTGAAACCCCAAACTTTCTTCTGAAACTCGTCAGTCTATTCATGATTTAAGAAATAAATGTCATTCAATGCTAAATATTGCCAAGAAACTGAAGATCTTGTGCAACACGTTATACTGCTCCCTTCACAGAACCGCGCAAAATGTCTTGAACTGGCCGGAATATTAAACGGGAAAAAGAGTGCTTTGGTGATGGTGGTTAAGGAGGATATTTGTACAAGGAAAGAGATCTCGGAAAAAGAAGGCAATCACTCCATTTTTCAACACCATGCAATACCCTGTGAACAGCACTTGATTAGAGCCAATTTCCTCCTAGATCAGGACAATGACCCAAAGCTCAGCTCGGAAACTTTTCAAGAACAATTTGGGGAATAAGCAGTGAGAAGCTATTCTGTGGAAAGACAATGGAGGGGATGTGATGCACTGGGCCACGTTCTGCTGGAAAGATCTGGGTCGGGGCATTCATGTGGATTTGACACTTGCCACCTACCTAAACATTGTTGCAGACCAGGTTCAACCCTTCATGGCAATAGTATCTCCTGATTGCAGTGGCCTCTTTCAGCAAAATAATGCAGCCAGCCACACTGCAGACATTGCTCCAGAATGGTTTGTAAAACAGTTCAACAATTCCCCAGACCTCAATCCGTTTGTCTGATCCACCAATTCTCTACCTGGCAACTTAGTGGACTTGAAAGACATGCTGCTAATATCTTGATGCCAGATAACAGATAAAGACACCTTCGGGGGTTTTGCCTAGTTTCGGCAGGTCAGACTTGGCACAGGTCAGATAGGATTTGGCTGCATCCGAAGGACGAACAACATATTAGGCAGGTGGTCATAATGTTTTGGTGTATGTTTTCATTGTAAACAAGCACATGTGACCCCAAACTTTTGAATGGTAGTGTTCATAAGCACACACATACAAATACAGCAGCATTGACTTTGTTACCAAGCTGCACACCTAAACCAACAGACATTTCACACAAACTCACACACAGACACACACTCCGGGACTCTTGTGTTTGCAGCCAGGAAGCTCTTTGTGTCCGGGGTCATCCCCCAGGTCACTGATTGGTCAGGATAGGTGTGAGTGACGTCCTTAAGAGTGAATTTGGACCCTCCATTCATAAACACCATTCACCTCACCTGATCTCCTTCTTGTACGTCCTCGCAACTGATGGTGATGAGAGACACACGAGAGGGAAACCACAGTGTACAGGCAGGAACACATGTATTCATGAAAGGCAACAACTCCACCACACACAGAGCAGGCTGAATTTCCGGTCAACATTTTTAGTATTTTCACCAATGCTCATTTGCAATGATGACCTGGCCGGGGGCTCGGTCCCAACGTCTAGAAGAGAGCTGCTGGCCAATCAGACAACCGGTTCTGTAATACCGCCTTCTTTTCAAATTAATCACATATGATTCACATTGATAACACTGTCTTAGCATATCACAGGCCTACTGGTTGCTTCTGAAGACAAGGTCTTTCGCTCTCTAAGGGCTTATTGACATTACATATTCTGAAATTCCTCAAAGAACAATCAAACACTAGATTATTTTGTTGATTTAAATGTGCACACAACGACAGGTTGAGACGCCAACTTCTATAGTAGTGAACGCCATATTTTTTCATCAAGCCCCTCAATACACACAATTGTGTCAAAACCATATCTGGTGTCTGTGCAGTGCACATGCCTACAGCTGAATCATGAATGGTGAGTCTCGAACATGAATATAGCTGAATCATAAATGGTGAGTCTCGAACATGCCTTTAGCTGAATCATGAATGGTAGTGTCTCGAACATGCCTACAGCTGAATCATGAATGGTGTGTCTCGAACATGCCTACAGCTGAATCATGAATGGTGTGTCTCGAACATGCCTACAGCTGAATCATGAATGGTGTGTCTCGAACATGCCTACCATGAATGGTGTGTCAGCCTGCTGAATCAACATGCCTACAGCTGAATGGTGTGTCTCGAACATGCCTACAGCTGAATCATGAATGGTGTGTCTCGAACATGCCTACAGCTGAATCATGAATGGTGTGTCTCGAACATGCCTACAGCTGAATCATGAATGGTGTGTCTCGAACATGCCTACAGCTGAATCATGAATGGTGTGTCTCGAACATGCCTACAGCTGAATCATGAATGGTGTGTCTCGAACATGCCTACAGCTGAATCATGAATGGTGTGTCTCGAACATGCCTACAGCTGAATCATGAATGGTGTGTCTCGAACATGCCTACAGCTGAATCATGAATGGTGTGTCTCGAACATGCCTACAGCTGAATCATGAATGGTGTGTCTCGAACATGCCTACAGCTGAATCATGAATGGAATGAATGGTGTGTCTCGAACATGCCTACAGCTGAATCATGAATGGTGTGTCTCGAACATGCCTACAGCTGAATCATGAATGGTGTGTCTCGAACATGCCTACAGCTGAATCATGAATGGCGTGTCTCGAACATGCCTACAGCTGAATCATGAATGGCGTGTCTCGAACATGCCTACAGCTGAATCATGAATGGCGTGTCTCGAACATGCCTACAGCTGAATCATGAATGGCGTGTCTCGAACATGCCTACAGCTGAATCATGAATGGTGTGTCTCGAACATGCCTACAGCTGAATCATGAATGGTGTGTCTCGAACATGCCTACAGCTGAATCATGAATGGTGTGTCTCGAACGTGCCTACAGCTGAATCATGAATGGTGTATTTCTAACATGCCGCTGTAAATTCAAAGAACATGTAAATGATTATGCAAACAAGACGATTCTAACCCTGGTTTTATTCTCTCCTTCTTAATGCAAACAAGCCCTACAGCTCTACCCTCTGTCACTTCCCCTTCCGCTCGTCAACCTCTGTCCCTCACCCGCTCCCTGCTCAGCTGTGTGTGTAATTGAGTAAGCTACTTCTCTGAGGGGAAGATAAAGATAATTGTATAATCATTTTGCAAAATACCAGCCTCCTGGGAAGCCCTGGTTCATTCAGTTTACATTACAGCTGGAGTCATTGTAAGGTTTGAGTCCATATGCCTTCTCTTTCCTTATTTATATTTATTTAAATATGCATCTTTTTTAATGATTTATCTAAAGGGATGAACATTTCTCTTAAGATAGCTAGATGGCACCATCGCAGAACCAGTGATATCACATAAATCTTAACATATAAGCAATAAGCAAACTGCTACAAGGAAATAATAATAATAAAGCATTTGAAACATTATCCAGGAGTGTCAACCAAACTCACACATCTTAATGTATACATTTATTCTCAGATAAATTAACCTTTGGTTCCCTAGCCGTTGTGGCTGGTAGATTAAAAAAACAAATGGCAATCAACATTTTCCAAAACATCATTTCGAAGCCAAAATATTACAAGACTTTCCACTGTTCTTTTAAGTACAGGAGGTTTCCCTGGTAACGGAGACAACAGCACAGTTGAGTCTTCGGCAGCTCCTGCCACTCAACTTGCAGACCATGACAACAGATGAGAAATATAGTTTAGATGCATCTCACCTCATTGTAATACCACAGGGCAAAGGGAAGTCAGTTATATATACATAAATTAAATTAAATGAAGCAAAAGGGCCTACAAGGCAGAACTGCATGAATCCCAGGTAACTGGGTTGACAGGTCGTCTCTCGCTAACGGGTTGGGCCGAACAATGACATATTCCTCTGACTGTTCACAATTATGTAGTCTCACATGTTGTTGCTGTTCCTAAAACATTACAGAAATATAAAAAAGAGTAACATTAACATTTCTATCAAATATTGTTTTTTGATAAGTGCATGCATACAATTCAATTGTTCCTCTAAAACATTTAGTAAGGGTAAAAATGTGATGTTCTTTTCGTCACATTGCTGGGGACGTGTCCAGGCAGCCAAACAGCTCAATTAAAACTGACCCACAAAGCACAAAATGATATGCTGGGTTATAAACATGGGAAGCACACATCCAAATACAATAGATTATTCAGACAGCAAAGTGAATGTGAGAACTTGTTATCGAGGCAGAGTGATCATTTTAACATTATCACGTTTTTACAGATATGTAAATGTAACTGGGGAAATCAAAGCATCACATAGTGGAATGCTACTCAGCATTTAGCACCAAAAAAACTGAATAAAATAGATTAGATTCTGGTTGATTTTATTCATGGTAATATGCAATCAAATATGTTTACAAAAAAAATGTCAACTAAAGCTCACCTGTCAATCACATAACATTTGTAGTCATATGAGGTTAACCAAATTTCAGCCCAAAAAGGACAATACATTTTGTATTCAACGAATGTGCTTGCCGAATAAATGTGGAGGTGTGCCTTAAAATCTCCCTCATAACTTCTGTAGCGATTGAAGCAAGCACACTGTAATTAAAGGGCAACCGAGAATTGGTTTAAACATATTGTTTTATCTTATTGATGATCAATTATGACCTCTGTCAATGGCTTTGATTGTGGTTTAATTCCAAAAGCCGCAGCCCATAGTTGTTGACAAAAGTGCTTTTATGAATAATAAATTCTCCTTACCTCGTAACATTTTAAAAACAATGGTACTTTATTAAGGATTCCCATTGCTCGGAGCATGAAATGGTATGAAGTGTTGTAGTGGATAAAGTTTTTTTTGTACATTTGTTTATTGAATGAAAACTCACAGCAAACAGGTTATCTTGGTGTGTCCAGTATACAGAATAGTTAGCAAATTATTTGATTGATATAACTGACAACTGACAAAACCAGACATAAATGTAGACAACTAATATATGGCCAAAATAAGTGTTAAACAGTTACATTTCAGATTTCAAATATTCTTCAAAGTTCTCTCCCTTTGCCATCATGTATAACTGTGTCACGTCAAATGTTTTTGGGATTTGAGCGCTGCGAAGAAGCCTGTGTTAACAAAAAAGTGTTGCAGTTCAATACTACTTACTAGTCTAGCATTGTGGAAAGGTAAGGCATGTAAAATTCAAGCCTGCCATGTTCTGCGGACCACAGGTTGGGAACATTTATCCCACTCCTGATTTGCAGCACCCAGCTACACAACCGTTCTACTGTACTGACATCTTGGTGTCCCTCCAATTAGAAACTAAACTAACTCAACACCACAATAAAGTAAATGAAGAGTCACTAGTCTCTCCCACAAGAACAGTATTACACCAAAACATTTAGGTCACCTGCAAAACCCTATAGTAGAGCTGGGCGATTTTTTTCCCCTAAAAGAATCTGCGATTTTTTTAATAAAAAACTCGATTTACGATTCGATTGTTTCCCCCCGTCCATTTAAAACAAAATAACTGCGAACTGTAAATATATTTTAAACATATATATTTCTTTAATTTAATTAAAGTGCATCAACATAAACAAAATTGCAAAGGCAAAGCCTTTCTCTAACAGAAAAGTCACTGTGCAGTGTGCAACAAAGATTGTTAAACATCCAAATTATGTTTGGATTGAGCAAATAAAACAACAAAAAAATCTATTTCTTAAAAATATGAATCGATTTGACCTACCAACTCGATTTTTAAATCAAATCGATTTTTTCCCCAGCCCTACCCTATAGTGACCACACACCGTTTTAGGCCCTTAAAAGGGAGCTAAGACGATTATTTTGACTATCAAATTCACTCTAGGGATTGAGGTAAAGATGACAGTAAAGGACAGTGTACAACCCAATACCATGAACCCACATATAACCCACAAGCCTATTCCTAATCACATAAAATACTTAAAAAGTATTGCACAATTCAAACATTTCTAACATGCAAAGACACAATGTCTGAACAACGTTCCAGGAAACAAGCCATTGCTACAAATAAACATGCATTACAAATATTTCTAAATATAGAAATATAATAGGAAACTGAATTTTCTGCCAATGGATGGCCGAATGAGGTCTATATCAAAGCATTGCAGAAAACAACGTGATACAGGGCATGACGTTCTAACCCTCTCATGTAGCCATAGTGTGGTTGGAGCCGGAGCTTAACCAATCTTTTCTTGCTTTAGTGAAGGCAGGCCCGAAACCACAGGGTCCACACCACAAGACCACAGAGCCTGACTCACTACTGAGGCAGCTACCTAGCTACTATTCAAACAAATGGTACAGACCATAGGCTAACTCAGCATTAATAAAGAGCTAAAGATTAAGTACAGACTGTGGTTGAGTACGTTCATTCAAAGTGGAACTTCACAGTGTAATTTAGTGGTTTTGGCTTATTTGCTAAAATTGCTTTTCAGAACAATGTCAACGTCTAGATATTGAGCTTTGAACAAATGTTGTACGTAGGCCACCATCTGGTTTTGAAGTTAGCTTTCAAAGAAGCACTCAGCATTGTAGCAGCAGGTTGTAGGTGATATCTAAATGTTAACACGGGTGAGGTAGGAAACAAAAATATCTGGTCAGAGCTCATGACTGAGCACTACGAGAGTGAAATTGAGCGTGACAGATGACCGCCATTCCAAAAAATGTAAAACCCGTTGTGCACTCTATTCAAATTACTTTTCGTCGGCTGCTCGTTCCACTTCGGCTCCATTCCGCTCTCATACTCTGGCCTAAGGATAGTGCCCCTTACTCCCACTGACGCACACTGTGCTGTCCTGCAGTAGAAACGCTTGCTAACATTAGCTAACTTTAAATCAATGTTGGCTTATTATTTATCATTGTACTGCATCTGCAAATTTAGAATTGTGGTATAAAAGGAAGAAGATACACCAAAAAAATATTCCACTGCATAACATGTCACCCGGGGCAGAGTAAGGGTCAATATTAAGAAATTAGGAGAATTCGGCACAACGGTAAATCAGCAGAGACCAGACCGTAGTCAAGAAGGCTACCAATTCCAATTCTACAGCTGAGCTGAGAGACACTGTGCATACTTCAACAATAGCTCAGATGCTTCACAAAAGTGGGCTTCATGTGTGTGGTATTAGAAAAAATGACTTTAAATCTTAAAGCTAGTTGACCAAAAGGCATGTTGGAGATACTGACACAAATCAGATTCAATGGTCTGATGAGACCAAAATAGAGTTTTCGGTCTGATTGCGAAACGCCACATGTGAAAACACCCCATCCTATCGTGAAGCATGGTGGTGACAGCATCATGCTATGGGGATTCTGCTTTGCGTCCGGGCCAGGAATGAAAAATCCTGGAAGGAAACCTCCAGTACTCTGCAAGTGACCTTGGGGTAAGAAGAAGATTCATCTTCCAGCTAGACAATGACCCCAAACAAACAGACAAAGTCATTTTGGAGTGTGTTAGATACAAAAAGGTAAATGACCAGGAATTACCCAGTCAAAGCTCAAACCTCAGTCCAATTGATAATATGTGAATAGAGTAGCTGCAAAAGGGCCCTCAACCAAATATTGACTACAGGGGGTGAATACAGTTTTGTATTTGAAATTAACTTTCAACATTTTGTTGATCATAATTTCACTTAAATATTTGGGTTGATGAGTTGCTAAAATTCCTTATCTAATAAATTTACATTTAATGTAAAATGGGTAAAGCTCAAGGGTACACAGAGATATTAACCCAGATACACAAAAGCATGGTTATTAAATACTTCAGCTTTACGGTTAGTGCCTGCAAACACTTGATACGGGAGAAAATATTGCTCAAGAGTCCAAAGAGACCTGCTGGCAACATCACAAACGTAGTAAACGGCATTGCAATTACATTAGTATACAAGATTACTTCTGTCACAAGCGTAATCTAACACAAATATATATTACAGCATTACGTATGTTACGATTACTATGATCTAATTTTAGGCTTAAGATTTTATAACTGCAAATAAATGTTGTATATAAATTGTGCACCCCTACTGGAATCTAACCGTTAAATATAAAGCCTACAGGGATTTGAATTTTCAAGTATGTGGACACTTTCAGTCCTTAAATGTATAGTAAAATCATGATCAGACTTTGCTTTGTTGTATCAAACACCGGGACTGAGCCAGGTTCAAGCACCCACAGGAAAATAGCCCACTTAAATAAACTATAGCACATGACTTTGTTACGCAGCTGGCCTCTACACACTAAAGGACATGTTGCGTGAGGGAGTGTCTTGGCAAGTCTACATCACTCGGTCTTACAACACGCTCCACTCTCACTCGCCAACAACTCTTCTTAATCTGACTTCCCTGGAGACCTGCACTTTGAATGTTAAGTGACATCAGTGCAACCAGAGCGCTCCCTCTGTCTCAAATACACACACACGGAGACACAAACACACACACACACACACACTTGCTCTCTCACTCACTCTCCCACTCTAAATGTTCACCGGGATCGCTAAAACTCACCGATCCTATTTCACTTATAAATAGCATAACATTGAATGAATAGTAGAATAAAAAACAAGCACAAATACTACACTAAAAAAACACCCGGACTCATAAACTAGTACTAGGAGTGTGTCTTCTCCCACTGGAAAAGGGTAGGATACAAGGAACTTACTTCTCTGGCAGTGCTTGTGCGTCCAGCAGCGTTCGTTGAACTGGCCATTGATGGTAGTCTGTTGACAGGTGGTCTTCCCCTTGGCTGCCCCGGGACACACATCCCCGCACTCACGCTCGTTCTTATTGGCTTCAATGTAGTTGTCCTCCATGGAGTCCAAGATCTTGGACCAGTCCAGAGTAGAAAGGTAGCAGAGGTCAGGGTTCTTCTCAATCCTCACCGCTCCTCTGGTGATGTTCATCAGGCTGTGGAGACCAATATCTCTTAGCTGCAACATCTCAAAGAAGACTAGGGCGTAGTTGAAGAACAGGTTGTTGCCTCTTATTACGGTGAGATTCGGAAAGAGGTCTTTGAGGCTTTCCATGCCGTAGACCCTGAACAGGAGGAGGAAGTCGGTGATCACAGTTAGTTTGGGGTAACTGAGGCCTCGGAAGTCTTCAGGTTTGGTCTTAAACATTAGGATGATCTTTAGGTGGCCCTCGATCACTGTGCAGTTCTCCAGGGAGCGCAGGTTGGTCACGTTGTTCCGGATGTCCTTACTGGAGCAGATTCCTGTGGAGACTTCACGGGTGAAGATGGGTGGGATGGAGAAGAAACAAAGAATGTGTTTAGAGATTGTAGTCAGGCAAATATCACGTAAGTTGAAAAATAGGGCTGGACATCACTATAATGCACAGCACGTATAATTTCATGGATTAGCAAATGATCAAATCAATGTTGTCTTGTCCAATCCACGTTTTGATGAAACTATAGTGAATAGAAAACAATAGTACTTCAGTTGGAGAGGTCAGTCAGACTCAGAGGGTCTTCATATCTTACTCCACTTATCCCAAGATATCAAGTAAAAAGCTGCCCGGGCTCAAATAAAACTCTCCTAAATGGTATGCTACTTTTGACAGAGCCCATACGGGAAAAGGGTGCAAGTTGGAGCACAGCCTATCCATGTCAACCAAAACAAATAAACAGGCAAGAGTTCTTTTGGGTACATCCCACAAACCAATGAAGTTACCATAGAAACCACCATGGTCTGTCTCTCTCTCTCTCTCTGTGTGGCTCGCTCTTCATTAGTGCTAAGAAGAGAACATGGGGTCTGCATTTAGACAGACAGGACAAAGCTTGGGGCTAAAAGACAGCTGCTTGCCTATAATTACACACATTTTGCTAAGAAGCAAAGAGAAATGTCGCAATTTAAAAGGTAATTTCCTGCAATTTGGCCATGTATACGGTTGGCCTTAGAACATAATCAAAATCAATGGAGGGGCGAGGGCATGTTTCGTGGTTGAATTGTTCATTCTGCCGGGCTTAACCTGCTTTAATTTCGGATACAGTTATCACAACATATATGATAGTATTTTGAAACAGGTGTGCAATGTGACAAATGGTGCAGCAGTGTAACATACTCCATTGCAGTGGTGCAGCACCCACCATACAGGTTGAAGACACGTGACCGTTCAAAAGAAGGCTACGGTTTTCCACTAAAACATATGTGAAATGAGAGTGAATAGGAAATATAGTCACCAACATGGTAAGAAATATTATTTTTTTTAAATAATAGTCAATCAAGTTGTCAATTTGTTGAGGTTATCTGAGGACATTTCATCCCATGCTTCCTTAAGCGCATTAGATTGGCCTCGTGGGCACTTTTGACCAACTATACAGTCAAGCAGCTCCCACAACAGCTCAATAGGTTGAGATCCAATGACCGTAGGGCTGAAACGATTAGTGGATGTTATCGACAACAAAAAAATTAAGACAAATACTTTTGTTGTCGACAAGTCGTTCAATCTCATAGGACATATTTTAAGTGCCTGCAAAAACGTGATTTGACCAGTGCGGCGCTGTAGCTCAAGACAGTAATGCAGCCCTCCCGTATGCAATCCAATAGAAAACTTCTATTTCTAAATTGCGCTAAAATGCCACTGTGCAACCAGAGCTGAACAGGTCACGTGTGGGAAAGTTTCACTAAAGTTCTAACAAAGTTTAACTAAAGTTCTAGTCCCACAAAGTTCAGGTCACGTTCAGCTCTGGTATAAAAATGATGTCATCTTTAATGCGTGCAAGGTGGAACTTGCTTTCCATGGAAGCACAACGCGCAAGCTGGAACAATTAAAAAGGAAACGAAAGGAGAGTTGGAATTAAGCTGGAATTAAGCACAATGGCAGGTTGATAAACCAGTTTGTAAAAACGCGATATTTCACACATACTAACATCAAAGCCACATGTCCATAGACAGCAACTAGACATTTCAATGTATATGATCATTGTAACGAGACACATTCAGATCGTTATATAATAATTGTTTGTAGATTAATACTTTAGCCTTGCATGTGTCCGGAAGCATTGAGAACATTTGTGATTTGAGTTGGACAAAATTTGAATGGCGTTGCAAAAGATTGAGTGATTGCTCTCCTTTAAGATCCCAATAAGCATGTACAATGAAGCTGACAATTAAAGGCCTGAGAGATGTCCGTTTCTCTAACTAGACACTAAAATGTATTATTCTTCTTACTCGGATGATCACCGGAGCTACTCCTCTTTCTATTCTGGTTAGAGCCAGTTTGTGCTGTTCTGTAAATGAGCAGTACACGGCGTTGTATGAGATCTTCTGTTTCTTGGCAATTTCTCGCATGGAATATCCTACAAGACTGATGAGTTTCAGAAGACTGATGAGGGAATGGCGAATGGGATTGGCGAAAGGGATTGACGAAAGGGATTGGCGAAAGGGATTGGCGAAAGGGATTGGCGACAACAAGACTGATGAGTTTCAAAAGAACTAGTACTTTGTTTTAGGCCATTTTGAGCCAATGATTGCTGATGCTACAGACACTAGTCTAAAGAAGGTCAGATGTATTTGTTCTTTAATCAGCACAACAGTTTTCAGTTTGGGTAACATAATTGCTGAAAGGTTTTCTAATGATCAATGAGCCTTTTAAAATAGATTTTTAAACAAAAATTCCACTAAATAAAACTGCCATTTCCATCTACAAAAGTAATTCACAACATTAAGAATGTCTAGGTTATTTCTGGTCAAACAGAACAGAGATGGCTTCTATCACTCAACAGGAAACTATAGACACAGAGACTAAAGCCTGCTGGAACTCATAGATGCATTTACACAGTCAGTGTCTCATCATCGGACACTGACCAAACACATAATACCTCACACAGTCACCAAGAGTCAACAGAGGACAAATGTAATGGTCATTAGGGGAAAGATATGAGAGGACACTGACCGACCACATGGTACCTCACATAGTCACCAAGAGTCAACAGAGGACAAATGTAATGGTCATTAGGGGAAAGATATGAGAGGACACTGACCAAACACATAATACCATACACAGTCACCAAGAGTCAACAGAGGACAAATGTAATGGTCATTAGGGGAAAGATATGAGAGGACACTGACCGACCACATGGTACCTCACACAGTCACCAAGAGTCAACAGAGGACAAATGTAATGGTCATTAGGAGAAAGATGGAGAGAGGCTGAATTCGATAACCCTCCGGTTTGTTCTTAGAACATAAAAAACTCAAGGCAGGGAAAAGGAGTCGGACTAACCAGCTTTAATTGTTTTTTTGTCCCACCTCTACAGCGCATGACTAAAAAGATAAATAATGGGGGGAATTGAAAGGTCAGGTTTGAGTCATAGGGCCTGCATAGAACATTTACATTTGTTTTTCCTATTCCTCTGAGCACAGCCTTGGTGAATTAATGCATGCAATTGTTGTTGATTGTTTTGCTCTTCCTTTAAGCATAGTAATTAATTTGCCTTTGCTGATTGCTACTTCATTCAATAAGGTGCACTTTAAGTTAGTGAGGAGCACAATTATTGAAATATATAATATATTTAATTAACATTCTGGACTGAATGAGTAACTTTTTTAATTAATTCATGTAGAAAATGTTGTGAAAATAAGTATGTAACATTTTGTACTGTAACTAGGGTTGGGCCATCATGACGTTAGGCAGGCATTACATTTTGCGCATTTAGCAGACGCTCTTATCCAGAGCGACTTACAGTATGTGCAGGCATTTCACATATAACTAAAACACACATCAGAAAGGCAATAAGTACATTGTTCCCGGGTGGGAGCAGGGGGAAGTGCTAGAGATAGAAGGGGTGCTAGGAGAGGAGGAATGAGTGATAATCGTAGATTCAGCAGCATCGTGATTCAGCAGCCATGCAGCCTACCTGTATCCTCAGAAAATCAGGACGCAAGTCTTTATTTGTATCGCCCAAGCAAAGGCTAATTACCTGGCCGGACCTTAGCAACTTCAAATAATGAATTAATTTTTTTGATTAGCGCTATAATAGCCACAAATGTTAATGGCGGTACATATTGTCGCTGCTAGCTGTCGTCCGTCCATCCGTCCGCATCCCAGCCCCCCCTCCCTACTCCACCACAATGTATCACTGTAGACATCATGGTGATGCCATTTTGGTAGACATCGCCCAACCCTTATTGCTTACACACATGATCAACATAGGTAGAAAATTGTCCCAATTTATTTAAGAGTAATTGTTTCAGTTGGAAAACTAAAAGATTTTAGCTTACAATTATGTTTTAGTAGCATCAATGCTGTCCCAGTTAGTGTTGGGTTAAAAGTTAGATTATAATATTTACAAGTAATAGCTTACCATACTTTTGCAACAAATGGCAAGCAGGCAAGTCTATTTATATATCACTTTTCTTACATGAAAGCAATACAAAGTGCATTACAAAGGAAAAATAACAAATAATAACATACATTCATTCATTTTATTTTCATAGACACATTTTTACTGGCTTCTTGGCCCATTTGCATTATTATCTCTCAACGTGTAATCATGTACATTTCACACATTACATCTCAATCTGTAACTGTGTAGATTTCACATTACAAGTTTCCATTCATGCCACGTATTATAATAATAACACCAAATAGGCAATTTGATGTGGAATAGAAAATCAAAATACAATAGAAAAAAATAAAATACTCAAAATAAACTTGACAGTGAGGTTAAGTTTGAGCGCTCAGTCATATAAGAGGAATCTTTTTAACCTGGCTTTAAAATTGGATACCTTTGGGGCATGTCTAAGATCTTCTGGTAGTTTATTCCAGTTGCATGCAGCGTAACTGATAAATGCAGCTTCACCGTGTTTAGTTTAGACTCTGGGATCTACTATTTGTCCTTAGTTCAATGATCTAAAGAGCCCTGCTTGGTTTATAATCTTCGAACATATCCGAAATGTATTCAGGGCCCAGCGTATTCAGTGACTTATAGACTAAAAGCATCACTTTTCTGTAACTAACTGGAAGCCAGTGAAAAATGTAAAGAACCGGACTGATGTGCTCTGTTCTCTGTTCTCTGGTCTTTGTTAACATTCTAGCTGCAGCATCCTGAGCTGCTGCTGTTTTACAGTCTTTTTGGGGAGTCCAATTAAGAGCCCATTAAAGCAGTCAACCCTACTGGAGATAAATGCATGGGTTAGCTTCTCTATTTTTAAGTTGATAGAATGCTGCTTTGGTGAGTTATTTAATATGACTGGTGCACGTGAGATCTAAGTCTATCATAACACCTAGATTACACACATGACACTTGAGTATTGGTAGAACAAATACGGTAAGTGCCAGCCAGGGTTCGGTAAGTGCCAGCCAGGGTTCGGTAAGTGCCAGCCAGGGTTCGGTAAGTGCCAGCCAGGGTTCGGTAAGTGCCAGCCAGGGTTCGGTAAGTGCCAGCCAGGGTTCGGTAAGTGCCAGCCAGGGTTCGGTAAGTGCCAGCCAGGGTTCGGTAAGTGCCAGCCAGGGTTCGGTAAGTGCCAGTCAGGGTTCGGTAAGTGCCAGTCAGGGTTTCGGTAAGTGCCAGTCCGGGTTCGGTAAGTGCCAGTCCGGGTTCGGTAAGTGCCAGTCCGGGTTCGGTAAGTGCCAGTCCGGGTTGGGTAAGTGCCAGTCCGGGTTGGGTAAGTGCCAGTCCGGGTTCGGTAAGTGCCAGTCCGGGTTCGGCAAGTGCCAGTCCGGGTTCGGCAAGTGCCAGTCCGGGTTCGGTAAGTGCCAGTCCGGGTTCGGTAAGTGCCAGTCCGGGTTCGGTAAGTGCCAGTCCGGGTTCGGTAAGTGCCAGTCCGGGTTTCGGTAAGTGCCAGTCCGGGTTCGGTAAATGCCAGTCCGGGTTCGGTAAATGCCAGTCCGGGTTCGGTAAGTGCCAGTCAGGGTCTGAGGTATAAAACCTGCCCTTCTTATAAGACCTGTATGGTCAAGTAATGCAGTGTGTGAAACAACTAATGTGTTAAAAGTACTGTAACCCACTGGGTCAAATGCTCCAAGTTACTCTATATTTTAGCTTATATCATCAAAAAACGTGCTCCCTGGACAATATCCAAAGTCCGCTTTGTCACTTTAACACAGGGCCTGCCCACCACCACCACCACCACCACCACCACGATTATATCTGGGGTTCCGCTCCTTTCCTCAATTAAGGTTACCATCCTGATATAGGTCAACCCCCACAAGCCTAGGAGGGTTAAAGAAAACAAGCATTTAAAAAATAAATATTTGGTATGTATATAGACTGCACAATTCTGAACAAGTCCCTACTCATGTAAAACCGATAAAATTTTAGACCAACTGAAAGTTACACAAAAGTAAAACAGAAGGTTGATCACAATTAAAACTGAGGCCTGTAACACAAAAGTAAAACAGAAGGTTGATCACAATTAAAACTGAGGCCTGTAACAAGTAAAACAGAAGGTTGATCACAATTAAAACTGAGGCTTGTAACACAAGTAAAACAGAAGGTTGATCACAATTAAAACTGAGGCCTGTAACAAGTAAAACAGAAGGTTGATCACAATTAAAACTGAGGCCTGTAACACAAGTAATACAGAAGATTGATCACAATTAAAACTGAGGCCTGTAACACAAGTAATACAGAAGATTGACCACAATTAAAACTGAGGCCTGTAACACAAGTAAAACAGAAGATTGATCACAATTAAAACTGAGGCCTTGGTCAGGAAGAGTCAACATGAACAGGTGGAGGGGCCTAGGGCAATGCCCAGGAGACACCTCACCCTCTTATACTACAGGTCAAAGTAGTGCACTATATATGGAATAGCATGCAGCTTGAGCCATAAACCTCTCCTCTCTGCGCTAACGTGGCCTCAGGAAGAACGCAAACACCCAGCAGCTATTGCAACACTTCCCTTCAAGGTTCCGCTGGATGGCTCTCTGCTTTGTTGTTTTCCAACATATGCTGCTGGAGCTAAGGTCAGGGAGGCACCGACGGAGCAGATGATTGGTTACAGCAGCATGTGATGTAACCCATGCCAAAAAAGGTTCGGTTGTAAAACCACTTCATCAGAAAGACATAAACAGATTTCAGGCTTCAACAATTGGTAAATAATTACTGAAGCTATTAGGAACAGTGCCTCTAGGAAATATGCCCAGAAGTGTGTGTTTCATTAATCAAGCATGCAGCGTATGCCCTGTCGGAGCCTAAGATTCTATGACTACTTTTATTTATGTGTAACTACCATACTGAAAGCAGATAAATGACAAACGTATCCGTTGAAACCACAGTTAATTTTTCACTTGGCTTCAACGTTGTTAGCTTGCTGTAAAGCGAGGACTTCAACAAATTTGTGCACAAATTCATGATACATCAAAATGAAATGTAAAAAACAAAAACATATCTTTCAGCATGCAGTAACGTTTGAAATGAATGACATATGATAATTGTGCAAAATTCTACAAAAGTGCATTGTACGTTAAAGTACTGTCTGGTTGAAAGTACACAAAAGTTCGGTCACTCCGCTGTTAATTTCCTGTTTTTTTAGCTGCCACTGCAATGCAATACGTGTCTAGCTTGAAGTAGATTAATGTCAACATACATTTATCTTTTAGATAAGATAAGTCATTGTTTTGTACTTGTGTGTCAAGTGACAACTCAACAGACATAATTAAGAAATAAGTTGTTTCCTGGTTCAATGCACTTGCCACTGCAATTACATTGTAAAACTTGTCTCCAACAATTGAGAACCCCGACTGCGAAAACAAACTACACTCTTTACCGTACCTTGACAAATAAAAAGTTCTGTCTGAAATTAAAACCAACCCCTTATAGGAGTGCACCCCTTTCAACAAGGCCCTGTACCTACAAATCCCCTCACAAGAATACGGCGCATACAAGTATAATTTGACTATCAGCAAAATGTAATTCATATCACACTACACATTTCACCATAGCAACATGTTTGTGTAGAATTGATCATGGTTGTAGTGTGCAGCTGTTAATGCCGCATCCGGTTTGGTCATAGCCCATCCTCTGCGTCCACGTGAAAGTGCGTCATCGCTATTGTACATTTGCTCTAATTCTGTTGTGTTTACTGACATAGAAACACTCACGAGTGGATTAGACATCGGTCTCACAGTTTGTGTTGGCATTGTCTTAAAGTCATCTTATAACCTGCTGTGGAGTAGTAGGAGTATTTTGCACAGCAAAACAAGTTTGAACAGGCAATGCAATACATTGACAATATAACGCCACCTCCTCTGGAAAAGACAGTGGATCGCAGACAAATGGATCTCTAGCGGCTCTGTGATCTCATCTCATGTGAAGGGCCATTGTTGAGGGCCATTGTTGACGACGAGGTAATTATTACCTGCAGTGTGTAAAAACTGAAGACCAGAATAACAAGGACGCTTCCTTGATCAAGGCAGGTTTGGCCACTGTGTCAAGGGCACGCACTGAACACACACTTCAGAAAGAACGCACCATGTCAAAGCAAGTGCTTTGTGTATCAAGTATCTCAGAGGAAGACGGCTTTTAAATTAAAACCAGTTAGATTAAAACAAGTTAGATTACACACTACTGTAGACCTAGCACTGTGTTCAGAGTCAGAGCGCTGGTCTAGCTTTTGCCGGTATAATATTCCTTAGGATCTACAAGGCAGAAGTGATCCTAAATTAGTACTTACACTTTGAGGATACAGACGCTGATACAAAATTAGTAAACTACTTTAAAAATTGGGATGCAAACAATAGCTTGTTATAGTGAACATTGGAATACAAACTTTGTTTTGACACACTGCATTGAGATCTTTAATTTGGATGCAAGCTGGGCAAGACTAGAACTCTGTGAACACGGTGCTTGAAGAGATGTTTTAGTGACACAAGTTGATTCTGTCTCGGTACCCGACAACACCTGAGCCCTTCAATGTTAAGACCAGGGGTACCCGACAACACCTGAGCCCTTCAATGTTAAGACCAGGGGTACCCGACCACACCTGAGCCCTTCAATGTTAAGACCAGGGGTACCCGACCACTCCTGAGCACTTCAATGTTAAGACCAGGGGTACCCGACAACACCTGAGCCCTTCAATGTTAAGACCAGGGGTACCCGACAACACCTGAGCCCTTCAATGTTAAGACCAGGGGTACCCGACCACTCCTGAGCACTTCAATGTTAAGACCAGGGGTACCCGACCACACCTGAGCCCTTCAATGTTAAGACCAGGGGTACCCGACTACTCCTGAGCACTTCAATGTTAAGACCAGGGGTATCCGACCACCCCTGGGCACTTCAATGTTAAGACCAGGGGTACCCGACCACTCCTGAGCCCTTCAATGTTAAGACCAGGGGTACCCGACCACTCCTGAGCACTTCAATGTTAAGACCAGGGGTACCCGACCACTCCTGAGCACTTCAATGTTAAGACCAGGGGTACCCGACCACCCCTGGGCACTTCAATGTTAAGACCTGGGGTACCCGACCACTCCTGAGCCTTTCAATGTTAAGACCAGGGGCGACGATATGTTTGACTGAAGAGGCAGCGGGGCAGTGGTGGGGCCAGGATAGCTCCTGAGGAATAACGTGTGTGTGTGTGTGTGTGTGTGTGTGTGCGCGCGAGTTTTGCAGACAGCTGCATTCACTGCTATACCGGCACAATTCTGATATAAACCAAAAGAAAACCTACCAATGATTTGGTTTCATTTAGCCATTTAAGTAGCCATGGTAGGCCAAGTTATGACTTTTTTAGATCCCGCAGGAACCATTTTGTTTTAGGTAGTGGGTCATATGTTCATTTACATTTCATCCACACAATAGGTTACATACAAACCCTGGTATCGCTTGGCCAAACTCTTGGTAAGTTACAATTTTTTTGCAACCCTCAGTCCAACTCTTTTTCAGACGTATTGGCTAAAACCTGAACTCAACTGTGAATATATTCAAACACGTGCCAAGACCCATGCTATGTAGCGAAACAAAATGAATTAACTCCAGATTTAAATAGGTAAATAGTGTGTGTGTAAAAGGGTGGTCTATATCTATTTGACCGTAAGGTAGCCTAAACCTCAACTTGTAATGGTATGTCTTAAAAAGTTTGAGTGAACCAAAGCAATACGGTCCTTCTGTCAACATAGGTGTTGTCTATGGCTCTGTAAGGGTTGAGACAGACAGACAGACTGGACTTGGTCAAAAATATCACATTAGATAGGAAACAGATGCCATCACCAACACAAACAGCGGACATGAATTTCTCTCCCGACAGAACCATTACCGCTTTCAGATGACCGACCCACTCAAAATGATTGAGATTATTTTTCTCTCTGGAACAGTTGTTGAGATTTTTAGCACATATTGTGATCAAATCCCTATGCATTTGTTATTGCACTCTGTGTGATCGTCAACTTTCTAGCTAAGAAATGTCACGCAAACATTTGTTTGAGGACAAAAGCAATGACAAATGGATTGAGGAGGCCAGTGTTTCCGTTAGCTTGGCAAAGCCAAGTGTGTCAGAGTCATGGCTATATTTATTTCTTTATTTCTGAACCCCTACAAGTCCAGACAGTTGAGAAACACCTACCAGGATACAGAACTGTTTAACCTACAACAGTTGGTATGTGTTAACAGTAGATGTGTTTAGTCTCCCAGATGCCAAATCATTTAACCTAATTTAATCACATCTTATCAATTCCAGTGCCTTAATAAAAACAACATTCTAGCCTAAACTGGCTGAATATACAAAAGGAAGTCTTTTAGTCTCTTTTTTTGTTGGGAGAATTGTTTAGAGGAACAACAGTACTATGTCCATCTAAAGTCCTAGTAATTCATTTGAATAAATTGGTTTATTCAATCGAATCCAATAGAGTGCTCAGAAAATGCAAATGGCTATCGACATAATACCATAAATTGGAAAAAAAATATTTATAAACAGCTTTTTTATTAATATGTATTATTGCCTTAACTGTACTTCTTAATGTATGTTTATTTTGTGGCTAATCAAATGTTGTAGCCTATGTCGGGTTTGGCATTTATAACACCATTCTAATATGGGATGCAAAAGAGTTTACACATTAATTACTATTTGCAACCAGAAATTGTGAATCACACCTTAATTTTAATCAAATAAAAAAGATCGATATTGAGTTCTAGGAAAACGAAACATGTTTTACATTAAATAGCATTATAGTGTAATGGATTGGCTCATTTAATTTAGCAGAAATATTTTATCAGTGGAAAAACACACCAATGGTATTGAGTTTATTTTTGCTCGTAGACATATCCCAAATTGTACTATTACTACATAATACACATACTACTAATACATGTCACAAGTGTGTAAATACACGTGAACAGAATGATACAGACTATTCTGTTAGTGATTCGTTGATTTGTGAGTATGAGATGTGAATTGATCAAATACATTGAATGTACAGAGGGAACAGAAGAAAGGTTTGAAAGCGTTGTCTTAGGCTATGGGCAAGCCACATGTAAAACAAATTATATTGAATTTCGATCGATATTTCAACTGATTCAAAAAGTATATTACGATTATAAAGGCGTTGTGTGTTTTACGGGTGTCACGTACATGCAAATATTGTCGCATAATGTGAAATAACTGTACAACAGATAGTTCTAAACTTATATCACCATCATGATTGTAATTTCCAAAGCGTTCACACAGAAACCAAAACATATCATTGGAAGTAGGTGATGGTCACATATCAGTTAATTTAGAATGTATTTATAATGTATTAATTCTGCATTAAATGTATTTATATGCAACCCAAAAACGCGTGTTGCAAAGCACGTTTAGTTTGACAATTAACTCTTAAACAATTGCACGTCCAAAAAGTCAATAAAAAAGACCTTTGTAATTACAAATCTCTCGTATCTAACGAAAAAGCGAACTTTTCGGTCAAAACAGAGACTTGCAAAATAAAGTTGTGAACTGACAATTACTAACAAATACATTGTTTTATTATGTATAATAATCGACATGCAACATAGAAAGGCTTGCTGATACAATAATAATAGCTTATCACTTACTTTCTGCACTTTCTCCATTGGTTTGTTCAATATTCCACACGTAGACTGCAGCAGTCACCAAAACCACAAGGAAAGTCCGCGGCCACATATTGACTCAACTGTAGTCAAATTACCGTCGACACGGTCGGTAGAAACTGGAGATGAATCCGCGACAACTCGATTAAAACTAGTTGGCAAGTGGTCGCGGTCAATTGGTCTGTTCGTTATACCACGAGAACACACAAGTAAACACGAATAAAAACATGCATCCCGTGAAAATGGGCGGATGGAAAGACGAGTCCAACGTGTTCGCTAGCTAGCTAACTCACGGGTTGGCCTCGGCTAGTTATTTGCACAACTGATCTGGTGGATATTTAAAACTGCAACAAATAATTCAACCGTGCGAATCATTGTGGACCAACCAAGTAATAGTCTCATCGTCCCGTATATTGCATAGCATTGCACATTCCTATCAACTGTTCTTGATTCAAGCCGCCGTTTCAGGCCAGGGGGAGGTAGCTAGAGAGCTAACTAGCTGCTAGCAAAACGTTAGGTAGCTGGCAGTGGAGCAGGCCAAAAAAAGTTAGTGCGATTAGCTAGCTAGACGTTAACTTTTGGTAACATTCGCTATATACAAGTTACCGCCAATCAACTCAGGAAATGCATTATTATTTTGCATTGAAAAAAAGCAAACACACAGCTAGCAAAGTGTAAAAGCGTCTCCCGGTCACGAAATCTGTAGCAACGGTTCGCTTCGCGTCTGTCAACTCCAGGCTCGTGACACGCGCGTGGCGTAGTAAACCGAGCCACAACGCACGAGACGCAGCGTTCCACGTTCAAGTCTTTCGCATTTCAAAATGTCTTCGGATAAACGCAAACATATAGCATTAACCAAGTACTTTACGTAGGCGATCTAATAACCGGATCCGTGTACGGAAACAACAACGAATTCCAAGCTTGATTCGGTCAACGCCGAGATTTCAACTCCACTCAAAACAACTGTCAGACTTCGTTACTCATTCGTTGGTCAGTTGCTCCCACTCTTCACAATAAAGCGCATTGCCCTCCTTCCACCGGAAGGGTATTCCTCCAAATGAACTACAGGTTTATTGCACAACGATAATAACAAAAGTCGAAAACGTATTTCCCACGTTGAAAGAAGGTAGTTCAGTCCCAGGGCCCCTAGGATCCCCTTCTCTGCCTCTCCTCCGCCAGTAAACAAAACCTGCAAGTGAGCAAGCCAGTTGGGGCTTAGGGGAAATACGGACTGGAGTATATTGGATTACACAGTTAGACTACTGTAAGACAGACACTGCTTTTGGGTAAATAGATGGTGCGTAAATCATGTGGAAAAAAGAAACTCAACTATCAGTCAAAGTCAGGATCCGAATCATTGGCAAAATATGTTCATTACATACATGTACAATTTCTCCCCCATTTTGATCTGTGTTCACTGGGCTACTGCAACCAACCTGCCCATCCAGTTCTAAAATAGGGTGGGAAAGAGGAGGGGAAGTATGCGACGGGAGGTTGTGGGTCTGTCAACATCAATGTGATCACGGCCTGCATTCCGAAAAGGTCCCCTAATCCCTTTAGGGACAGTTGAAAATGTAGTCGGGAAGCTGGTCAAACTCGAGGTGTCGTACAAAATTGCCCCCACACCAATGTTACAATGTTTTTCCATTTTAGAGGAAAACGACAAACTCAATAGTCTTAACTGATGTTAGCTGTTGAATCCTCAGGTCATATCTTCCTTATTTTCAGCATTTTTTTCTCTGTCACGTAAAACCGCTCTGGTTTGATTTGTAATGGGTGTTTGTTTCCCACCAATGGAATTAATGGCTTTAGCCCCCCCACCCGAGCTGAGCGCTGATCAGGAGCCCCCCAGGGTCTGTTTGAAAGTGGTGTGTTATGGAATGGAGTGTTTTTTCAGAAGCAAATATGTGTAGCTATATACCCTACTAAACCAACTTCTGGGACACTCAAGCAGCAAGGCCTTTTGACATTCTTTGTTTAAACAGACCAAAATATCCACTTTTCGACTGTTACATTTTCAGCATTGTTATCTCTTCTCTGTGTTAGTCCTTGGCAGCCGTAATGGCAAGAGTGGCTGTATTGAAACTCCACAAGCTTAGATAAACCCAATGCAAATGCTATCCCCTCAGAAAAGAGACTATATCACTAAGCATAGCATTTCTTTCTGGTTATAGCTTTCTGCTCAAAGTTTTGTTTTGTTTTCTGTATTGTGTAATGTGGGGTTACATCCCAAATAGTGTCCTATTCTCTACATTGTCCACTAGTGCACTACGTAACGCACTATGGCTCTGGTCAAAAGTAGTGATTAGGATACTTCTTGGAACATATTGCATGACAGACTAAATAGGCTGAATTAAAGTGGTGCTTCTTTACACTGCTGTGGAAATACATAGAAGAAATGGATGTGCACATCCCCAAAAACAATGTCCTTTATAGTGCACCTTGGGCTAAATAATGAGTTTAATGGGTTCTATTCTACTATTTTGGGGTCTAGGGGCTCATTTGGGACGCAGACAATGCATGTTGATGTTTACTGCGGTTGGTTTCTCACGGCTGCCTGGGAAACATAATGTCCTACATGGGACCATGGAGGAAATACGTGGGAGGAACCGACAGACAGACAGAGGAGCTGTTTGGAAACAGACAGAACCCAGTCAAAATTCCTCAGATCCAGATGCGATAAGAAATGATACAAACACTCGAAGTGACTATCCTGTCTGGACTTTACTCGTTGCTATGGTGGAAGAGAACAGAACTTCTTCCCAGACAACTTTACATGTAAAATAAAGGGTTAAAGATGCATTATTTTACATTTGTATAATGCCAGTCAGTAGTGCTTGAATTATTTAGCCCTTAAATGGGTCCCCAACATTGCATACTACTTAACTATGTGCCAATATGTGTATTAATTCCTTCTTACAATGTCATTGGATAACTCCGGGCAGTCTTGGACCTGGGCCTGCCCTTTTTCTTTCTCTGAGCAAATCCCGATTTTTGCAGATTTTGCAACTTTCTAATTTAAGAAAGGGAGGGGAGATTTGGCCTACTGACTTGCTGGTAATTTTGAAAGAGAGAGGTTAATGCTCTATGTTACAGTACAGATCTACCACAAACATTCATTTATACTGTTTAAAACCTCCCTTCCCAATCCCATCAGATTCTAGGTCAGAAATGAACCTCTGAAAAAGGAATTTTAAATACAGCTTCTACTGGAATTCAAATGCATCATAACATGGTAAATCACACACTTTTATATATGCACACATACACACTAGATCAAATATAGGTCTCTGAAGACAATCAGTGATTTAGATGAATTAACTAGAAAGAGCTATGGTTATTCATTAGCTGTGTTTTTTACGGTGCAATTGATCATTTATTACATTTTTGAAATGCCATCAAGCACCTTTAGATTTGTGGAATTCTGCCAATATATCAAAGATGAGGTCTGGGTACTTCAAACTGCGTTATCCTTAAGCAAAGCCATGTTGTTTGGACCATGTACCGTAAACCAGCTGTGTAGTTTAGCTTAGTTTGAAAGGCATATTACCCCCCTGTCTTTTTAACTTGGTATGTGGAAAGTTGGCACTATGCACATTCTCCATGTCAAACGACTGGCAAACCAATGGACGATTAACCACACACCAGCTCACTGTTACTAGCGACTGAAGAGACAACCAACCACACACCGGCTCCCTGTTACTAACGACTGAAGATAGACAACCAATCACACACCGGCTCCCTATTACTAACGACTAGCACACTAGTGCAAACGTCCAAAGAGTGCACTCTAAAGTGGATAAGAGGGCATTTGTGACGTAGGCCAGATCCTGCAGAGTGGAGAGTGTTTAGAATAATAAACATGTGCTGCAGTTTACTACCTGAACCAACAGAGACTGACACAATCTCTACAAGGATCAGTATCATACAAGGACGTACAGAGATCATGGTCCTGCCCCAAAGGCTCTACTGTTCTCTATGTTGAACACAACTCTATCAACCATGGCCACCAGGGAATAGGTCATCACAAAGTGTATTAAATTATTAAATTACAAGACTCGAACAATACAACTAATGTGTGTGAGTGTGTGTTCATAGATTGTGTTTCTGAGCAGGATTTCCTAACCCTTTACTACAATACATAAACGTCACTGTCAGTTAACCATAGCTATCAAGTCAACTATTCTGTTGAATGACACTCACCAAGAACAACATGCGTCGTGTGGTGAGTTCTTTCAATTCAATTTTTGTTTTATAACTGTATAGTTAGATGGGCTGCTAGCAACTGTTAACTGACATTCACGTTTATATGTACTGCTATACTATATATAATCAATGTTTTACTCTCGTCATACTCTTGTCACAAATTAATATATAAACACCCCTCACATGTCGAGCACAAGGCACTCAACTTCTTTGGTCGACCATGGCGAGGCCTGTTCTGAGTGGAAGCTGTCATGTTAAACCGCTGTACGGTCTTGACATTCTTATAGGCTAGGCCATCTTTATGTGGAGCAACAATTCTTTTTTTCAGATCCTCAGAGTGTTCTGTGCCATGAGGTGCCATGTTGAACTTCCAGTGACCAGTATGGGAGCGAAAACACCAAATTGTGAGAGTGATAGCACCAAATTTAACACACCTGCTCCCCATTCACACCTGGGACTGTGTAACACTAACGAGTTATATGACACCGGGGAGAGAAAAGGGCTAATTGGGCCCAATTTCGACATTTTCACTTAGGGGTGAACTCACTTTTGTTGCCAGCTGTTCAGACATTAATGGCTGTGTGTTGAGTTATTTTGAGGGGACAGCAAATGCACACTGTTATACAAGCTGTATACTCACTACTTTACATTGTGGCAAAGGGTCATTTCTTCAGTGTTGTCACATGCAAAGATATAATCAAATATTTAAAAAAATGTGAGGGATGTACTGTATATCTATACATATATATATTGATAAGTCCGAACATTATGTCCGGTGAAGCAAAAGGTGAAGTGGAAAACGTCTCCTAACAAGAGCACATGTCAAGGTCTGGATAGATTAGAAGGTCAGCGGACAAAGACCCGAGCGACTTTGACAAGGGGACACATTTTTATAACTGGACAACTGGGTTAGAGCATCTCTGAAACATATAGGCTTGTGGGGTACTCCATGTCTGCAGTGGTGAGTACCTACTGACAGTGGTCCAGGTCTGCAGTGGTGAGTCCCTACTGACAGTGGTCCAGGTCTGCAGTGGTGAGTACCTACTGATAGTAGTCCATGTCTGCAGTGGTGAGTACCTACTGACAGTGGTCCAGGTCTGCAGTGGTGAGTACCTACTGACAGTGGTCCAGGTCTGCAGTGGTGAGTACCTACTGACAGTGGTCCAGGTCTGCAGTGGTGAGTACCTACTGACAGTGGTCCAGGTCTGCAGTGGTGAGTACCTACTGACAGTGGTCCAGGTCTGCAGTGGTGAGTACCTACTGACAGTGGTCCAGGTCTGCAGTGGTGAGTACCTACTGACAGTGGTCCAAGAAGGGAGGAATCAAAAACCGATGACAGGGTGTTGGGCGCCCATGGCACATTGATGTGTGAGGGCTATCCTGGCTGGTCCATACCGACAGAAGGCCTACTGTAGCAGAAGATTTTAATGATGGTTACAAGATGGATGTTTCACAACACGCAATGCATTGTTCCCTGCTGAGTATGGGGCTGCGTAGCTGCAGACCAGTCAGAGAGCCCATTATAACACCTGTCCACTGTCGAATGTGCCAACAATGGGCACACAAGCATCGGAACTGGACTTTGAAGGACCTGGTCGGATACGTTTCTTTTACATCACGTGGGCGGCCGTGTACGTGTTTACCGGGAGAAGTGACGGCACCAGAATGCACAAGTCAGTGGAAAAAGTGTGATGCTTAATGCAATGTTCTGCTGGGAAATCCTAGGTGCAGTCATTGATGGATAAATCAGCCTGGACTATGATCTGTTAATATTATTGCTATTATTGCCCATTAACCTATCTCTCTCATTTTCTGAAATCCCGCGAGACTGGAAATCCACCGCAGTCATTCGCCTGTTGAAAGGGGGAGACACCCTTGATCCCAACTGCTACAGACCAATATCTATCAAAGTTTTTGAAAAAATGGTCAACCAACAAACAGATTTGCAATCATCTTGAATCCCATTGTATCCTTTCCAATATGCAATCTGGTTTTCGTGCTGGTCATGGACACCCTAATTGTCCTGAACGATCTGTCCAAGGCATTTAATTCTGTTAACCATCATGTTCTTATCAGCCGACTCAATAGTCTGGGCTTCTCTCATGACTGCCTCACCTGGTTCTCCAACTATCTCTCCGACAGGGTCCAGTGTGTTAAATCAGAAGGCCTGCTGTCGGGACCACAGGGTTCAATTCTCGGGCCGACTCTATTCTCTCTAAACATTAACGGTGCGGCTCTCGCTGTTGGAGACTCAGATTCATCTCTATGCAGATAAGACCATTCTGTATACTTCAGGTCCTTTGTTAGATACTGTGCTCTCAAATCTCCAGGAGAGTTTTAATGCCATTCAGCATTTCTTCCGAAACCAACAGTTATAACCAAACTCTGGTAAAAATAAGTGCATGCTCTTCAACTGATCATTGCCAACACCTGCCTGTCTAACTAACATCGCCCCACTAGATCGGTCTGAACTAGAATATGCGGATACTTAAAAATACCTAGATGTCATGTTAGACAGCGCTCTCCTCCCAGCCCCACATAAACAAACTCAAATTCTACAATCAAGTCCAGAATCTGGTTCCTTTGCCTCCTTCACTCGTGCTGCCAAACTTGCCTCGGTGAGGATGATTATTATACCAATGTTTGAATTTGGTGATGTCATTTATAAAACTGCCTCAAACTCTGTCCTGAAAAAATTGGACGTGGTTTACCACAGTGTTATACATTGGGCATCAATGCCCCATACAACACCCACCACTGCAACGTTTATGCATTAATCGGCTGGCCGTCGTAATATATTCAAGGTTTAACTCATTGGTACCAACTCATTTACAGGTCTCAGCAAGGCAAAGTCCCGCTGTACCTAAGCTGTCTAGTCATCATAGCTCGACCCATTCGCAGTCTACGCTCAAGCAGGTACATTGCCTTAGTCACCACGATAGCCTGCACCACTTTTGGCCGCCAATCCTTCCAGATTTTGTTGTGGAGAACTTCCGATCTCAGTCAAAAAAGATGCAAAGACTCTGGAACTTGTGAATCCAAAAAATAGACTTTAATGAAAAATCATAAAGCCGAGTTGGTCTGCAGAACAACTGATTTGCCCGACTCGGACCCTCATATTTATGCAGTACTTTCTTGTATAACACCACCTGGCCCTCCCACTATATTCATTCTTTGGGCGGATCTTATTTGATCCGCCACCATCGTTATAAAACGGTGGTACCGGGCCATAAATAATGGTGGTACCGGGCCATAAATAATGGTGGTACCGGGCCATAAATAATGGTGGTACCGGGCTATAAACAACTGTGGTACCGGGCCATAAATAATGGTGGTACCGGGCCATAAATAATGGTGGTACCGGGCTATAAACAACTGTGGTACCGGGCCATAAATAATGGTGGTACCGGGCCATAAATAATGGTGGTACCGGGCCATAAATAATGGTGGTACCGGGCTATAAACAACTGTGGTACCGGGCCATAAATAATGGTGGTACCGGCCATAAATAATGGTGGTACCGGGCCATAAATAATGGTGGTACCGGGCCATAAATAATGGTGGTACCGGGCCATAAATAATGGTGTTACCGGGCCGCCACCACTTCTCATCATTCAGGAATTTAACCAATTAAACCATCGCTAAAGAACAATGATGTCTCTGGCCTTGAAAAGCTCACAGGGTCACTAGGCTCCCAGCCTAAACCTGCTCGTGCTTTCCCTTAATGTAGGACACATACTGTATACTGGTGACTGTGTAGGACACATACTGTATGCTGGTGACTGTGTAGGACACATACTGTATACTGGTGACTGTGTAGGACACATACTGTATACTGGTGACTGTGTAGGACACATACTGTATACTGGTGACTGTGTAGGACACATACTGTATACTGGTGACTGTGTAGGACACATACTGTATACTGGTGACTGTGTAGGTCACATACTGTATACTGGTGACTGTGTAGGACACATACTGTATGCTGGTGACTGTGTAGGACACATACTGTATACTGGTGACTGTGTAGGACACATACTGTATACTGGTGACTGTGTAGGACACATACTGTATACTGGTGACTGTGTAGGACACATACTGTATACTGGTGACTGTGTAGGACACATACTGTATACTGGTGACTGTGTAGGACACATACTGTATGCTGGTGACTGTGTAGGACACATACTGTATACTGGTGACTGTGTAGGACACATACTGTATACTGGTGACTGTGTAGGACACATACTGTATACTGGTGACCGTGTAGGACACATACTGTATACTGGTGACTGTAGGGCACATACTGTATACTGATGACTGTGCAGGACACATACTGTATACTGGTGACTGTGTAGGACACATACTGTATACTGGTGACTGTGTAGGACACATACTGTATACTGGTGACTGTGTAGGACACATACTGTATACTGGTGACTGTGTAGGACACATACTGTATACTGGTGACTGTGTAGGACACATACTGTATACTGGTGACTGTGTAGGACACATACTGTATACTGGTGACTGTGTAGGACACATACTGTATACTGGTGACTGTGTAGGACACATACTGTATACTGGTGACTGTGTAGGACACATACTGTATACTGGTGACTGTGTAGGACACATACTGTATACTGGTGACTGTGTAGGACACATACTGTATGCTGGTGACTGTGTAGGACACATACTGTATACTGGTGACTGTGTAGGACACATACTGTATACTGGTGACTGTGTAGGACACATACTGTATACTGGTGACTGTGTAGGACACATACTGTATACTGGTGACTGTGTAGGACACATACTGTATGCTGGTGACTGTGTAGGACACATACTGTATACTGGTGACTGTGTAGGACACATACTGTATACTGGTGACTGTGTAGGACACATACTGTATACTGGTGACCGTGTAGGACACATACTGTATACTGGTGACTGTAGGGCACATACTGTATACTGATGACTGTGCAGGACACATACTGTATACTGGTGACTGTGTAGGACACATACTGTATACTGGTGACTGTGTAGGACACATACTGTATACTGGTGACTGTGTAGGACACATACTGTATACTGGTGACTGTGTAGGACACATACTGTATACAGATGACTGTGTAGGACACATACTGTATACTGGTGACTGTGTAGGACACATACTGTATACTGGTGACTGTGTAGGACACATACTGTATACTGGTGACTGTGTAAGACACATACTGTATGCTGTTGACTGTGTAGGACACATACTGTATACTGGTGACTGTGTAGGACACATACTGTATACTGGTGACTGTGTAGGACACATACTGTATACTGGTGACTGTGTAGGACACATACTGTATGCTGGTGACTGTGTAGGACACATACTGTATACTGGTGACTGTAGGGCACATACTGTATACTGATGACTGTGCAGGACACATACTGTATACTGGTGACTGTGTAGGACACATACTGTATACTGGTGACTGTGTAGGACACATACTGTATACTGGTGACTGTAGGGCACATACTGTATACTGATGACTGTGCAGGACACATACTGTATACTGGTGACTGTGTAGGACACATACTGTATGCTGGTGACTGACTGTGTATACTGGACACATACTGTATACTGGTGACTGTGTAGGACACATACTGTATACTGGTGACTGTGTAGGACACATACTGTATACTGGTGACTGTGTAGGACACATACTGTATACTGGTGACTGTGTAGGACACATACTGTATACTGGTGACTGTGTAGGACACATACTGTATACTGGTGACTGTGTAGGACACATACTGTATGCTGGTGACTGTGTAGGACACATACTGTATACTGGTGACTGTGTAGGACACATACTGTATACTGGTGACTGTGTAGGACACATACTGTATACTGGTGACTGTGTAGGACACATACTGTATACTGGTGACTGTGGACACATACTGTATACTGGTGACTGTGTAGGACACATACTGTATACTGGTGACTGTGTAGGACACATACTGTATACTGGTGACTGTGTAGGACACATACTGTATACTGGTGACTGTGTAGGACACATACTGTATACTGGTGACTGTGTAGGACACATACTGTATACTGGTGACTGTGTAGGACACATACTGTATACTGGTGACTGTGTAGGACACATACTGTATACTGGTGACTGTGTAGGACACATATTGTATACTGGTGACTGTAGGACACATACTGTATACTGATGACTGTGTAGGACACATATTGTATACTGGTGACTGTGTAGGACACATACTGTATACTGGTGACTGTGTAGGACACATACTGTATACTGGTGACTGTGTAGGACACATACTGTATACTGGTGACTGTAGGGCACATACTGTATACTGGTGACTGTGTAGGACACATACTGTATACTGGTGACTGTGTAGGACACATATTGTATACTGGTGACTGTGTAGGACACATACTGTATACTGACTATTATACAAATGACCATACTGATTAGTGTGATTAACATATTGATACTAATTGATCACATGGGTACCATACTGATTAATGTATGAGTGTGATTAACATATTGATACTAATTGATCACATGAGTAATAATGCCAAAATCTCCAATATTTTCAGCAACAAATGTCACCCCTTCATGGCAATAGTATTCCCTGATGGCAGTGGCCTCCTTCAGCAGGATAATACGCCCTGCCACACTGCACACATTATTCGGGAATGAAGGTTTGAGGAACATGATAAATAGTTCAAGGTGTTGCCCCAGCAGAATCTCTGAAGTGGATATCAAAATACTACAGACCAACAGAACAGGACATTTGCCGTATAAAGAAGCGATTTAACTAAGGAGATCATATGAAAGGTATTTTTTGATAAGTGTTATCTGTGTAATTTCTTTATTTATACAAGTAAATAATATCTTTAGTTGATGGAACAGGGTTTTATGTATTCCAAGACTGTCTTTCAGTGCCTGGTGCCTAGTATCCCCACCTTCCTAACTGTTAGGGGGGATTTGACATATTCATCATACAAATTAGATGTATACGTCTCCTTATTGTGGGGTACATGGTTAGTGCCAATGTGTCCAGCATTTTAGAAGTCTGGAAGATATTTTCCAACATAATACTATAGTCTCATGAAAATTATTTCTGAATAGCTCCTGGGTTTCCCGCAGTAAGTGAGGAGAACCAAAAACAGTATGCATAAATCGCCTATGGTATGAATCCACGGGTCTCTCCATTGCTCAGAGGTTTTATCAAGATTAGAAGGGGCGAAGTAGAGGTTTCTCCCTATGGGAGGCAGGAATAACATTGGTCCGAAGACAGAATGACCTTTATTTTACTTCTACTGAGGGTGCTGTGTATGTGTGATAAAAGACAAGGTCACAGCGCCAGTAGAAAAGAGATTGCCGTCCTCATGCTTCATTCTAAACCAGCTGGACAAAACAAGATTGTTGCCAAGCTAAAATAACATCCCAGAAAGTATCATCCCAGATGAACGGGTAGATGAGTGAGGCCAGTTGTTCATAAACATCTTTATGGTTTTGGGCGGTATAGGTTTTGCATACTTGACTGTAGTTAGTCGAATCTCCTTTACAGCTGGCGAGGAGATGCAGATGTGATAGAGAAGACGACGATTGTGGAATTCCATCTATAGTTCTCCTGAATTACAGGTTCTGCAGGGGTCACGATGAGGAGGGCTAGAGTTATGGGCGTGATGTCATGGTAACACAGCTTTTACATGATGGGAGTTGAACTCGGGATGGAAGAGACCTCACTGTAACCTATTCGAGGAATATGTGAATCACTGCAGGGAAACAGAGGTCAATTCAGATACTGGCCGTGACTCACTTGAAAACTATTCCATAATTTCATTAAAAACGACCATCAGACAACATTATTCCAGATCACTGAATACAATAATAATATAATAATACGATTGATCTGGACTTTACAGAAACATGTGAGTGCCTTCATAATTTCCCCACCCGGTGGGTCGGCAGTTGAAGTGGACAATGCTCATAAATTCTCTCTGTAGGTACTATGTGGTGTTATAACATGATTATAGTACGGTTCTAATCCCCTGTTCTAGTTTTTTTAATTTATGTTCATGATCAACATTTCCACAATTAAATCAGGCCTATGACAAAGTTTCCTATTACTTCAACCTCGTGCCACTTCTTCAGTTTTGAAAATGTTAAAATTTAAGGGGCCTTAGAGAAGTAAGTTGTTTTAATGTCAATTTCCTGCAATTCTACATAGTCAACACTGATAATTTAGGAAGGAATTGTAATAATAAGAATATACCTGATTTTCCTGAATTTTATTCCACTCTTATATAGGCTCAATCGGATAATTTACATAAAGCCTTAATTTATTCAGTATATTACATTTTTCAGAATATATGAAACGACATCAATCTGTAGTGTTGCTGCGGGAAGTACAAGTTGTAAACATACATTTTTCAAGGCTGTTATGCTTTATTGTCAGGAAAGTAGTAAACCAATGCTGACTTGGATCTTAAATCAATGTAAATTTAGTGATAATTATGGGGCTGTAAAAAATATAGCAAATTGGGGGAAACCCCTGCAGGTGTCATGAAAGGCCCATAGGTTGGATACATTGGTCTATGTTACGACACATACATTTACACCATTACAAAACATTTACCTTAATAACAATACATTTACCACCAATACAATACATTTACCACCATTACAATACATTTACACCATTACAAAACATTTACCTTAATAACAATACATTTACACCATTACAATACATTTACCACCATTACAATACATTTACACCATTACAAAACATTTACCTTAATAACAATACATTTACACCATTACAATACATTTACCACCATTACAATACATTTACACCATTACAAAACATTTACACCATTACAATACATTTGTCACAATTACAATATATTTACACCATTACAATACATTTACCAACATAACAATACATTTACACCATTACAAAACATTTACACCATTACAATACATTTACCACCATTACAATACATTTACACCATTACAAAACATTTACCTTAATAACAATACATTTACACCATTACAATACATTTACCACCATTACAATACATTTACACCATTACAAAACATTTACACCATTACAATACATTTGTCAAAATTACAATATATTTACACCATTACAATACATTTACCAACATAACAATACATTTACACCATTACAAAACATTTACACCATTACAATACATTTACACCATTACAATATATTTACCAACATAACAATACATTTACACCATTACAAAACATTTACACCATTACAATACATTTACCACCATTATAATACATTTACCAACATCACAATACATTTACAAACATTGCAATACATTTACACCATTACAATACATTTACCACCATTACAATACATTCACACCATTACAATACATTTACACTATTACAATACATTTACCACCATTACAATACGTTTACCACCATTACAATACATTTACACCACTACAATACATTTACAACCATTACAATATATTTACACCATTACAATACATTTACACCATTACAATACATTTGCCACCATTACAATATATTTACCACCATTACAATACATTTACCACCTTTACAATACATTTACCACCATTACAATACATTTACCACCATTACAATACATTTACAACCGTTACAATATATTTACCAACAATGCAATACATTTACAACCATTACAATACATTAACCACATTACAATATATTTACCAACGTTAACATACATTTACAACCATTACAATACATTTCAAGAACCTTTTGAGGAAATGACATTTTCTCTCCACTTCAATTTAATATAAATCATTCCTGTCCAATTTTTTATACAAGTTTACAAAAATGCCCAGTCTATTCAACGACTAAACAATAAGGTAAACATTTTTGTTGTCAGTCTTCAGATTATAGAGCTTAGCTCAGCAGTATTGATGTAGTACTGACCTATGGTTCTATTGTGTGTAGCCAGGCTGTTGTACACCAACCTGCCTCATATTACAGAAACAGCAGATAGACTCTTGCCCTTTGGGCACTTCTGGCTCGGACAGGCCTGACTTATTGCTGATAACAGATGACCCATAAACACGTAAGGCAAATTTTACACAGTCAGTAGCCAGTAGCCCTGGAGCCAGTAGCCATGTTGTCTTGGTGTTTGTTTCTAATGGCACCTTGTTCTTTACTCTCCTAGAAAGATGATTCCAAAAGGGTTTGGCTGTTCCCACGGGAGAACTTCTGCTGGTTTGAGCTAGAAAGGTGTGGTTCCATGAAAGAAACAATGGAAAGAGTTTCAAAATCATGCTACATGGATCCTAAAATGATGCTGCCCGGGACCAAACAGGGTTCTTCAGAGGGTTCTTCAGAGGGTTCTCCCATGGGGACAGCTGAGTAGGTTTATCATTCTTCTGACCAGAACCATCTCTATGTATCTCTATGTAGATGTCATAGTGCAGTATTTAGATCAGGGCTGTTCTGGTTCGAAAAACATTAAATACATTTGTGGTTTTCACCCTCTGCTTCTAAATCAATGACTAATAAAGACCTATGTACAGAAAACTTCCTGGTAGAAACAAGAAATGTCTGTCACCAGAGTTGAATAGCCCTTGTATTGGGAATAATTCAGAAAAGACACACACTACCTAGAACTTGAAATTGTTGTTTTAGTGTCACAGTGGGAGAACCATTTCAAGGGCCATTTGGGGTTCCAGATAGACCCTTCCAGGTGGAACCTAGTGTACGTCACTCTGGCCAGGGCAGCCACTAATAACAGACAAATGTCTAAACTCTTTTTACAAATATATCCCCAATTGTTTTGAAACCAAAAGCTTCTCCATGAACTGAAAAACTGGTTCTGCTATAGAAACAGCTAAAGGCCACTTTTGGAATCTTGTTTTAATAGTATTTGGTATGCAGACTTAGTCAGACTCTGAAGACTGTTGTTGACTAAGGCTGATGTGTGACTGACTGCTAATCCTACTGACTCTGACCCGGTTCAAGAGGCCCTCCTGGGGTAGGCAGGTCACAGCTCAGACCCAAAGCCTCTGTCTTACTCTCTCCAGCCCACTTTCGCTCTCTCCTTCCGGTCCCTCTGGTCCTACTGCGCCCCTTCCCCAAACCTCCCGGGGGGTTCTCGACAATCCCATTTCAAAGCACGCGACACGGCAGCGGCCAGCCAAGGGATGCTAATGAAACTATCGATACAGCCTGATCACAGGTCAGTTTTCACGCATCCCACAGGATTGAGAAGTAAAGTGATTCCAGTCCCATGGCACCATCACCACAGGTTAGATATCTGGAGGTTGAAACCACCATCTGTTAGAACCCAGCTGACCTAATTGCTTATTTTTTCATTGCTTACCAAGGCCAGTATATAAACCATTTGCCACGTTTCAACAACAACAGTTGTCATTTTTTAGGTCATTGCGGTTGCCAAGATCACATTCAAATGTAACGCTGCAGCTGTTTGGCCGTGCTGATGTGATTGATGTTACCACAGAGCAGAGCTGTGACTCCATTCGAAAGGACTCCCGAAATTGTGTCAGTCAGACTCACAAATGTTGACTCATTCTGAAATGTTCACTCAGATATACAGTAGGTCTTCTCACTGGCCTAGGTTGAATGTGGATCTTGTTTATCTAACTAGTACACTCGCCGTGGTTGCTTTGGCTATTGTCTACTGGCAGTTATAAAAGCATGGCATCAAGATAAAAATGACCAGATAGATGTTGGACAACAGTCCGTCGAGGGATATGGTTAAACCAAGAACCTAATCTAACTACAAAACATTTAAAATGGAAGTTTGCAGGGAAACTAGCCTATTGGTGGTCCCGTTATGCTTCGTCATGTTTTCGGGCTACGTCATGTTCTCACCCAATAGCCCTGTGTTTAATCTTACATAGGCATCCAGCAGCACACTGTTCAAACATGACAGTTAAAGCAACAGGGTCAGGGTTCAGCCTGATAAGAGCTGCGCTAAGGCCAATCTCACTGTTATCACGTATGATAATATACGTACGTCGCTCAGCCCAGTTTCGTTCTTTCCGTCCAAGTCCACAGTTCCATACCGTGGCTCCGTCCCGGAGACGCCGTGTTCCACATGTGAGGATGGGAGAGGGGAAGGGTGCTGCTCCCCACGGTGGGCCTATTTAGTTCCACCATCACCACTCCATCATTCCCCTGACAGTCATGTCCCTGGCTGCTCAGGCTGTGGCACCAATGCTACCCTGTGCCCCAGGGCCCTTATTGAAAGCAGTGGACTACATGTGGAGCGGGGTGCACTTTGGGACTCAGCCTTTGTCTAGGCGGCTGCAGGGAGGACACACCCATCCCCGTGGTAACGGTCAAGCAAACTTCCCTGGACCCGGCTTGGGAAGGTCAGCTCGGAGTCACACACCAGCGAAACGGATCTAGGTACAGAACATGGAAAGGGAACAGCGGAGGTGAGAGACACGCCGGTCGTTTCACACGAAGCTGCCTGACAGGAACAACAATAAAGTTCACAGTATGATTCATCCCCAGGATCCGGCCCGGGCGCCACCGCGGACCCCGCCCACCCGTTAGGAAGACGCGATGCCGTCCGCTCCCTCCGAGCCGGGTCGAGCGTGACGTCCCGTTCCATCCCGCCGGCTTCCCCTCCGGGCCGCACGCGGGGTCAAGGTGTCTCGTTCTCAAGAAAGATTCCTTCCTGCCACCCGTTTACAAGCGCTCCGAACAATGACATTGTTGTTTTTAGTCCGGGCCGACGAATGCTCAGACTACGGTTGTTAATGGACTCACTCGTAAACTTTGGAGGTTAGTGTGTGTGTGTGTGTGTGTGTGTGTGAGAGGGACTGTGGGTGTTTGATTGTTTATTAATAAATCTGTACGTGTGGGTGTGGGTGTGTGTGTATGGATCCTGTGTGTGGACCTTAACTACTTCCAGGGGAACTACTTGATCTGGAAACATGCCGGCATTCTTCCAGCGTCGTACACCTAATTTAGGACTGGAAGGGAAATGGTCTATGACAGTCTCTCTACATCACAATACATTCCACCCCCAGTCACATGGACTACTGTAGCCATGTACAGCACTAACCTGGGCCAAGCTCCATGCCATCCAGGAACTCTATATTAGGTGATGTCAAAAGTGAACCTGAAAAACGTTGGAACTTCTCTAGCCACCGGAGCCGCTTGGTTTCACAGCATCAAGATCTGGGAATCAACAGATTCCTGAACCCACGTCTGTCACCGTATCACTGATAAACAGTTGGTCATTAAACAACTATCTGCATTTATTACACAGACATAATACCACACAAACTAACACTCCACCACACACACACACACACACACACACACACACACACTACACACCTGCGCATGAATTTGTTTTACAACGTTACCGGCTGGTTCCAATTGTTGGTGTGAAATAACGCTCGTTAAAACATGGGTACACACTTAAGTTTCACATCCTAGCGATGGGATTCTGCCCCGGCCATTTACCTGTCTATTTTCAACCATAATTAGAGAAATAAACTGTAAAAAGATCTGGAGAAGTTTGTTCTTTGATGTAATGTAGGTGACGATGTTCTGTTCCTGGCCGACTTGTGTTTTTTAGTTCTTGTTAGGAGGGACCGAAGAACCAAATTTCATGACTTTAGGCCATACTGATGGGCGTGACCTTGCAAATTTAGTATGCTCAATTCCTTATTGCAATAATACCATCTGGCCACTCTGTGGTGTCTGGTACACATCTGAGGTACACATCTGAGGTACACATCTGAGGTACACATCTGAGGTACACATCTGAGGTACACATCTGAGGTACACAACAGACAGAGACGAACCATACCCTCACTCCACATATCATTACGAGAACAAAGAAACTGGATAAAACAATATGACAGACCACATTGTGCTAATGAGTCTATACCATAACCAGATCCATATGACAGAGACAGACAGAATCACACTTGGACGTGACCCACAGGACTCTGATCCACTGTACAGGACTGTAGGGAATTGGGTGCATTGTTGGACCTCAACAGTCCATCATCATGCAGTATAGCGGCTCTATGAGGATAATGACAGAATTAAGGCTAAAACTCGTATTAGTTCCATAGATTCTTTTCCACGTCCAAGTTAGGACCACATGCCACCTGCTATAGATACTATAGATAGACAAAAGACTGCCTGGCTTTTGGGCTGCTCACATCAGCATTTTACACGCTGACACACTGGGTGTGTGTGTGTGTGTGTCTACACCTGTCAGTGTATTTGTGATGAAACCAGACCTTCTGTAAATCCAGCAGAAGATAATCCTCAACATGTACAGTTATTATTAAGGGAATCTTGTTGACTGGCCAGGATTACAGGACGTCCTCTTGGATAAACTGGAGACGGTACAAACTGTCCATCCTTGTGTTGACAGTTTATTTAATTAACTGTCAATATGAGTGCATTTTGTTTTACAGTCTGTTTTCTTGTGTTTATCAAAAGGTTCCATTTAAGTAATAAACTCATTGGTTAAAAACGGTTTTATACCCACGTTCCCTAAAATGTTATCACCTGGGTTTGTGAAAAAAACGAGCCTGAGACGGTTCACTGGGTTCACCACCTCACTGATGCCACCTGGTGGCTAAACAAACGTATTACATATGAATATAAAACAGTGCAGACAATCCCAGGTCGGATCCGTGTGACCACATATAATATGTGAAAAATACTTGTGCCGGTCTGGTGTCCATAACAAATATAAAGACATGGTCTCTGCTACTCTCTGAACAGGGGTATCAAGGGTTCCTGCTGAACCAATCTACTGTGAGGAAACATCTACTGACATGTTAGTGAGTGATATTTAATGTTCAAAATGTGGGTTGGGCTGCACTGCATCTTACTAGAGTCCAAAACATTTCAGGTTCCCATCCTGCTGCCGCCAAAGTGAAAGTCATTTTGTTCTTTCCCTGAGCCTCACAGTTACCCCTAAATGTCATAAATAAGAATTGTTTTCAATCAGGTTCCCTTTTTTAAACGTTAATATTTGTCTACCTAAAGCTGTAGTCCCAAGGTCGTGGGTAGAGATACCAGTGGCAATATAAAAACTAAACTAACTCCACATTTGACACATTCCTTAAGGGTTACATTTTGACATTTTTGGATCGCAGTCTAAATATTCCTGTTGCTTAAAGTAAATCTGGACCAGAGTGGATTAAAACAAACCTTGGACTGTGTAGCTGCTGGGTAAAAAACCAACATCCTTGAGGATCACTCGGATGACTGAGCAAAACAAGACAAATGAAAGTGAATCAGAAGAGCCGTTTGTGTCAATCCGGGGTACAGATCAAACAGCTTTTGAACAAGCACTTACAGTTACAGTTTTTTCCAATTGCTAAAACACAATTTTGGAAACTAGGCTGGTTTTATCAAAATCCTTAACACAATTCACAAAACCACACACCGAAACTGCAAACTGCACCAAATGGCACAACTTTATTCATATTACCAGATTTGTGTCTAACCAACTAAACACTGTTTATTAATTCACACATGCTGTTGAAACATTAATTTTTTTACTTTTCACCAAACAAGTCAGTGCAACATATTCACAGCAGATAGATTTACACTGGACTGAACCAAAATATGCTCACAAATAACAGTAAACTAAAAAAGAAAATTGCAGACATAATGTGCTGAAAAAATATATAGAAAAAAAGAGGCAATACAAATAATTAGGGAGCATCGTGCCGTACCAGCTGGGTCTGACCACAACGCCTCGTCCACATCACAGCTGGGTCTGACCACAACGCCTCGTCCACATCACAGCTGGGTCTGACCACAACGCCTCGTCCACATCACAGCTGGGTCTGACCACAACGCCTCGTCCACATCACAGCTGGGTCTGACCACAACGCCTCGTCCACATCACAGCTGGGTCTGACCACAACGCCTCGTCCACATCCCAGCTGGGTCTGACCACAACGCCTCGTCCACATCACAGCTGGGTCTGACCACAACGCCTCGTCCACATCACAGCTCCAGTTTTGGACTAGGGCTGCACGATGAAAGCTCACGTTGTCCCATACTACAACGTATCGGTTTCTTTGATGGTCTGCATCATTCATACGCTCTGGTGGTATGAGAATGTTGTGGAGTCTGTCCAGAAATGTGAGAATATGGGCTGTGTTGTATGGTCCAAGTTTGGCATGACTGTGGAGGACACCATGAGTATTGGAGATGGCAGCGCACATTGTGATGTTCCCCCCACGATGGCCAGGAACATCTATAATGTCTATAACATCTATAATGACGTTTCTCCCCCTTCTTCTGGTCTTTGCTAGATTGAACCCAGCCTCATCTATAAAGATGCACTACAGGAAACTTGTACAGTTAGTTTATGATATCAGCCATTCATGAAGTAAACAGGTGTCACCCAACTGATACACTATGACATGGGGTGTACTAAATAGTTTGAAAGAAATTCTGGTTACATACCTGTACTCCAGTCTAAATGTCCGGATGACAGAGGCGACAGTAAAACGGCGCTAGTTGGGTTGCACTCTCTGTCCAGCCTCTCACATTGTCAGCCCCGGGTTGATGACATGATCAACTAAGGTTGCTCTCATTTCATTTGAAAGTTGTTGTCGTCTTTGCCCATGAACCCCTCTATCAGCTCTACCCCTACCTCTCATTCTTCCTCCCCCTCTCATTCTCTCTCCCCCTCTACCAGCTCTACCTCTCATTCTTCCTCCCCCTCTTATTCTCACCCTACCTCTTCCTGCAACATCTTCCATTGTTGTTGTAAAGAAAAAGAGTGGTCACCAGTAGTCTTTTTATAGTGCTTACTTCCTGATTGAAGTGGTAACAATTTACCATTGAGGTGTCTGGCCAGGTAACACATATATTGGCTAATTAGGTCATGTAGTGTCATTTTGAATGGCAGTGTTTTGAAATGGCAAACATGTGACTTTGTCAGATTGTTGTGTCTTATGCAGAGAACCGTGTTCAGTGCATTTAAAAAGTGCCATTTTGAATTGCAAATTGTGTGTAAAGCAGAAAATGTGTTTAGACTTATGGAGACTTGAGAAGAGGTTTTGCTCTGTGTGTGTCATTTTAAATAATTGTGCTGTGCATGTCATTTTACTGTGTTAGCAATTGGAAAAAACTGTATGAGTCTGGGATGTGTTCAGTAGGCATGATGATGACATGGGAAAAAAATAAGACAACGCAGTTTTTCTTTTCCACAGGAAAACTGTGTTGTGAACTAACCTACACAACCCAGGTTGTCATACAGCATGTTCCATGTACGAGCGTGAGTGTTGCAAAAGACAAAGACACAGCTCAATGCACAATAACCCTTTAATAAATAGTTTGACATTAGTTTCCAATATTTACAGTATATTATCCAACGCATCCACTGGGGTTGACCTTGTGGTTGTGCAGTTCTTGGCTAATAGTAGGCACAGACAGACTCTGGTCTCCAACAACAAAGGACTGACAACATGAGGCCTATTTGTTCATTTAGCTGCACCATACTAGTGTAGCAATCGGACCAATAGGATAACATACACACACGTATTGTAAAGAAATGACACTGCTGTGTGTGATAGACCTGTGTCCGTGTTGTGTGTCAAGGCTGGTGGAGAATCACATTAACTATTGCAACATCTCAGTTGTCGGGTTTGCCGTTTCGTTGGTCCATTGTGTTGGTCTGATATATTATAAGCATCGAAATACATAAATAAATATAGATTCTGATCGAGATTTTCCCACGTTCCAACTGGAACCCTAGTCCAGTGTTCACTTCGGACTGACCAGAAAGCTTCACTGCAAACCCAGCTGAAACTGATGCTATCGAGAAAAGTTACGAAAATAAATTAACAGCTTGTAATTAAATCAAACTGACCAATTGGACATTGGTCTTTAAACGCAAAGCGGAACATTCAATATATCCCCCCAAAATAACACATTAAAGTGTTAAAAGCAATTAAGACTTTAAGCACACACATTTAAGGAAGTCAAATTAACAATGCAACAAAGAATTATGGCACAAAACATCAATAACAATGATCCAAAAATATCGAAATGCTGATAAAATATCTAATGTTTTGACACAAACGAGTCTGATTCCATTTCTGATGTGGTCATTTCAATGCACTTGAGGCTGATTTAACTAAAAGTGTTTCTAAAGTAAAACAGCCACGAGTACAGACACAGCTAAACATGTCCTAAAATTAATTTAACTTGATTTACAGTCTAAATCCAAAATACCACATATCATTTAAGCTTTACTGTGCTACCTCAGGAGTACAATAACTGAAATGTTATCATATTCCAAAGACTGTTTTCAGTGCCGACATGGATACCAGTTTCACAGATAAGGGCACATATTCACTAAGCATCAAACAGTGATGATCTAACTGGAGAAACTGATCATAAATGAGCAGTTTTAGCTTTAAGACGGGAGCACAGACCCACAGGTAAACACTGGGCTCTCTGGTTCAGACAGTTTGTCAACTACAACAGTGTCTTGGTTCACGTGGAAGAGGGCTGTGAAGAAAGGCCAAGAGTAACAAAACAGCATGACAAGAGGCTCCAATGGGAGCAATAGCAACAGTTACAAACCCGTGTCAGACAACAGCCATCATAAAGGTTGTTATAAACAGTATTAATATGAAGACAATACCACGGAAAGAGAACAAATTACAAAAGAATAAGCACTGTGCTCAACTGCTTGTCGGATTGATGAGAGACAGGTAAACACTGGGTAACAGATTTCTATTAGAGTAGTGGTCTTTGTCAAGATCTCTTGGACACGCTCGGGAAAGTAAGTGGGGTTGTGGTTTGGTCTATCAACTGTCATTCAAGTAGTCTAAAATCCCTGTATAAAACCATATAGGATTAAGTTAGTACTCTATCCATCTCTGGGACCACACTCAGTGCTCAGTACATCGTTCCAACTGACACCCTATACCCTTCATAGTGAACTATGTATGATAAAAAAATACTGCACTATAAAGGAAATAAGAAGCCAATTCAGACGCCTCTGGAAAGCTCTTTCCCCCCGCTTCTGAGGAAGGCCTGCTTTCCCTCGTCATGTACGGAAACACAAGACACACAGACAGACGTGCGTTAGCTTGTAGAGCTGGAGCCGTGGTCACTGTTGCCGTTGGCGACCGACTCTTTGGACAAAGACCAGTGCAGTTGTGGTCACGCGGGAAGCTGCTTGGCGTCAGAGGAAATGGAGTCATCGTCTGTGTCTCAAATGGCACCCTGTTTTCTTGTGAGGTGTGTCGCTCCCTACTCCCTATATAGGGCGGTACCTTTGAGCAGAGCTCTAATATGCCAGAGTGCGCCGCCCTGATGGACAGCGGAGTGGATGGCTGATCTCTTAGGCAGCACGTAACATCCTTCATTCAGCACCTCGTAGATATGCTTGTCAGGTGAACCAACTATATTCACAGCCATGGTCACCACCTCCCTCTCTCTCTCTCTCTCTCTCACTCACTCAGGACCTTGGAGAACAGACTCGTTCAGTCACCAGAGGTCCACCGGCTGCCTCTGACACACACATACACCTTCAAGGCAACTTATCCGGACAAGCTTGTGTGTGTGAGGGTGTAATTAACATGTTGCGGTTCGATGTCTTGATTCAGGGCTCGGGGAAGGGGGCATATCTGGTAATGGCGCCCCCTGGCTGGTGTTATACACAGCTGTCGTCTAGTAGCGACTCCTTGCCCTCGGCTCCGCTACTGGGAGGGCTGTGTGAGTGGCTCTGGGCTCCGTTGCTGTGTTTCTTGTAGGCCCCTGGCCGGACCCCCGGGCCACTGTGCTCTGGGATGAACAGGGCCACTAGCAGAGAGAGCAATACTGAACACGCCCCAAACAGGAAGGGGGGGCCAGGGATAATAGAACTCTGGAGGGAGAGAGACCAGACAGGTTGACAGTGAGTGGCTGGCCCCAGACATAGTGAGTGTGTGTCCTTACATAACTGGTCTCACCTCATCCGTCGGGTTGGCCATGTTCAGTTTGGGTTCTTTGCCGGAGCTGTCTGCAGCATCCAGATCAGTCAGCTCCACGTGGAACAGGTAGAAGATGAACCCGTAGAAGGCCGGTCCGAGACCATTACATAAACCACGAATACCAGTTATCATCCCCTGGACCACACCTAGACACGACAAATAGAATACCAGTTATCATCCCCTGGACCACACCTAGACACGACTAATAGAATACCAGTTATCATCCCCTGGACCACACCTAGACACAACAAATAGAATACCAGTTATCATCCCCTGGACCACAACTAGACACGACAAATAGAATACAAGTTATCATCCCCTGGACCACACCTAGACACGACTAATAGAATACCAGTTATCATCCCCCGGACCACACCTAGACACGACTAATAGAATACCAGTTATCATCCCCTGGACCACACATAGACACGACAAATATAATACCAGTTATCATCCCCTGGACCACACCTAGACACGACAAATATAATACCAGTTATCATCCCCTGGACCACACCTAGACACGACTAATAGAATACCAGTTATCATCCCCTGGACCACAACTAGACACAACAAATAGAATACCAGTTATCATCCCCTGGAAAACACCTAGACACGACTAATAGAATACCAGTTATCATCCCCTGGACCACACCTAGACACGACTAATAGAATACCAGTTATCATCCCCTGGACCACACCTAGACACGACTAATAGAATACCAGTTATCATCCCCTGGACCACACCTAGACACAACAAATAGAATACCAGTTATCATCCCCTGGACCACAACTAGACACAACAAATAGAATACCAGTTATCATCCCCTGGAAAACACCTAGACACGACTAATATAATACCAGTTATCATCCCCTGGACCACACCTAGACACGACTAATAGAATACCAGTTATCATCCCCTGGACCACACCTAGACACGACTAATATAATACCAGTTATCATCCCCTGGACCACACCTAGACACGACAAATAGAATACCAGTTATCATCCCCTGGACCACACCTAGACACGACTAATAGAATACCAGTTATCATCCCCTGGACCACACATAGACACGACAAATATAATACCAGTTATCATCCCCTGGACCACACCTAGACACGACAAATAGAATACCAGTTATCATCCCCTGGACCACACCTAGACACGACTAATAGAATACCAGTTATCATCCCTGGACCACAACTAGACACAACAAATAGGATACCAGTTATCATCCCCTGGAAAACACCTAGACACGACTAATAGAATACCAGTTATCATCCCCTGGACCACACCTAGACACGACTAATAGAATACCAGTTATCATCCCCTGGACCACACCTAGACACGACTAATAGAATACCAGTTATCATCCCCTGGACCACACCTAGACACAACAAATAGAATACCAGTTATCATCCCCTGGACCACAACTAGACACAACAAATAGAATACCAGTTATCATCCCCTGGAAAACACCTAGACACGACTAATATAATACCAGTTATCATCCCCTGGACCACACCTAGACACGACTAATAGAATACCAGTTATCATCCCCTGGACCACACCTAGACACAACAAATAGAATACCAGTTATCATCCCCTGGACCACAACTAGACAACAAATAGAATACCAGTTATCATCCCCTGGAAAACACCTAGACACGACTAATATAATACCAGTTATCATCCCCTGGACCACACCTAGACACGACAAATATAATACCAGTTATCATCCCCTGGACCACACCTAGACACGACTAATATAATACCAGTTATCATCCCCTGGACCACACCTAGACACGACAAATATAATACCAGTTATCATCCCCTGGACCACACCTAGACACGACTAATAGAATACCAGTTATCATCCCCTGGAAAACACCTAGACACGACTAATAGAATACCAGTTATCATCCCCTGGACCACAACTAGACACGACAAATAGAATACCAGTTATCATCCCCTGGACCACACCTAGACACGACTAATAGAATACCAGTTATCATCCCCTGGACCACACCTAGACACGACTAATAGAATACCAGTTATCATCCCCTGGACCACACCTAGACACGACAAATAGAATACCAGTTATCATCCCCTGGACCACACCTAAACACGACTAATAGAATACCAGTTATCATCCCCTGGACCACAACTAGACACAACAAATAGAATACCAGTTATCATCCCCTGGAAAACACCTAGACACGACTAATAGAATACCAGTTATCATCCCCTGGACCACACCTAGACACGACTAATAGAATACCAGTTATCATCCCCTGGACCACACCTAGACACGACTAATATAATACCAGTTATCATCCCCTGGACCACACCTAGACACGACTAATAGAATACCAGTTATCATCCCCTGGACCACACCTAGACACAACAAATAGAATACCAGTTATCATCCCCTGGACCACACCTAGACACAACAAATAGAATACCAGTTATCATCCCCTGGACCACAACTAGACACAACAAATAGAATACCAGTTATCATCCCCTGGAAAACACCTAGACACAACTAATAGAATACCAGTTATCATCCCCTGGACCACACCTAGACACGACTAATAGAATACCAGTTATCATCCCCTGGACCACACCTAGACACAACAAATAGAATACCAGTTATCATCCCTGGACCACAACTAGACAACAAATAGAATACCAGTTATCATCCCCTGGAAAACACCTAGACACGACTAATATAATACCAGTTATCATCCCCTGGACCACACACGACAAATATAATACCAGTTATCATCCCCTGGACCACACCTAGACACGACTAATATAATACCAGTTATCATCCCCTGGACCACACCTAGACACGACTAATATAATACCAGTTATCATCCCCTGGACCACACTAGACACGACAAATAGAATACCAGTTATCATCCCCTGGAAAACACCTAACACGATAATACCAGTTATCATCCCCTGGACCACACCTAGACACGACTAATAGAATACCAGTTATCATCCCCTGGACCACACCTAGACACGACTAATATAATACCAGTTATCATCCCCTGGACCACACCTAGACACGACTAATAGAATACCAGTTATCATCCCCTGGACCACACCTAGACACAACAAATAGAATACCAGTTATCATCCCCTGGACCACACCTAGACACAACAAATAGAATACCAGTTATCATCCCCTGGACCACAACTAGACACAACAAATAGAATACCAGTTATCATCCCCTGGAAAACACCTAGACACAACTAATAGAATACCAGTTATCATCCCCTGGACCACACCTAGACACGACTAATAGAATACCAGTTATCATCCCCTGGACCACACCTAGACACAACAAATAGAATACCAGTTATCATCCCCTGGACCACAACTAGACAACAAATAGAATACCAGTTATCATCCCCTGGAAAACACCTAGACACGACTAATATAATACCAGTTATCATCCCCTGGACCACACCTAGACACGACAAATATAATACCAGTTATCATCCCCTGGACCACACCTAGACACGACTAATATAATACCAGTTATCATCCCCTGGACCACACCTAGACACGACAAATATAATACCAGTTATCATCCCCTGGACCACACCTAGACACGACTAATAGAATACCAGTTATCATCCCCTGGAAAACACCTAGACACGACTAATAGAATACCAGTTATCATCCCCTGGACCACAACTAGACACGACAAATAGAATACCAGTTATCATCCCCTGGACCACACCTAGACACGACTAATAGAATACCAGTTATCATCCCCTGGACCACACCTAGACACGACTAATAGAATACCAGTTATCATCCCCTGGACCACACCTAGACACGACAAATAGAATACCAGTTATCATCCCCTGGACCACACCTAAACACGACTAATAGAATACCAGTTATCATCCCCTGGACCACAACTAGACACAACAAATAGAATACCAGTTATCATCCCCTGGAAAACACCTAGACACGACTAATAGAATACCAGTTATCATCCCCTGGACCACACCTAGACACGACTAATAGAATACCAGTTATCATCCCCTGGACCACACCTAGACACGACTAATAGAATACCAGTTATCATCCCCTGGACCACACCTAGACACAACAAATAGAATACCAGTTATCATCCCCTGGACCACAACTAGACACAACAAATAGAATACCAGTTATCATCCCCTGGAAAACACCTAGACACGACTAATATAATACCAGTTATCATCCCCTGGACCACACCTAGACACGACAAATATAATACCAGTTATCATCCCCTGGACCACACCTAGACACAACTAATAGAATACCAGTTATCATCCCCTGGACCACACCTAGACACAACTAATAGAATACCAGTTATCATCCCCTGGACCACACCTAGACACGACTAATAGAATACCAGTTACCAGTTGAACAGTGTGGTCGCTTTTTGCTCTGTGGCTTTCTACTGCTCTCTCAGTTTTATTTATTTTGCTTTCACTTCCAAGTTTCTAACAGTCTTACCTTGTTCTATTACTTTATTGGTTTTAATTTTGAATGTTTTTATTATTTATTTTCTTAAATATATATTTTTTATATATATTTTTTATGTTCTGACTTTGAAAAAAACTGAATTTGCGCTGCGGTCGTCCCTGTATTATGGAGGAATTATGACAGGTGTTGGAGGAACGGATCACCCGTCTAGAAGATTTAGTGACCCGAGCGCTCCTCTGGTCTGACTATGGGTCCTATCCAGAAAGCGAGTCTACAAACGCTATTGCTAACAGAGCGCAACAGGCAGTCTTATGGCTAGAGAGCCCAAACGATTTCTGAAGGCTTCATAAAACACAGACAACTGATGATACAGGAGAGTGAAGAATACATTGACTCCGTAGCAGCTACTTTAGGTGTTGAGCTACCAAATGTTTACGGACAAACACAGATTGTTATTCATGGGACTACATGAAATCTAGAGCACCCTGTCACGGACAGCACCCTGTCACGGGTGCTAGACCAAAGGCATCAACTCCAGCCGGGACCTGGTCTGACGTAGTACGCCGCAGAGGGAAATCCAGCAAGAAATTAAACAAGAGAGCACCTGTGCTCACCCCACCACCTGAACTCTTACAGCAAAACAGGTATGACCCACTGGCTCGGAACAAAATGGGTGTAGATGAACCTGGGGAAGCTAAGCACAACACTAGCATTAAGGCTAAAAAACTAAATAAATATCCCCAAAACCACTGCTATGATGAATGCTAGAAGAAGCTCAGCTAAACTCAGATTTGACGAGCCCACACTTGATAAACCTGACACAACTTTGATTGGGAACTATATATCCAAGCATGTCAGAATGGCAAAGACTGAAAACATAACCGTGTCTGACACAACGGTGAGAGCGCTAACAGAAATGTTGCCAACAGGATAAAGTTTATTGACAATTTCTACACACCCAAGCAACAAGGAGAATTATTATCCACACTGGGTCTACTGACATTTTACATAGGAAAACTGGCTCCGAGACCCTGAAACAAGATTTCTCTCTGCTACTGGAAAAAGTAAGCTACTCTCAAGCGCATGATGTTTTCATCTCAGGGCCCATTCCAACCTTGGGGAAAGGAATTGAATCTTTTAGCAGACTTCTTGGGCTGAATACATGGCTGATGTCTACGTGTCTCAACTACGGGATAAAGTTCATTGACAATTTCAATCTTTTTTGGAACTGTAAAGACCGTTTTAGACCTGATAGGGTTCATCCAAACATGATGGGATGCCGGCTGCTTGGTGCCAACCTACGTCACGCTCTTGGAATGGCATCTCTAAACAAGATAAGCATGAAGGACAGTGTGCATAGAGAGGGGATCCACCCCCCCTCACCTGACCCTCTAACCCAAATAACTCACTGCTTCCAGAAGTTGTCCTTGTCCGAAGATGTGGCACAACGACCCCCCACTCCCACTTCACCACACTCACCCTCTGCCACCACAGCCCTCCTTCCCCCCTCTATCACACCACCCTATAATAATAATAATAATTCATTACATTTATATAGCGCTTTTCTTCCTGGGAACTCAAAGCACTTTTACATGAAGGGGAATCTCCTCAACCACCACCAATGTGCAGCATCCACCTGGATGACGTGACGGCAGCCATATTGCGCCAGAACACACACCACACACCAGCTTACTGGTGGAGACGGGACGGTGATGATGAAGCCAATTAGTGTATATATGGGGATGATTAGGTGGCCATGATGGACAGAGGACAAGGGGCAGATTGGGCCAGGATGCCGGGGTTACACCCCTACTCTTACGACAGACATCCTGGGGTTTTTAATGAATTACAGGCCTCGGTTTAACGTCTCATCCGAAGGACGGTGCTTTTTGACAGTATAGTGTCCCCGTCACTATGCTGGGGCATTAGGACCCACATAGACCAGAATGCAGCCCACTCTGGCCTCACTAACACCTCTTCCAGCAGCAACCTGGTTTTTCCAGGAGGTCTCCCATCCAGGTACTGACCAGGCTCAGCCCTGCTTAGCTTCAGTGGGCAACCAGTTTTGGGCTATAGGGTGATATGGCTACTGACCCACCCCTTCACCACCACCCACCATATGCCCCACTTCTCCCCCCTGTCTTAAACGAATGCTTAGACAACTGCCACATCGTTCACAAGCTTGTACTTTATCTCCACAGAGCACAAATAATATACTCTGTGATGTGCTTCGGGTCCCTGCTGTTGTAAACATAGCAACCCTGACTGTCCTCAGAATATGCTAGGACCCAGTATCTCAATTCCCGTGTTAATTAGAAAAAGAAGGAATGTATTGAAAGCCACTTATGAAGTAAACCAGTCAAATCTGTTATCTGTAACATGTCAACCTGCTAACGTGAGGAACCCTACTATCTCTATCAAGATGGCTTTACAAAATATTAGATCTCTCGCCAACAAATCATTATTGGTAAATGACATTATAATATCCTACAACTTAGATTTTATGTTTCTCACGGAAACCTGATTAAATGAGATTAGTAGTGCTACTGTGCTTAACGAGACAGCACCCGAAATGTTTGGTTATATGAATACATGTCGAAATGGTAAGAAAGGAGGTGGCGTTGCTGCTCTATTCAAAGATACATTCCAGTGCAAAGAAATTGCTCTTGAAAACTATACTACCTTTGAATACCTTTGTTTTACATTGAAGGTTTTTTTTAACCATTTACAGACCTCCGAGATACTCTGCAACATTTATTGATGACTTTGCTGAACTACTCTCCGTTATATCTGTTGATTACAACTTCTTTATTGTAACAGGGGACTTTAACATCCACATAGATAATGATACTGACAATAATGCCAAATAACTTTTTGCTCTACTTGACACCTTTGACCTCACGCAACATGTGAAAGAGCGTACTCAGAAAAACTAAGCTTCAAATCCACTATGACATCAATAAACAAAACCTTGGTAAATTCAGCCTTGAGTTGCGCAATGCTAGACAGCAACATGTATCAGGAATGATCAACAAGAACATCAACAATACTCGCACTCTGTTTGCCATAATCGACAGGCTCACCAACCCCTCAAATCAGATAGCACCTGAACTTTTGTCTAGTGCAAAATGTAATGAATTTGAAGTTTCTTCAGTGAAAAATCCAAAGTGTTAGGCAGACCATCAAAACTACACAGTCAAACAATGATTCTGTATTGCCACCACAACCACAAAGAAATAACTTGTCTGTTATGTCACAATTTGATGGAATTGATCCAAAAACCCTAGAAGAAACAGTTGGACATCTTAAAGCTTCCACAAGTTGTCTTAACACACTACCAACAGACTTTTTAAAAACAATTTTTAACTCCATAACAATAGATCTGCAGCAAATAGTTAATAGCTCTTTACAATTAAGGATTTTCCCAACGTCACTAAAAACAGCTGCCATTAAACCGCTATTAAAAAAAGAGAACACTTGGATGCAACTATTTTGAACAACTATAGACCAGTCTCAAATCTACCTTTTATAGCCAAAATGATTGAGAATGTGGTCTTCAATCAACTTAGCAAATTTGTGAACTCAAACGGTCTCTTAGACAAATTCCAATCAGGCTTCCGACCTCACCATACTACTGAAACGCCCCTTATAAAAGTTTTAAATGATATACGACTGAACACTGACTCGGGTAAAATTACAGTTTTGGTTCTATTAGATCTCAGTGCTGCATTTGACACAGTAGATCAAATAACACTTCTGGACAGGCTGGAAAATTGGGTAGGACTCTCCAGGACAGTCCTTAATTGGTTCAGGTCTTACTTACATGGGCGGAGTTACTTTGTCACCATCTGCAAGCATGAATCTAATAAGATGGCTATGGCATGTGGAATTCCCCAGGGATCAATTCTTGGACCACTTCTGTTCAATCTCTATATGCTACCTCTGAGCAAAATTTTACAGAACTTTACATCTAATACAATACCAGTTGGACCACATCTAGACACAGATAATAAAAGACGTTCTACCAAACTGAACACACCACTGGAAGGCTTGCTATAAAACCGTCAGAAATGTTGTGAGTTTCAGTCTTGAAAAATCAGCCTAAACATTTTACATTCAGAATGGAACTTCTGATCAGAAAATATGTTTTGTTTGCAGTCTTCTGCTATTGGGGCTAATAAAAGTTCTGCGGGTAGTGTGGGCCAACAGTGACTTACCCTGCTGGTCCGGATCTGCATTACGGGACACGATGGCGCTGATAGCTGGGAAGGTGATGCTAGACATGGCCGCTACAGCTCCTGCTGCCCACATCATCCTGATTGAAGAGAGAAGACAGATGGTGTTATATATGGAGAGGGTCACCGTGTACTCAGACCTCTGTATTAACTCCCAGTATCTGCGCTGCACACAGACACACACGACACGCAGACACCGGTCAGGAGAAACAGACACACACAACACAGGTCAGGAAACACAGAAACCCACACAACTAATATCATAGAGACAGGACTAATATAACCTGTATTCAACCTCTTTAATGCTTCCATCAGAATCAACAGTACCACCTGTCAGACTTAACATCCATAAAACAAGAGAGACAGCATCAGGACTTCCTCTCTTGTCCTCCCAGTCACCTCCTCCAAATCATTATCAATTGATTACTGCAGCTGTATTTATGTCTTACCCTACAAGGTCCCGAGCCTGCTGGTTCTGTAACACCTCATCAATAATACCACCCACCTGGTGTCTACTTAAATCCAGAATTAGGGGGATTTTAATGAGAACATCTAGTAGAACAGGTTTCAAAGCTGATCAACCAACTATTGCACATATAATGGACTGCAGTTATTGGACTTTCTGAAATGCTTTCACATAGGGTCAGGAGAAGACAATAATTTGACTTTGTGGTTCTGCACTATAAAGAGTATATCCAGAAATCAGTTTTAGGGGATTAGTGTCAGAACCACAAAGTCAAATTCCTGTCCTCTTCTGACCCTATGTGAAAGAATCTGAGTAGCATATTTCTCTGGCACCTCTCTACCACATGCTGGACTCATTGATCAATTATAACATTTGCATAAACTAAATAGTATAGAATGCTCAGGTGTGTAATTTGAATGATGTTTCACTGCCCTCTGGTGGATAAACAGGATATCAGTGTATAATGTGATTGGGAATAGGCAAGTAATTTCAACATCATTTTCTTTCAAGGGTACTATTGCATTCAAGACCAGATTTAAACAAACAGTTAATTGAGCCCTGGTTAAAAGCAAGGACCAGGTTGGGTTTAGTGGTTCAGTAATTACATTAACAATTAAGACATTTAGCTAGAGCCACATGTTGTGATGAATCCATTATTTTGTACGACTTGCACATGAAATAGTAGTGAGTGGTACTGACCATGGTTGTGATCCAAAGCCATACCAGGCCAGCTGTAGTATCTGGAATCCCAAACCCAGGAGGATGGTGTTTTTATTCCCTATGGAGCGCATCAGGATGCCCAGAACTACTGTCTGAGAACACGGCAGCCAATCAACCAACATGTTATGGACTGCATTTATTGGACTTGGACTGGAAATACTTTTGGGATTCATTTACATATAATATTCTATAATGTCGATGTGGAAAAATACATTTTTGCCAATTTTAAGCAATTTTATTAGTCATTGTAGTCAAGTAGAGTCCAATTTTGGTATTTTTTTTCTCATCTCATCTTCAACCGCTTATCCGGGGTCGGGTTGCGGGGGTAGCAGCTCTAGCAGGGGACCCCAAACTTCCCTTTCCCGGGCAACATTAGCCAGCTCTGACTGGGGAATCCCGAGGCGTTCCCAGGCCAGTGTGGAGATATAATCTCTCCACCTAGTCCTGGGTCTTCCCCGAGGTCTCCTCCCAGCTGGACGTGCATGGAACACCTCTCTAGGGAGGTTCTAAATGCCCGAACCACCTCAACTGGCTCCTTTCTACGCAAAGGAGCAGCGGCTCTACTCCGAGTTCCTCTCGGATGACTGAGCTTCTCACCCTTGGTATTTTGTATTATTATTATTTTGTATTATGCATTATCAATCATTTTGAAATGACTACACATTCATCTCATTCCCGTCCATGCACATTCAAAGGATGTACAATTTTTATTCATAACATTATGAAGAAGTGACCATTAACCAACCTGAGCCACGATGGATAGGATGCCTACCACAGCAATGAATGCTGCGACTGTCTCTGATTTGAACTTTATCACCTAGGGAGAAAATACCGGTTATGGGAAACATAATATACATAGACATCAGAGTAGAGAAAACCAACATACACCACCGTTCAAAAGTATGGGCTCACTTAGAAAACGTTCTGGTTTTTGAAAGAAAAGCACATTTGACCTCTTAATCAGAAGTGCACCAGGGCCTTTTATATTGTAGTTGGAGCCAATTTGTCGTGTACTGTGAAGGGAGTAGTACACATGGTTGTACGAGACCCTACGTTTCTTGCCATTTCTCACATGGAATAACCTCCCATGTCTTAGAACAAGAATCAACTGACAAGTTTCAGAATAAAGTTATTTTTCTCTGGCCATTTTGAGCCTGTAGTCAAACCCACAATTGCTGATGCACAATTGCGGATACATGAGAACCACTGCTTTAGAAAACACTAAATATATATACGACCTAGCACCAGACGAGGATCTACATAATTAGTGCTTATAATGTACATGGGGTCAGAGCCAACACAAACAGATACATAGAGGTTACATACAGATGCTGCATCACAAATAAACCCCTAGCCACAAACAAGGCAGTTGGCCCCACATGAGTTGGGATACAGGGAAAGACATTTTTTAGGGAAGCAAGCAAGCCAGTGATTTACTAAACACTGTGGCTGAACACACTGACTAAACAAGACAAGGCCACTGAATCTGTTGTAGTCCTACAAAAGTTAACAGTCAGGCAGCTTATAGTTAGAAATCAACCAGAATATGTCAGTAGGTGTTGTATTTCTCCTCACAACATATTTTCTAATTCAATATGTATAAACAGACACATGGAGACTGACCACAACCCAGTACCAGTTTGGTACAGATTGGGTTCAGTAATGGGTTTGGTACAGACCAGTACCAGTTTGGTACAGATTGGGTTCAGTAATGGGTTTGGTACAGACCAGTACCAGTTTGGTACAGATTGGGGTCAGTAATGGGTTTGGTACAGATCAGTACCAGGGTGTGGTTGGGGTCAGTAATGGGTTTGGTACAGATCAGTACCAGGGTGTGGTTGGGGTCAGTAATGGGTTTGGTACAGATCAGTACCAGTTTGGTACAGATTGGGTTCAGTAATGGGTTTGGTACAGATCAGTACCAGGGTGTGGTTGGGTTCAGTAATGGGTTTGGTACAGATCAGTACCAGGGTGTGGTTGGGGTCAGTAATGGGTTTGGTACAGATCAGTACCAGGGTGTGGTTGGGGTCAGTAATGGGTTTGGTACAGATCAGTACCAGGGTGTGGTTGGGGTCAGTAATGGGTTTGGTACAGATCAGTACCAGGGTGTGGTTGGGGTCAGTAATGGGTTTGGTACAGATCAGTACCAGGGTGTGGTTGGGTTCAGTAATGGGTTTGGTACAGATCAGTACCAGGGTGTGGTTGGGGTCAGTAATGGGTTTTGTACAGATCAGTACCAGGGTGTGGTTGGGGTCAGTAATGGGTTTTGTACAGATCAGTACCAGGGTGTGGTTGGGGTCAGTAATGGGTTTTGTACAGATCAGTACCAGGGTGTGGTTGGGGTCAGTAATGGGTTTGGTACAGATCAGTACCAGGGTGTGGTTGGGTTCAGTAATGGGTTTGGTACAGATCAGTACCAGGGTGTGGTTGGGGTCAGTAATGGGTTTGGTACAGATCAGTACCAGGGTGTGGTTGGGGTCAGTAATGGGTTTGGTACAGATCAGTACCAGGGTGTGGTTGGGGTCAGTAATGGGTTTGGTACAGATCAGTACCAGGGTGTGGTTGGGTTCAGTAATGGGTTTGGTACAGATCAGTACCAGGGTGTGGTTGGGTTCAGTAATGGGTTTGGTACAGATCAGTACCAGGGTGTGGTAGGGGTCAGTAATGGGTTTGGTACAGATCAGTACCAGGGTGTGGTAGGGGTCAGTAATGGGTTTTGTACAGATGAGTACCAAGGTGTGGTTGGGGTCAGTAGTGGGTTTGGTACAGATCAGTACCAGGGTGTGGTAGGGGTCAGTAATGGGTTTGGTACAGATCAGTACCAGGGTGTGGTTGGGGTCAGTAATGGGTTTGGTACAGATCAGTACCAGGGTGTGGTTGGGGTCAGTAATGGGTTTGGTACAGATCAGTACCAGGGTGTGGTTGGGGTCAGTAATGGGTTTGGTACAGATCAGTACCAGGGTGTGGTTGGGGTCAGTAATGGGTTTTGTACAGATCAGTACCAGGGTGTGGTTGGGGTCAGTAATGGGTTTGGTACAGATCAGTACCAGGGTGTGGTTGGGGTCAGTAATGGGTTTGGTACAGATCAGTACCAGGGTGTGGTTGGGTTCAGTAATGGGTTTGGTACAGATCAGTACCAGGGTGTGGTTGGGTTCAGTAATGGGTTTGGTACAGATCAGTACCAGGGTGTGGTTGGGGTCAGTAATGGGTTTGGTACAGATCAGTACCAGGGTGTGGTAGGGGTCAGTAATGGGTTTTGTACAGATCAGTACCAAGGTGTGGTTGGGGTCAGTAGTGGGTTTGGTACAGATCAGTACCAGGGTGTGGTAGGGGTCAGTAATGGGTTTGGTACAGATCAGTACCAGGGTGTGGTTGGGGTCAGTAATGGGTTTGGTACAGATCAGTACCAGGGTGTGGTTGGGGTCAGTAATGGGTTTGGTACAGATCAGTACCAGGGTGTGGTTGGGGTCAGTAATGGGTTTTGTACAGATCAGTACCAGGGTGTGGTTGGGGTCAGTAATGGGTTTGGTACAGATCAGTACCAGGGTGTGGTTGGGGTCAGTAATGGGTTTGGTACAGATCAGTACCATGGTGTGGTTGGGGTCAGTAATAGGTTTGGTACAGATCAGTACCAGGGTGTGGTTGGGGTCAGTACCTGTCGGAGATAGAGGAAGAAGCTGGAGTACTGTCCTGCCTCAGGGAGATAAGACAGGAACACAGTGATGCAGATGAGAAGTATCGTAGAGTCCTGACCCACCTTACGGAGAGACTGGAAGAGACAAGCAGGAGAAAGAGAGAAAGAGAGAGGGAGAGCGAGCAAGATGAGAAAACACAGATTCACAGCCAATTTATTGCTACCCAAACACTGATTTGTAGTAAGGTAGACAAAATAAGAAGTCTCCATTAGGCTTCAGCAATTATACTATATTACAAACCAGAGGTTTGAATCTTGAATTCTGACACAAGAGTATATACCTCAGGTCCTACATTACATCATTAAACAGATGGAAATCTACATAGCTGCGCTCCAGATATTCCCATGTAGGTTCAACGATGATAGTCTTGATATGAAGACTACATATTCATGTCCAAATATGTAAAGAAGTAATACAAAGCAGAAACTTATATTATCCCATAACTGTGATATACCATAGAAGATACTGATACATTAATATAGTATAATTCCCACTACTATAGGAGTACATACATATATATATATATAAGTATTGTACTGTATGATGCCCTCATCTGTGGTATACTGGTGCTACTCCCATGTGCTTATGGCCTGCTGGTGCTTACAGCGAAGGGGTCAGCCTGCTCCCAGGAGATGGGGGCTCCCCAAGACGCTGGTCTCATCTTCTCAGGCAGGGACTCGGGAACCGCCACCAGGATAAAGCATATGTCCAGAAGAGCAATGGCCGTGGCCAGGATAACCACCAATGTGTCACCGTACATCACAGACAGGTACGCTCCAATGGCCGGACTCGTCACCAGGCTGGCGGCAAATGTGGCTGACACCTGATGGAGTAAAGACAGAAGGTGAGGAGAAAAAAGGTGAGGAGGACATGGAGAGGAAACGAGTAAAAAGTGGTGTCACACTAGTTCAGAATTGATTGATAAATCCTCTCTAACCAAACCGTAGGCTGTGCTCCTCTCGTGTTCTGCTGTTATGTCTGCCACGTAGGCAAAGATCACAGAGAAGGTGACGGCAAAGACACCAGACATGGAAATGACCGCAAAGTACCACCTAGAGAGAAAAAGCAGAGAGGATAGGGGACATGGGGTGGGATCAGGTGGAGTCATGTTAGGTCTGTGTAGCTCTAAGGTGACAGGAGAACACTACAGCTTTAGATCAGTCTGGTCACATCATCTCCATCTGAGATGTCCTTCATCCTCAGAAGTCCAAGGGAGATCTTTGAGCGGCATCAGGGGTCAAGGTCACTGCTTCATAGATCAGCTGATTTATTGGAGCCAAGTGATCATATCCTGGTAGCAGCATACCGGCAGTGCCCAGTGCTCCGGCAAATAGTCCCAGCCGAGGGTGGACAGGTGCATGTTGGGTACTGCCATCCTGTCATTTCGCGTTCAAGCGACTCCTTACAGTCATTTTGCACACAACCATTGTTGTTGTGTTCACCTCCTGTACATGTGTACTAGTGAGAACATCCCGGTTGAGCGAGCGGTGTGATAAGACACCAAGAGAAGCCACATTATTATGTAACCAAAGTGCCCCATTGTACAGCCACATAACATTAACCTTCCACAGATATCTAGTGAGTGAAGTGTGAGTGTCTGATATCGTTTGGAGTTCTCACCAGGGGCTGATCTTCATGAGAGGAATAGGAGCACAGGTGAAGAAGACTGTCAACAGCAGAAAGGACTTCCTCCCCCACACGTCAGACAATGCTCCAATCAGAGGAGCACTTAAAAACGATAGCAGACCCTAGGAGCGAAAGAGAGCGACATTGAGGCAAATGGAAAGACAGAACAAAGAGAGAGAGAGAGTGGGTGAGCGAGTAAGGATGGAGAAAGAGAAGAGCACTTGGCTTTGTACTGAGCTTATGAGTAACTAACTACAGCTCTGTATAATCAATCATTCACACCTGTAGCTCTAGTCCTTAGTTTCAACCTGCCATTAAAAGATTTTACTGGTTGCATTTAGGCCAGATTAGATTGGACACTACTGCAGTTGTGTTAAAACCAGAATACAAATTGCAGAAAAGAGAATGCAAATGACTAGTGTCCTATCTGACATCATCTTTGAAGAGTGATCATGCTAGCCAGGAGATTGTTAAGCGTTACCCTAGCGACAGACCTGCACAGGGTTTCTCAAGCGTCTTCTTAGGGCACCATCAGACGTTACATATTTTTCAGGTAGACCTAAGTGGGCCCACCGGATTTAATGAATCTCCTAATCAACAGCCTCTTGACTACTTGAATAAATTGGGCCAGATCAGGGCTAAAACAAAAATTGCAAATGCACACATTGTCTAGTGGAACACTGTGTCAGGAACCGGTGAAACACAGTCGAATTATCTCATATTTTCATCTTGTTGTTGTAAATACAAATAACTTTTAATATGGAACCTTTCACACTGAATGTTTTGACTTGTATTCTGACATTCTTTAGATACATTTAATCAATGCATTATAAACTTGAGGGAAAAAAATCAGCAGAATGGGAAGAATATCTTTTGTATGTGTCAAAGCAACCTTATTTAATCATTTTCTTTGGAGGGGGGGGGGGCAGTACTATTAATCGGTCGTTGCCTCACCTTGACACCGTGAATAAGCCCGTTCATCAGGAATGTGTGTTGAGGGAAAGTTTCATGTAAGACCTGGGAAAAAGACAGAGATAAAACCACATCACCAGCTGTGTCCAAAAACAGTAGCATAACACACCAATACAAGTGTAAACCCACATGCACACACTGAAGAGATACTGGGGAACTCATGTCCATAATAGTACAGAGAAATAATAGGATTGTGATCTACAGTGGCCGCTGCTTACTAAAACAACATCAGTGTACAGTTAAGCAATACGAATCATTGAAAAAAAATATATACTTTTTTATCTGAACTCTACGTCATAGACGTAGAGGTTAACCATCTGAAAGGACTCCAGCACACAGTGTAAATAATACGTTTAGCTGATGTGTTGCATGGTTTTTGCCTGAGAAGGGTCTACATGAGTGCACTTCAACAGCACAAGTTCTCTGAAATTCAAAGGTCATGAATGACGCAACTGCAGCTTAAACCAATGTGATACAGCACTGATGAGCAACAGAGTGGCCAGGTGAGGGACAAGAGGTCATTGATCTCAGACAGAAAGCCATAGACCAAACAAAATGCAAATGTAGAAAAGCATTTGTATCCTTCTAAGGATGCGTATTTATTACAGATCTTAGAGCGACATATTCGTTTACATAATGTTGACACAGCATGCAGCTAAAGTTTCCAGTTCACACGGCAACAGAAATCGTGAGAGACCTTCCGGTTCTTGACAATCCAAATAAAGTGGTACGGCTGAATTTAGCTAACATTTCTAATAGCTCTTTAAAGCAAACAAAACCACTGTTTCTCTTGGCCTTAAAAAAACACTTTCTGGCTGAGAAACCATACAACATCAAGTTAAAAACAAAAGCACATTTATAGTGTATGGATAACTCGGATCACTCTTTCCACAGTAACCACCTGTTTGTTTTTCCATTGAATTGTTCCCATTATAGGTCACATTAAAGGGGGAAAAAGTTCTGACATGATTTATCCGTCTAATTTTTTCGCATCACAAAACCCTGGCATTTTAGGGGTGTGTAGACTTTTTATATCCACTGTATATATACACATATTTATTTATATATAGAACAATAACCTCTCACTAACCTTCCCTCTCACACCTGAGAAGTTCTTTCATAAGCATAACAGGGCTTGTTCAAACAACACACTGAAGCATTTTGGAAACCAACCAGTCCATTAGCAACAGTGGCCACTGAGACAACACACACTGCGTCATAAGGCCCTCAACGTTTCATTATGAAGTCAATTATTCATAGAGGTTTGCAGGAAAATGTGGCTCCCAGGTTGTGTCTTGATCAAATGATGAAGGGATTGACATGGAAGGAATGCATTATAACCAGCCATTGTAAGTGCATTATAACCAGCCATTGTAAGTGCATTATAACTAGTCTTTGTAAGTGAATTATAACCAGCCATTATAAGTGCATTATAACCAGCCATTGTAAGTGCATTATAACCAGCCATTGTAAGTGCATTATAACCAGCCATTGTAAGTGCATTATAACCAGCCATTGTAAGTGCATTATAACCAGCCATTGTAAGTGCATTATAACCAGCCATTGTAAGTGCATTATAACCAGTCCTTATAAGTGCATTATAACCAGTCATTATAAGTGCATTATAACCAGCCATTGTAAGTGCATTATAACCAGTCTAGTCATTATAAGTGCATTATAACCAGTCATTATAAGTGCATTATAACCAGCCATTGTAAGTGCATTATAACCAGTCTAGTCATTATAAGTGCATTATAACCAGTCTAGTCATAAGTGCATTATAACCAGTCTAGTCATTATAAGTGCATTATAACCAGTCTTTGTAAGTGCATTATAACCAGTCATTATAAGTGCATTATAACCAGCCATTGTAAGTGCATTATAACCAGTCTAGTCATTATAAGTGCATTATAACCAGTCTTTGTATGTGCATTATAACCAGTCATTATAAGTGCATTATAAAAGCCATTATAAGTGCATTATAACCAGTCATTGTAAGTGCATTATAACCAGCCTTTGTACGTGCATTATAATCTATTCTACAGTGTATTAGGGGAGAGAGGAATCTTAACATATTTGAATGAACATGTTTGAAAAAGTTACAGATTTATCCCAGAGCAAATGTTTTTTCAGCAGAAAGAATCAAAATTGAATGGATTTAAAAGTAATGGTTCATGATAACATGAAGCTATTCCTATACAGATTTAACACTAGGTATACTTGTGGTCGATATTCAGGATCACAGAAGAGGACAGGAACCAAAGATGCTTAATAAGTGCTTAATCTGTTCTCAGATAATAATTGAGAACTATCAACAATGCGCAAAAAAAACTCCACAACATTCTCACCCATAGACTATCTCCACTTCCCTGGAGTCAAACAGAAGTGCTTGAATCTGAATCGGACATGTAACTCATGGAGCTACATGGATGCATTCTTCCATCCTAATGACTTGTTCTCGACACACATCCGACATACTACTCTAGTGGACTGCAGTGGTCTCACATAATCTACTCTGAATAAGGCCTTGTTTACTTTCAACAAACACTTACCTCTGGCCATAGTGCTTAGTGGTCTGAGGAGTAGGGTGTTGTCACCTCAAATCAATAACCACGTACATTTGGCATATTTGGCAGATGCTCTTATCTTGATGCTCATTGCTTTTTAAGTAGTGTGGTGGGTAGGGTGTGGGTACAATACAATACAAAGGTTTTGTCATCTGTGTACCCTGGCAGTAAAAAAACATCACTTATGACATGGATTTTTCTGCATGAAAATTCAATCGTACAAAAGATACAATGCAGTTGCTGCAATGTTATCAAACACAAGTCTTTATAATCAAGGTCACCTCGAATTACATGAAAAAATAAGTGCTAAAAAAAACTCTGCCGGTACCGTTAGACATTCCATGTATTAGACGTATAGAAGCTAAAAGCTAGGGCACCTGAAGCTGGTTTGTAGTCTATACCCAGTGCCGCTGTACCTATACCCAGTACTGTAGTCCTATATAAGCTGATTTTGTTCAAAAGTACAAAGCACAAGGTGGATTCACTCTGTTGCATACAAGATGTTTTGCAACTGACAAAATATTATGCAACCAGATCAACGTGATTAATACATCCCAGATGGATGGGTTCAGGTGGATGGGTTCAGGTGGATGGGTTCAGGTGTGGGGCGTTTGTTAGCTTCGGCAAAATTAAGCATGGGCGTGGCGTGGCGTTTGTTAGCTTCGGCAAAATTAAGCATGGGCGTGGTGAGCATGTGCTCTATTCCCCACAGGGAGCCTATCAGCCAACTCTATCCCTGCTTTCCTAGACAAGCATGTGTTCCACAGTGGAGTATATTAGGTGGTTGGGTGTATGTTTACCTACAGGGAGTGTGGGCGTGGTCACCATGTATTCTCTGGATATACAATAGAGCTGAGCAGCACGGTTGGGCTCAGGTGTTACACTGGAGACCATCCTGTCCGGCGGTTAATCTAGAGATCCCTATCGTCAACATAGGCGTGGTGAACATGTTTTTGCCTATACCTACCACCTGTTGTGATGCAGGGGTGCTCAGGTGTGTGGTGGTTTATTTACAGAGAGCACAAGATGTGGTGAGAAGCACCCTCAGTAGGTTCCCTTGGTAAGGCTGTGTTAGTGGAACAGCCGGGTGGGTTGAGAGTGCATGGCGGTGGTCCACCTACCGTTAGCATTGGGGTGGTGAGCAATCCCCAGGCGAAAAACTCCAGGAAGATAACCACAACAGCATGGTAGACACTGGGTTCGCCCATCCCTTGGGGCTAATGCATAGAGAGATGGAGAGAGTGAAGAAGATAAAGAGAGACCAGGGACAAGAGGGGATATGAGTAGCGGGCAAACACCAAAAGTTAACATGGGCAGGGTATAGGCTAAAACAAGCACCAATATAGCTAGAACTGGAATAGATTGTTGGTTTGGTTAGCTGGCTCACAGAAGTGCCATCATTATGTGGCCTACTGTCAACAAATGACATGAACTGACACAGGCATGATAAACTGACAACAAAGCCTAATGTTTGAGACAGTTCAAATGAAATGCATGCACGTCGTTGGGGAACTAGTCAGCTTTACCCCTACAGTATAATACAGGGGTGGGCAAACTAAGACCAGGCGAGTTTAAATGGTGTTACACAGATGTCTGATTAGCCACGTAAGGTTAGCTTAGCTATCGCATCAAGCTAGCTAATCTAGTATAACACATTGTTTATTACATAGCAACTAGCTGTGTTAGGAACAAAACACATTGCATAGTAACTACCTGTGTTAGGAACAAAACACATTGCATAGTAACTACCTGTGTTAGATACAAAACACATAACTACCTGTGTTATGAACAAAACACATTACATAGTAACTAACTGTGTTATGAACAAAACACATTACACAGCAACTACCTGTGTTAAGAACAAAACACATTACATAGTAACTACCTATGTTAGGAACAAAACACATTGCACAGGAGCTACCTGTGTTAGGAACAAAACACATTACACAGTAACTACCTGTGTTAAGAACAAAACCCATTACACAGTAACTACCTGTGTTAGGAACAAAACACATTACACAGTAACTACCTGTGTTAAGAACAAAACCCATTACACAGTAACTACCTGTGTTAGGAACAAACACACAGTTAGGAGTGTGGCTAAAGAGTCGCTGGCTCGATGTTTGTGTTGCTTCCTGTGCAACCTGTCTCTTCTAGCTAGCAAACATTAACTTAGCCAAGAGAAGGGCCACTTTGACATGACAGACAGTATAGTAGCTGGTTACAGACCAGTAAATAACTGACGTGTTAACGGCTCAGCCTGTTACTGACAGAACCCAGAACTGGTAAATGTAAACAAACAAACCGTCATACTAAACATACTACCTACCAATATTAGGACATATAAAACATTATACTAACATTAGCACGCAGGCTAACGGAGACGAATAAATATTTAACTCACACTCCCTCCATCTTTAATTATAATTTTCTTAGCCAGAAGAATGCTGCGGTTCAGCCGCTTTTTCTTCTTTTTCTCTGCCGTCATTGTTAACTTATATCCATTCTTGGTGTCAGAGGGATTACTTCAGGAATAAACTCAGAAAATATTTTTTACAACAACTGACTTCTCCTTATCTTGGAAGACCACAGAGCTACCTAGCAAACCCAGGCAGCTAGCATATGATAATAACCCAATGGTCATATCCCCACCTATTTTGGATTTCCTGAAAATAAAACGCCCAACTGGCAAGAGACACACCCCTGATTGGCCGGAGATAGAAGGCGAATAACAAGCCTCCAGATTTGATTGGCTTACAATAACGTCTGTACAACCAAATCACGATGTAATTTGTCAGCGTTATATGAGGGGTTTGACAGAACAAAAAGGTTCCCTCCTTTGAGTAAACAGAACTAGTGTTTGTTGATTGGCTTATTGGACCGTTTGGACGTCGTGTCTTTTTTTAACCAAATAAACACAAAATAATGTTACCTGTCTTTTACCTGTATGTAGCATCTGCATTAAAAAACAAAAACTAATGTTACTGCAATCGAACATTATCTATGTTTTCAAAGTTAGAATACCACAGGATATATAATGGGTAATGTATTGCTGGTTTTGTATGCTGACATGTCATGCAGACAAACAGACAGGCACACACAGACACAGAGTTCTGTGTGTTTGAAGGATGTCCTAATCAAGATTGACACTGAAACATGTTTCAGTTTATTTGATACAAAATAGTACACCAAAATAAATCAAATATAGCTAAGCAAAATACAAACTAACACACCAATTAAAAAAAACTCTATTCATAACACAAAACATGTTCATCTTGATGAATTGTTTAAGTTTAAATTAGTTTAAGTCCTCTGTCAAAAACTTTAAGGAACTTTTCTTTTACCAAATCAAAATCAGATACTTTATAACATGACCTTCTTGGACACCAAGACCAAGGTGAACATAAATCATCAACAAAACCATCCCAATATACTTGATAACCGTGTATACAATCCAATTCTTTGTAATAGGTAAATAATTATCACAAAAACTCAATTATTTCGAAGTACAAAATACGTATTAGAAAACCCCCAAACTAAGTGGCACGTGAACAGTGAGACTCAGACGACTCTAAGGATACGTTATACAAGTTCTAGGAACAGTAATCATATGTTGAAAAAGACTGGCCACCTTGTAAACACATTTTTTCAACCAATCTGTTTTGAGACAAGACAATTGTTGTTTAGCCATGCTAAACATGTTATACAGCGTATGACAAACATCAAAGGTACATAGTAGTTTGTGATCTATTTCAGGGTTCCCCAATTACATACAGCTGTGTGCTGAATATTTCTTGAGCTGATGGCTGGATGTCTAAATACAGTTAATTTTGCAGACCGCAACTTGATTAAAAAACCCAAACACATTTAGTATTTGACAAAACTGGACACCCTGAGAACATTGCGAAAACAAACACATGTTTACGTGCGGAAATACTTGGGAGCAGATTGCCTAAATACATTTGATTGAGAGTGTACAATCTTTCACAAACAATGACAATAAAAAAAGAAATACTAATTTTCACTGAAAACTTGAGGGGGCAAAATAAAATGACCAGCGGGAAGAGGTATTCACATGGGCCGTCTATCAGGGATGCCAGATGTGTTATTCCATTTTGTTTCCTCAGCAGCAGGAAATCAGAGATGTCTTCATAGGAAGCACTAATCATCAAATGCTTCGTCATTAGCTACACACAGTAACAGATGCAGGAAAATGTACAGAAAGTGTTTGGTGGCTGTTCTCGTTACCATTCTGCTGCTCCACAGATTTTCTTATAAGAGATATTTCCAGTTCTCACAAAGGACTGCTGAAGCCAACTGTCTGTGCCCCATAGAGATATATAGATCTAGACTGTATAACAATTTTTCTAAGGTGCCACCTGTCTCGGGTCATACTCTAACGCTCTAGGTTTGTGTATTGATACAATCAGTTGGAATACAGTTTGGTCTCTTTCTACAGACCGTATAACCTGGCCTGATATATATTTTTGCTTTTCTTTCCCAGCTCCACTGCTGTGACTCAGAAGCGATTTTTGGCATTGAATGTCTATATGGGGCAAGAACAGACTGGCACCTAGGCTAGAACTCCTCCTCATCGATGTAGGGGATGTCCAGGTCTGAGAAGTGCATGCGCTTTGTCTTGGTGTTGGGCCGTCCACAAGGTTGGTCTCTCTGGCCTGTAGCTGTAGGTGGGCCAGCAAGCGTAGGAGGGCACTGCTGCCACTGGTTCTTCCTAAACATGTTCACACTGCCTGGTGGAGACATCTGGATTAGGGTTATAGATGCTAGGCTGATGTAAAGACTGTACATGCTTAATATCATGTAATTAATAATAATGACAACCTGAAGGAGTTGGCTGAACCACAATATAGGTGCTGTCATGCATATTCTAAAAAGGACCCTTGTTGAAAATGTACAAACCATGAATCACCATTGTAACCACGAAGACTGACAGTAAATAATCTACCTGGTCACAACAAAAGAGCATTTTATGTCTGCAGACTGCATGCATGCCCTATTTCCCAATTAACCTACGTACATCAGCCAAGTTTAACATTATAAAACACACAGTATATTTGTGGTATACCAGATGGGGGAGGTTTCTGAGTAGAGCACATTCTGACGTGAAGAAAATTTCAAAAAATGCCAACTTTTGGGTGAAAATTAATTTTAGAGGGACATGTTTTATATCCACACGGATAATAAATGAGGCTGCCATGCTCCAATAGAAAACCTAGCTTCATATTGTGGGTATCACAAAATGTTAAAAAAACAAACAGTGAATATAAGTGTTTTATAAAATAAGGGCGAGGATGGAGACAGTCTACCATACCTTTCTACTGACCTTCTGAGACTGGATAATCCATTGAGCTCTCTGCTGACTCAGAGTCCTGGATGTCAGTGTCAGAGTTCTCCTGCTTTAATGCTGGCAGCCTGGAAGCCAAGTCCTCCCTGCCAATACACACAGACACACACAGACACAGGAGCACATGAGGGCGGCAGACAGCTTTGCACTTTGAACATCTAAACCATAAACAAAATGTTGCAAGATCAAATTGCCAAGCTAGCAATGTAAAATAATCTATAGTTTTGTTGTTGGCTTCGCTGTGTGATATATAACGCCATTTGTAGCCAACATACATTGACAGCCTGCATCATTTGTTTTATTCAGCTTACAAACGGGTTGAAAGTAGACTCAGCAAAATGACGACGACAAGACCAGAACAGCAGATAAGATGAGATAAGGCTTCACACTCATATTGTCTCACACAGTATTGCACATGGAAGTTCCGGCCTGTTACAGATTGGTAGCCAAGTTTCACATCACAAATAAACACACTTCCATGTTGCAACCGGTTCTACTGCGATTACTGCGACAGTGTTTGTCTTTACACCTCTGATTAACTGGGTATTAGATCTGTCAGATGTGTTAGAGCCAGGCAAGGGCAGATTTCACACCCTACTTCTGAGAACTAGTCTTGTTCTTCTCACTTACTTCTCCTCCTTGATGGATCTGATCCTTTCCAGAAGCATTTTTTCTGATTCCAAGTTCGTTACCTTCGGTTTAAGACTATTCATGTTAGGGACATTCAGTTCTGAAGATGTCTCTAATATCTGCAGATAGTAGACAAAAGTCACCATACAACCGAACACAGAGTTGGGAACAGCATTTCTAAAATGGAACAACAATCCTCAGAGTACAGAAATACAAGATTTTGCATGACTCATTATATGAGTCAAAAATCGATAAGGAAGCACTAGAAAAACATGTCATTTATAAATGGTGAAACATTCATGCACACAAATAACTTTTCACCCAACAGTACATTTGTTATTTCAAATCCAAACGTGTGTAGTAATGTTCTTACAGTGTTCTGTCTCCTGAGCTTCAGCTGGTTGACACCCAGAGTCTCTGCATATTCCAGCTTTAGGATCTCTTGCATCTTCTCAGTGTACCTCCTGAACTGTTCTTTGATCAGAATCTCCACACATCTGGAGGGGTAAGATAACGGCAGGTCTGGGGTCAGGGCTTTTTGGAACAAAAAACACTGGATGCTTACTATGAACTGCATCCGAAATTGATCGATATGATCATATAACTCAGGAATACATTGGCAGCATGTGAAGGCCAGTTACATAGCTGTATCTCCCATTAGGGTACCACACATAAACAACAGGATTACAGACTCCCCCTAATAACAGAACACCATCACTCATCTCTGACTAAACATATAGTGGTAGACCCACATGGTCGTCTTGGAGACGTCCTTCATGCCCAGGAATGGGTCTGTGGTGTCAGAGGATCTCAGGATGCAGGGGGCAAACACGATGGCCAGGGAGTTAGCTGACATCCGGTTGTGTTCCTCCTCCTTTGCCACTCTAGAGGAAAGAAAAACAAAATCAGCGTCTGAAATAATTGGTTGCTCACCTGCCATGATAAAGGCCCAGTGTTTCTCCTGGTCACTCATACAGACACAATCAGTTGACACAGTCAACTTCAATGACAATGTACTGTTCGGGTTATTGGGTGAGAAGGAGAACAGCTCCCATGGAGATTGAACAGATATATATGCTGCTACCTACCTGACCAGGTGAAAGAGCAGCCTCTCCAGAGTGTTGAAGTTAGCAGAGGGTAGCTCTTCTATTTTCTGATAGATCACACGAAGCCGCTCAGATTGACTTGGCAACTCTGCAAATGGAAATGACACAGTTTTGACCAATACTTTTTAAGTTCCTGGGTTTTGCCTGGTTTGCCTTGACTGGTGTCCAGGATGGGGAGTTCTTTTGAGACTTATGAGCCAATTCAACCAAATCCAGTTAGTGTGGAACATTTTATCTGAAGCTCCTCAAGGATTGTAAGAAGGTTTTCCCACCAATTATTGAGTACAACTTCAACTTAAAAAATATGAAGCTGTTATGCAACAATGTGCTCTTCTGAACCCAGCCCACCAGGCAGAATCACCTGCAGCTTGCAGGAAGTCATTGTAGAGGTTGTAGGTCATGAGGGGGTCAGGCAGATCTCTGAGCCAGCGTTTCACCAGACCTGTCACAGTGTGGATGGAGTAATTCTCCAGAGTCGCTATCTCAGGGTCTGACGAAACACATGATGTAAACATTCCACATACAAAGCAGAGCAATTGCTGTTTTAATAATGTTTTTGAATACAGCGTGAAACAGCCATGAAAGCGCAAACCATTCAGGCTACTAGTCTTACTGGTCTCCAGCAGCTGGTGCAGTTCCCTGGCGTGGCAGACGGAGCCTGACTTGCGGTAAATGCCTTCGGTGTAGAGCCCGTTCATCTCCACATGCTCTAGCAAAATCTGTACCACCAGGGGGATTGGGTAGGCCTGACTGGTCAGAACACACACTTGTACCCCAAACTGCAGATGGCCAGCATTGTCCTATCCGAAAGACAGACAGACATCGGGTGAAAATAGCCCTAAAAAAATCTTTGCTTGGCAAACTTTAAATACTCACTTTAAATCCTACAATGCCACTTACCAGCTTTGCGCATCGCGTCGAGCAATTAGTGTTGATTTTAGAGAGGCATTTCTTGTGACATATAAATTTGCATGCTAAAAGACAAAGCAGAGGAGACAAAAACACCATGTGTGGTAACTAAGGCAACATATATTTTTATGAATATAAACAGTGCTACTCAGACACCAACAATGGCACACATTGTTCCACAGATGGCGCTCTACCAGGACTCATAGACCTGAATATAAATGTTTATATTATTTGATATCATATTATTTGAAAATAATCTCATAAAATAAACATTACATTCTCTTAACTTTGACTATGTCTATAATATCTTTCAACTTGCACATAAAGAGTATTGATATATTATGGGAACTGGAGGGATGATGAGGTGTAATGCCTCCATGCTTTTCAGTTTTCACACAACGCAGCGTCCCTCTCAGTTAAACTCACAGGACAGGAGAGTGGGTCTATATGTGGGATACTCACGACTGCACATGTAGGCCTTTTCCATGACTGAGATGGAGAGCCCACACTGGTCACATGACTGCATGATGTTCACCTGGTACATGCTGAACATGTGATCCAGAGGGCTGTTGGGCTGGGAATAGTACGACGCACAATAGACAGTCAGATTCATGCAAAACCTTTAACCTGTCTTTACAGCGCTGCTGTTTAGGAGAATTTGGATAATTCAACTTACAGATTTTTTCTTTTTTTCTTTCACTTTTGTTTTTTTCAGGGTCTGCAAAATAGTAAAAACGATGCTGTGAACACAACTGAGTTGCAAGCATTTGTCTATGTGAATATGTGTTTTTCGGTATGTATGTGTATGCGTGTATGTCTGTATGTATGTATGTATGTGTATGTCTGTATGTATGTATGTGTATGTCTGTGTATGCGTGTATGTATGTCTGTATGTGTATGTCTGTATGTATGTGTATGAGTATGCGTGTATGAGTATGCGTGTATGTCTGTATGTATGTGTATGCGTGTAGGTCTGTATGTATGTCTGTATGTATGTGTATGTCTGTATGTATGTATGTGTATGAGTATGCGTGTATGTCTGTATGTATGTGTATGCGTGTAGGTCTTTATGTATGTGTGTATGTCTGTATGTATGTGTATGTCTGTATGTATGTGTATGCGTGTATGTCTGTATGTATGTGTATGCGTGTATGGCTGTATGTATGTGTATGTCTGTATGTATGTATGTATGTATGTGTGTGTATGTCTGTATCTATGTGAATATGTGTCTGTATGTATGTATGGGTATGCATGTATGCATGTATGTCTGTATGTCTGTATGTATGTGTATGCGTATATGTGTGTGTGTATGTGTATGCGTGTATGTCTGTATGTATATTAATATGTGTATGTCTGTATGTATGTGTATGTCTGTATGTATGTATGTATGTATGTTAATATGTGTATGTCTGTATGTATGTGTATGCGTGTATGTCTGTATGTATATTAATATGTGTATGTCTGTATGTATGTGTATGTCTGTATGTATGTATGTATGTATGTATGTATGTATGTATGTATGTATGTGTATGCGTGTATATCTGTATGCGTTAATGTCAGACTACATCTTAAACTACCTTGTATGAACCAGCCTCGGCCCGTTTGACCTCTCCTCGTATGAAGCCATCCAGAACAGACTGGAACAGGTTGACCACTGACTGGACCTCATCCTGTTGCTTAATTCCAGCCAGACTAGACACACGATTCTGGTAGCCCATCATCAGACCCTTGTATCCAGTTTGGGGCTTATCCTGGGAGAGGAGGACTGGCTGAGTTATTGGATGCCTTTCTCACACCCAGGTCCAGGGACCGACGCTGGTCAATTGAGGAACGCCTACCCGACCCAGTGCCACTGTGGTTATCACAGTCAACATCTGATGTCTGACATTTAGTAGTCCACCCTGTCCTTTCTATTATGCTTCACACAATTGTTGTTAGCTCTTATGATCTCTTTTATTAATCGTGTCTTCTCATGGCACTCAAAAGATGTTAACAACATGTTAGATAGGACTGTGGCAAAAGTGCAATACAAACAACAACAAACCCATGTATCTTTTTTAAAACCATCATAATTTCCGTTTTAGGTGTGTTTGACAGTATGGGAGTTGCCTAACAGTTGAAATTCAAACATCTTTCATCACACAGTGATTTCTTATACTCCCAACAAAAATCAAAAAAACGTTTGGTTAGTATACAACATAGAACAACACATATGTCCCCCCCTTCTGCCCACTGAACAAAGTAATTTCAAAGACATTTTTTCATCCAGAAAGAAGTTTTCTCAAAACAAAAGGTGAAAAGGCTGGTAGGACATCCCAAATGTTAACACCAGTGCTGTGCCACAAAAGAGAGAGTTTAAGACAAATTGGCCTGGTTACTTTGATCTCATCAGAGATCACAGGTCAGTCCAGTGGTTCGACTTATACTTTACTCACTGAGATGGAGTACATGCCCTTGATGTTCTCTCTGAACTGATTTGTGGCCGCGAGGAAGATGCTCTCTGTCGCTGACAGCTCTTTCCCTCTGGTACGCAGCTCGTTCACCTGGGGGACGGTAAGAGAATCAGAACCAGAAAAGTGTTTAATCGCCATTGAATGTGTGAACATACAAGGAATTTACTGTGGCAGGAAGGTGCTAACATACAACATATAAACATAACAATATAAATTATACTAAGGGGCTGACAGGGTAGAGGGATAGTAATGTACAAAAATGGAAAAACAAGATACCGAAAAACAACAGTGCAGTGACACATGGATCTAAATACGTTCCATTCTCTAGCATTTACCGAGGCCCCGTCTATACACATAGTAAACACAGCATGTGGAGGAATGGGTAAGTGCACTAAAGCTGTGTTATTAGTTCACGTGTAGGTGTGTCCATGAGGAATGGAGATCAATGGTGAATGAGTGACAGGGTGGGTCAGTCAATAACTTTACTTTAATAGCTTACTGCATTATATTGTCAATTGTGTCTCAGTGACAATATATCTCGAGACAACATGGAATACATCTCAAGTTTAAGCCTTAGTTGAGGGCCAGGATTAATGTCAGATATCATATATATATAGTGCTAGGTATAAGTATGCCCACCTGGTTCCCCAGGAACTCATCCAGGTTTCGTAGTTCATTGCTGTCAGTGATCTCTCGTTCTAAAGAAGCGTTCCACTGCTTGGAGACCCTGGTAGCCCTGCTGATACTGATGGTTGGTCTACGAGCCAACCCGTTGTACTCGTTCGATGGTCGACGGTATGGAGAGGTGGGTGAGGTGGCTATAAAGGAGACGGAGAGAAAGGATGTTCGGGGGTTCACGCAAGAGGAAGAGCAGGGACTTGTAGCGAGCGGTATCACGTCCACGTCGACATTTCAAACAGGAGTGACAGAATTCGAGAGACACCCAAAATCGTTTTCAGCACAGAAAATTCTAAAGCTGAAAAGCCCAGTGTCCAGTTTGCAAGCTGGCAGAACTACACTACATCCGCTCTCAGACTGTTTACTTTGATAGGTCCTCTTCCCGTACTCTGGTGGTTGGGGGTCTTTATTGGGCCGTTTCTTCAGGATCTTACTGAAAAAGCCAATCCTGTTGAACACAAATGGTTAGCATTTAATCATGAGAAGAAAGAAACATGACAAGGAATACAACGAAACAAGAAAAATACATGAAGCTAAACAAATGACCGCTTACAGCCACCTGTATTGGCTGAATTGCCTTTACCTTTCAGGTGTGTGTGATGGTGATTGGTGGGAGTCTTTATTCACTAGATGCTCATTGGCCCCTGTGGGTGGAAGGCTGAACCTTGCTGAGTCTGTCACGACATCTGAAGACTTCTAAAAATTGAGAAAGCAGAGATTTCCCCATGAATGACAGGAGACAACACAGCCACGCTGGGAAGACTGATATATCGTTCAATTACTATAGGTAACATGTGGGTGCTTATTAAAGTTTCCTTTTATATGAAACCAAGTTCAAGCCAAGTTTGTTTTTGGGATAATGCCATTTCCCAAGTTCCTTTAGCACATGAGTTTGCCCCAGTCCCAGACCACCCGGAGATAGACTGCAGACCAATGATGTATATAAACTTTACATTACCGTTAGTTGGCACTGTTTGGAAACATCTGTGTAGTTCTTTTGGTATTCCATTGTGAAAATACGAATACAATTCAATTTCTTATGTATATTTGTGGAATTTGATTTCATTATTTTCCTATGGTGAGAAGTTTAGGTGTTAGATTGTAAGTCTTTCACCAACAAATATGGATTTACTTACTGCAACATTAAGTACATAGTGTGCTATATAACATTTTCTAATTAAAAAACTGTATTTTTCATTTTTTCCCAATTATTCCGGACTACTCCAATAGATGAGAATCAGTAGACCAGACAATGGCTTTGAACAGCTCTCATTGGCTCACTTATGGCATCAGAAATGTAAGGGCTTATATACATCACTGGTTAGACCCCATTGGCCAGCATTCATGTCCACCTTCATTCAGGCACCACACCCATATCCAAGTCTCTCACATTAATCCCCAAAGTTATGGACAATGTTAAAGGAACAATAAGTAATATAATATTACGACCGTAACCCTGGTTCTCTAAGATTATAACTAAGGTAATTCAGTATGGGATACACCCCTAGCATATTTGTGAGAGGCTATAATTAATTTGACATCTCGCAGATGGTGCAGCACTGCCCCCTGTTGGAGAGAGTGTGACGGGTTTCATCACATTGCACATGTGTAGCTAGACAGCACTGGGAGAGCAGTTGGGACTCGTAATTAGATGGTAGTTTGGCCCTGTTAAAGAGAACTTCTGGTTAGGGTCAGGAGAGAAACCCAGTCCTGCACTTGTAATACTACTGGTATTGCCCTGGTAGTGGGACCTCTGCACTTGTAATACTACTGGTATTGCCCTGGTAGTGGGGCCTCTGCACTTGTAATGCCACTGGTATTGCCCTGGTAGTGGGGCCTCTGCACTTTTAATACTACTGGTATTGCCCTGGTAGTGGGGCCTCTGCACTTTTAATACTACTGGTATTGCCCTGGTAGTGGGGCCTCTGCACTTTTAATACTACTGGTATTGCACGGGTAGTGGGATCTCTGCACTTGTAATACTACTGGTATTGCCCTGATAGTGGGGCCTCTGCACTTGTAATACTACTGGTATTGCCCTGGTAGTGGGATCTCTGCAGTTGTAATGCTACTGGTATTGCCCTGGTAGTGGGGCCTCTGCACTTCTAATGCTACTGGTATTGCCCTGGTAGTGGGGCCTCTGCACTTTTAATACTACTGGTATTGCCCTGGTAGTGGGATCTCTGCAGTTGTAATGCTACTGGTATTGCCCTGATAGTGGGGCCTCTGCACTTGTAATGCTACTGGTATTGCCCTGGTAGTGGGGCCTCTGCACTTGTAATGCTACTGGTATTGCCCTGGTAGTGGGGCCTCTGCACTTGTAATACTACTGGTATTGCCCTGGTAGTGGGATCTCTGCAGTTGTAATGCTACTGGTATTGCCCTGGTAGTGGGGCCTCTGCACTTGTAATACTACTGGTATTGCCCTGGTAGTGGGAAGTAATGCTACTGGTATTGCCCTGGTAGTGGGGCCTCTGCAGTTGTAATGCTACTGGTATTGCCCTGGTAGTGGGGCCTCTGCACTTGTAATGCTACTGGTATTGCCCTGGTAGTGGGGCCTCTGCACTTGTAATGCTACTGGTATTGCCCTGGTAGTGGGGCCTCTGCACTTGTAATGCTACTGGTATTGCCCTGGTAGTGGGGCCTCTGCACTTGTAATGCTACTGGTATTGCCCTGGTAGTGGGGCCTCTGCACTTGTAATGCTACTGGTATTGCCCTGGTAGTGGGGCCTCTGCACTTGTAATGCTACTGGTATTGCCCTGGTAGTGGGGCCTCTGCACTTGTAATGCTACTGGTATTGCCCAGGTAGTGGGGCCTCTGCACTTGTAATGCTACTGGTATTGCCCTGGGGGCCTCTGCACTTGTAATGCTAGTGGGGCCTCTGCACTTGTAATGCTACTGGTATTGCCCTGGTAGTGGGGCCTCTGCACTTGTAATGCTACTGGTATTGCCCTGGTAGTGGGGCCTCTGCACTTGTAATGCTACTGGTATTGCCCTGGTAGTGGGGCCTCTGCACTTGTAATGCTACTGGTATTGCCCTGGTAGTGGGGCCTCTGCACTTGTAATGCTACTGGTATTGCCCTGGTAGTGGGGCCTCTGCACTTGTAATGCTACTGGTATTGCCCAGGTAGTGGGGCCTCTGCACTTGTAATGCTACTGGTATTGCCCTGGTAGTGGGGCCTCTGCACTTGTAATGCTACTGGTAGCGGGATCCCTGAACTTGCATTTGGCCTATTATAGTAGTTGTAGCATTGTGGGCATGATGGCTACATTCAATCATACATTTCCTCATATCATTAACAACAGAAAGCGAATTGATTATACAGACCAACACATATGTTAGTTTAAGTGTACATTTCCGACTACTCTCATTTATCTTCATTTATTATTTTTCCGTGTATGCACAAGGAGGTGTGATCTGTGAGTTGATAAATGGTATTTTTATTGTGGTTCACATTCATTTTAACTGTGATTAACAGTTTGGTCTGCTTTCAAAGATGTCAGATTTTTTTTCTTACTATAATTCTCTTTAAAGAGAGAAGTGCAGAGAAAAGACAATTAATTGAGCCGTTGCAATGTGTAAATAGGCTATACAATGTGATGGCCATATATTAAGAGCAAAATTAGCCTGGTATAGATAACTTTTCAAATATTTGCTAAACCTAGCTAGTATGATGGGTAGTTAGGCTAACAACAGTTTCATGTTTGAAGACAGCTAACTCAGTTAAGAAAACGTCTAGCCATGTCACAGAGATACATCATACTATAGAATCACTTTTTTGGTCCAGACCATGCCAATCCAAAAATATGTTGTGGGGTGGTATAAGAACAGTTTTTGACAAAAAAACATGAGTGTATCCTATAGTGAAATACCAAACCATAAGTGTATCCTATACTGAAATACCAAACCATGAGTGTATCCTATAGTGAAATACCAAACCATGAGTGTATCCTATACTGAAATACCAAACCATGAGTGAATGCTATACTGAAATACCAAACCATGAGTGTATGCTATAGTGAAATACCAAACCATGAGTGTATCCTATACTGAAATACCAAACCATGAGTGTATCCTATACTGAAATACCAAACCATGAGTGAATGCTATACTGAAATACCAAACCATGAGTGTATCCTATAGTGAAATACCAAACCATGAGTGTATCCTATAGTGAAATACCAAACCATGAGTGTATCCTATAGTGAACTAACAAACCATGAGTGTATCCTATAGTGAAATACCAAACTCCCTTTTTTAACCCACGTTTACACCTTTAGCAGAAACAGGAGCCCAACATTCATTCGACCATTTTTACTTTAACGAAATTAACTAAACTATTGTATTTCAGAACTAACCCATTATGTTTAGAGAGGCTATAATAGATAATTCCCTCTCTCTTTCAACCAAGAGGGAACACAGAACAGAAGAACGTGTCACTCCTCCCATATAATACTAATGAAACTAAACACTGACATGTGGGCTGTACACAGTTTTGGTGAACGTGACGAAAACATTTCCGCAAAACGAGCCCCAGCTTCCTGGGACTATCAAGCCCCTGTGGTTGACAGTGTTGACCGGGGACTAGTTTTGTCTGCATTCTCCCAACCATGAAGAAGAGAAGCCTTTATGTGGACATTGTAGAACATGGAAGACACATCCAGCTGGGCTGTATGAGGCGGTAAGATGAATCACTGTGGTAACATGCACAAAGCCTGCAGTACACATGCACAGCAACACAGCCAGCGTGCAAAGCCAGGGCCCAGAATAAGCTTTCCATTGAGGCAGACCGGTTGGTACCTTGACCCCAGGTTTGCTTGGACGGAGGTCAACTGCTGATTGGCTGAACTGGCCCATGTCACTGAGCACCAGTGCGGGACTCATCGGGGGGAGGGGGTAACTCCAACACTCGCTCTCCTGGGACCCCGCGGCATTAAAACAAAGCCCGCTGCGAGCATTGGCTAACCGTCGCTTGTGATTGTGCCGCTTGGGGGATGTCGAACTGACCTATGGTGACCAGGAAAGGTCAAAAGGGCAAAGGTGAGTAAAACACCCATTACTGTCCCGCGGTCGTTCTTCAGTGGAAATGAAACAGGAAAACAAACTGTAACCACAGGAGACGGTTAACAGAACTTGGCAATAATTCCTAATTGTAGTTTTTATAACTTCTAAAAGGTTTTCTGACTTTGTGCCTACTGACCAGCTAAAAAAGTGTGATTTATCGATGCGTGTGAACCGCAGTATTGTCGGGTTCGGCTATAGGGTAACAAAACGTCATGTCACATTTGCCTGGCTACCCATACGCTCTGTCCAAACCTCACACACACAAACAAAGAATTTGAACACCCCAGAACCCGATTTGTAAATAGTGAAAATATCAAATTATTCTGATTAGTCCCAGAAACTGGTTGTGACAAAGCCAAAATATGTGTGGAGAAAGCAACATTTTGAAATACCGTTAATACTTTCACATTGGTTTTGGATAATCTAATCAGTGTGACTTTGCTTTGTACAACACCCCCCATGTTTACATCAATTTAACGACTGCAAATATAAAGAAGTCTCAGCTTGTTACAAGGCAAACAATTTCAGGCAATGATCATCTACTGTTGAATCTTAGCTTCATGGGAGTGTGTAATTATGTAGTTCTGTAATAGAAGAATATTTGCAACATCCAGTCCAAATATTTTACTTGCATATGGAATACTGTACAATATTGGAGCTCAGCAGCAGGAACAGTTTGATAAGTAAAGAGGCGTAAGTCTAGTAATGACATTAACATTAAGGTGAAGTACCTCAGTACTACACAGGTAGAGTGATCGAGTAACTAGTTGTAGAGTCGAAGCAGCTGAATTTATTCAAGGAATAAATACATAGTAGTATGGGTGTAGAAAATCTGCACAGCTACAGTGAATTAAGTCATAGCTCAGCAGTACATGGTTAGTGTGAAGTAATAATAAGCGGTACCTCAGTATTGGAGGAAGAGGTTTCTGAGCTTGTCACGGCGCTGATCCCAGACAAATTGTCCAGCGAGATAGACATCCCTTGGTTTCTGAATTAACACAGAGAAATAAACGCTGTTAGAATTTAATAGATATTTTCCAACCATCTGCAAAATCAACAAGATATTGATAAAAACAATCAGAGAAAGGGAAGGGAGAATTAAGTTGATGTATACGGCTACCAGTGATTACAGTTTATATTGAGGGGACATCGACATGGCCAGACTGGTATGGTTAAGGCATAACTGCTGGCATAGTGGCTGACGTAGTGGGTGAGAAACTACTGATAGATGTTTGGGTTAAGTAAAACAACGCTCCCAACGCTTTCAATGCTCATTTCCGCAAATGGTTTGTAAAAAGTACCGTTCATGGCTTTTATCCGGTTACTACTGGATATAAAATAGTGATAATATGACATACTTCAGCAAACCCTCCACACGTTTATTACTACTCTACTGGATATAAAATAGTGATAATATGACATACTTCAGCAAACCCTCCACACGTTTATTACTACTCTACTGGATATAAAATAGTGATAATATGACATACTTCAGCAAACCCTTCACACGTTTATTACTACTCTACTGGATATGAAATAGTGATAATATGACATACTTCAGTAATCCCTCCACACGTTTATTACTGGGCTACTGGATATAAAATAGTGATATTATGACATACTTCAGCAAACCCTCCACACGTTTATTACTGGGCTACTGGATATAAAATAGTGATAATATAACATACTTCAGCAAACCCTCCACAAGTTTATTACTGGGCTACTGGATATAAAATAGTGATATTATGACATACTTCAGCAAACCCTCCACACGTTTATTACTGGGCTACTGGATATAAAATAGTGATAATATAACATACTTCAGCAAACCCTCCACACCTTTATTACTGGGCTACTGGATATAAAATAGTGATAATATGACATACTTCACCAAACCCTCCACACGTTTATTACTGGGCTACTGGATATAAAATAGTGATAATATGACATACTTCAGCAAACCCTCCACACGTTTATTACTGGGCTACTGGATATAAAATAGTGATAATATGACATACTTCAGCAAACCCTGCACACGTTTATTACTGGGCTGCTGGATATAAAATAGTGATAATATGACATACTTCAGCAAACCCTGCACACGTTTATTACTGGGCTGCTGGATATAAAATAGTGATAATATGACATACTTCAGCAAACCCTGCACACGTTTATTACTGGGCTGCTGGAGCTCAGGACTGGACTCTACTGGACTTGCACTCCTGCTCTCCTTCCACTTCTTCGCGTTCTCCTTGATGTCCTTTAAGTGTGAGTAACGCTCCAGGGTGGCCGGTCGGTTGGGGCTGGTTGACCTCTCCTCATCGTCCCTGTTGATAAAAAGAATGGGAACTGGATTTATAAAGTGCTCTTACAACTATCAAGACGGATACATTGACATTTTTAAGGGAAATATTTTGCCACCGCTCTTTTTTCCTTTATACAGTATGTCTGGAAGTATGGTATTCACATATCACATGTGTATTTCCTAACCCGAGGCAAGTACGAACGCTTGTGCCTGCCTTTGAGAGTGGGAACCGAGTAATGGCTGTAGTCTTTACAGTGCCAGAATAAGAGTCAACCAGGCTATGGTGCAATGTTGTAGCACAAAAGTACACTGATGAGACAAACCCAATGACTCGATTAAGGACTACCACATCTAAACGCCAAACGCAAAAGTCTAAATAATGCTCCAAAAACAAGACATGTTTCGATAAAACAGCAGGCTCATTCAAACAACAAATACATCGGTTAAACGTCCACGGCACAAAACATCTAAAGTACTGCTGTGTATAACGTACAGTGGCACATACATCTGTAGGGATTAATAGATTCATATAATTGTTAAAAAAGGCATTGCCCCATATTGTCACTACACATCTAACAGCACAGTGGTTAACGGATGAGGACGGATGAGGATGGATGAGGACGGATGAGGTGAATCATACCTGCCAGCGTTGGGTCCCAGGGGAAAGGATAGAGGTCTTTCCTGAGGGGATGCCGAGTCTCTTTTGTCCCTCCTCGCACACTGTTTGTCGGCCTCCTGTTCGTTAACCTCTCGGTCAGGTCTAGGGGCCCTATTAGGGCTGTGATCCACACGGTACTGCTTTTTCAGCTCCCCCCTGTCATGACTACTCTCGTTCTCCGTGAGGAGCTGGTCCTCTAGCTTGGGAACGAGCTGTGGAGAGGACCTGGTCTTAGGCGGCTTGGGTGGTGTCTGGGGCTTTGGGGGGAGCGGGGAGGGCGTGGGGATTTCTTCCTCAGCCTTTGAGCTAAAGGGAGGGTCAGAAATGTACGTTGGTCAGAACTCTGAAGTTTAACGTTATACAACTTTATTGTACGTGTGGAATAAGACTGAGTACCAGCTTTGAACTGGTTTGTTCTTCATCAGTAGCTGCAGCTTCTGGACGCTGTTCCTCTTTCTCAGGAAGTCTGTCCTCTTCTGAGAACTCCGCCACGCTACCTGGATCACAGTGGCTGCCCGGCAACGGTTGCCAGACAGAAATGCCCGCCAACATCGCTGTAAAAGAGCATTAACGTTATTGTGCCGAGGAGAGCATGTGGGCATGTGTAGCTAAACATCTAGACCAGAGGTGTCAAACTAATTCTACAGAGGACCTTGTGTACACACGGGTATTTGATTTTGTCTTTTAAAAAACAGTTCAGACCTAAACAACCAGGTCAGGGTGGAACCTAACAAATTAGTGAGCTAATTAAACAATTAAGGACAAGATGAAAGCAAATACCTATAGACACTCAGCCCTTCATGGAACCGGTTTGACACCTGTGATCTAGACTAGCAGTAGGATATTAGCCCCTCAGTGCCCTGCATGGGGTTTCCACTGACGCACTCCAGGGGCGTGAGAGAACTTAATAAAACATCATCATTATGTCATCACCATCTAAAATGTCTGTCAATCACCATCAACTGACAATAGTTTTGTCCTATCGCCTAACCTTAAGGCTGCACGTTTGTAAAATTACTATTTTCCAACCGCACAGAAGCACAACACCACGAGAACCTCTCATTCAGAGCTGGAAATTCCCAAATACTCTTCCCTGAGCTAGGAAGGTCCGCCATATAGGTACAAACCTGTATTCTTATGGCGGCGTCTTTCTTGTAGAGGAAGTTGCCCCTGACCAGACAGGTCCTAAACCAGCGCTGCAACACAACGATATGCCGGATTACCTCCCTGTTCATAGTTTTCTGGAGACGCTGCCTTTCCCTCTCCTTCAGGAACACCTGGGACAGAAGAAATAGGACCACATGAATGGTTGGACGACGTTGCCCTTCTTATGTTCTTTTTATTTTGTCTACTTAAAAGTTAGTCTATCGTTACCATGCTCCCACGTTCTGTAAGCTTGAATCATCAAGGTCCAATTCAAGGTCTTACAACCGAGTTACCTTGGTTTTGCCAATCTGGTATGCGTCGGGTGCCAGGCTCAACTTCTGTAACAGCTTGGCGATGTTGTCTGGTGCTGAGGTGGCGTCTTTAGGCAGCAACACTCTGAACTTCTCTAGGAACTCGTTGAAGGTGTACTTGGCCGTGTAGCCAGACTTTCTAATGCGGACAGTCTCCAACATGCCCATGTACCTCAGCTGCTGCAGCACCAGACCATCATCAAACAGCATCTCCTTCTACAGGAAACACCCATGAACACACACATTCAGTAGCATCTTTAAACAGCATCTCCTTCTACAGGAAACACCCATGAACACACACATTCAGTAGCATCTTTAAACAGCATCTCCTTCTACAGGAAACACCCATGAACACACACATTCAGTAGCATCTTTAAACAGCATCTCCTTCTACAGGAAACACCCAGGAACACACACATTCAGTAGCATCTTTAAACAGCATCTCCTTCTACAGGAAACACCCATGAACACACACATTCAGTAGCATCTTTAAACAGCATCTCCTTCTACAGGAAACACCCATGAACACACACATTCAGCAGCATCTCCTTCTTCAGGAAACACCCATGAACACACACATTCAGCAGCATCTCCTTCTACAGGAAACACTCATGAACACACACATTCAGCAGCATCTTTAAACAGCATATCCTTCTACAGGAAACACCCAGGAACACACACATTCAGTAGCATCAGCGATAAGTGTAAGTTGTTCTGTAGACAAGAGTAAATATGAATGACAAAAATGTAATTACTTTATTGTTTACCTTCTCTGCATTGGAGCGGATACAGCGGATGAAAAAAGGCTCTGCTCTCCCCACAGTCTCCAGGAGTTTATTAAGAGACGCCTACAGGACAAGAATCACTGTACTTTACACCAGTTAATGGCAAATGGATATAAGTAACAGATGCATAGATATCTGAACCCAAACCATCACCTGTACACCCACCTCTGAATCGGATGGAGCAAAACAAAATTACAAATATTATATTGTACAACTCATAAGTGACATTTAATTGTGCAGTGGATTCGGTAGGTAAATGAATGAAGAAAGCAGGTTCGTTCTAAGTTTGTAGGCTAGTGGGTTTTAGACAATGGTTTATCGTGTGCATGTTAAGTAGGTGATGTGAAATGCATCGGAAGCACACTTTTATTCTATTAACCTACTTTTTGTTCAGCCACATTAAGTGTGAAATGGTAGTTGTGTATTAGTGCGGTAGTAGTTCGACTATGATTTCAAAGTCAAATATAGGACTTTAGGTCTCATTTATAGCCCAGAGAAATGTCTGCAGGTTACCAACGCAGTACTGGCTACAGTCCTGGTATGTACTGTGTGTGTGTGTTTCTATAGAATTCAGGATGAGATGCCTACAGAACATTTTGTCAAACCAGTCTGCTGTAGCGAAGGTAAAAGTTCAATGCAGTTTTTATTTGGATTCACTCAAATGCGTAAGTGAATGCAATCATTGCAGAAATAATCGCATTATCAGAGCACACTCAAAATAACCACTACAGCTCACAAATTGAATAAATTATAGTGCTAAAAACGAAACCCTAGATATGACAATTTAAAAATGACTTGGGTTGAACAACCCTGTAATGTCTGATTCAAAAGCTGAAAGTTTATGAGCTCCTCAAGACAAACAGAGGTTGTTCTGGTGTAGGAATAATATGCACATCTACTCACCACGTGAGTACAAACTCCTATAACAGGATCTGCGATTTCCCCTCCATATCCCTTCCTTCCCCCTAGTAGCTTCTGTCATCCTAATAGACTCTATAGTGCCCTTAGCGGGTCCCCAAGGGGGAAGAAAACAGGCCTGCACTTTAGCCCTCAACTGCAACAACCCCTGAAATGATCCCTTGTAAATGGGACATTTTTGACTATTTTGAAAATGGAACACATGCAAAGATTTCTCTTTAAATAAATAGGGCTGTTGTCTATAAAACTCCTTTGAAAATATGTTAACGTGGATATTCTCCAAGGTTATGGATGATTGGTACATAGTCTAGACAAAGTTCAATGGCTCTACTGAACAAGGACACTCATATCTAACCCCAACTAATGTGATCAAGCAATCAGTAAAACACAACAACCACAATCATTTCAGTGGGGCATAATTATGTCTAAAGCACCGCCAAACACTCAGAATTATCTGAGGAGACTGAAAAAAGTATTAAGCCGTGGATTATTTGTACACGCCCCATTTCATTAATTGTCCTAATTTCAAAACCCTTCACATACGTTCAGGAAGGTACTTTATACGCCTTTAAGGACCCATAAGAGGACAGGCCTTTTAGAGAACAAGTACCTGCAATAGTACATCTCAGCAACTAACCTTCAGAGAACAAGGACAGAACAATCAGAGCACAACCTCCAGCACCCAGAAAAGAGCTAACAGAGAAAGGAACCAATCAGAGAGAATGACAACAGACGTTAGTAAGGGGAAAAACAGAACAAAGAAGGACACAGTTATTAGCAGGCCGTCACTTAAAGGGCATCCCTTCCCTTAGTTCACCTTGGTGCCAAAACTAATTCAGATACATCCTTAAAAGCCGTTACAAAAAGTGTCTGGTTCCAAAAATGAAAAGGTGTTTTTAAAACTGGTGCTCGGCGTGCCTCCGTGTGCACGTCACCACTAAACTAAAGCTGTCAGATCCCTCACAGTAAGTGATCACACTCCCAGTAGTGTCTGTCGGAAGTTGTAGGTATGTATACGTGTGTGTGTGTGTGTGTGTGTGTGCGTGCGCGTGTGTGTTTGTGTGTGTGTGTGTGCGTGTGTGTGCCTAATCTCCACTATGCATGTATATGCTATAAGTTAGTGTGTGTTGGAGATCCTGACCTGGAACTGTGCGCTGATACTAGGTGACTTCTTCCTCTGGTGTGGATGAAGTAGAGAGCGGCTTGTGCGGTCGTAAATCGTCAGACCTACGATGTGCTTCAGGGACTGAGAATTGATCAGATTCTGTGGGAGACGACACACAATTTACAGATAAATCGACCGACCAACCAACCAATGATCCTCCTACAAACGATCAACACAAATGTGTTAACCAGCAAAGACGGTGCAGATATAATATATTGGCAACTCCCAATGCTTTACCTTGGGAATGAGCTGCTTGTGTTTGTTGGCCATGCTCTTCCTTTGGTGAGAAAGACAAAGATGGTGGTGAACTGGATTTTAAAGCAAGATGGACGACTACTGTTGTGTAGTGTCTATATGGCTTGACAATGGTTGTAACTCCAACTAGCCTTAGCATAGTTTCCTCTGAAAACACATATGTTCACACTACACTGTTCTGTATGTAACATTCAGTCATGAAAGCCTGTTGCTTTTTTCACCAACCCACTTACTTCCGATCCTCGAAGCTGGCAAAGATGTCTTCGAACACATCCACAGGATTGTCATCAGACCGATCAAATGAGAAGGCCAGCATGGTGCTGTAGAAGAAATATTTGTTTGAGGGTAAAGTCAGTGATATGGTTGTGTTACGGTAAAGTCAGGAAAATGTTTCTTTGTTGATAGAGTCAGTAAAAAGAATTTACCACATACAGAACTGCATATTCTTAGATGACTTTGCCTCATCTCAGTCATCCAGAATATGTGCGCAGTTTCAATGAATGCCGGCTACAGCGAAGACGATGTGAATCTTAGTTTTTACGCTGTCGGTTGTAAAAACTGATACTGATCACTTTCTGCATCAATGTTGTTTTGACAGAGTGGGCCTTTAATCTAAAGTTACACCCACATGTTTATCCAGTTTAATGATAAAACATTTTTTTTCTGTCTCTTCCTTACTAAAGCTAAAGTGACAGTACTCTGCTGTATTGCTGCAACTTTAATATATAAGTGCCAGACTCGTCCCTCTCCACTTACTTGGACATTCTCTGCAGAACCGAGCTGCGTCTTCTCTTCATTTCCCCGACGGAGTTTCTGGACAGCTGTTTGGGAAGACCTGTAGAGCACAAGGGCCTCATCATGTTCTCATCACCAAGGCAACAATAGGGTGACAGAACCATTACCTCATTCATTACCTGACATAAAAAAAAAACATTAAAACCTGTTAACCGACTGAAGCTATATGAGAGTTAAATGCAATATTATAAGTTATCATATAAGAACAGTTGCCGATAATGTTCCCTGGGGGAGCCAGTTCACGTAAGAACAGTTGCAGATAATGTTCCCTGGTGGAGCCAGTTCACGTAAGAACAGTTGCAGATAATGTTCCTGGTGGAGCCAGTTCACTTAAGAACAGTTGCAGATAATGTTCCTGGTGGAGCCAGTTCACGTAAGAACAGTTGCAGATAATGTTCCTGGTGGAGCCAGTTCACGTAAGAACAGTTGCAGATAATGTTCCTGGTGGAGCCAGTTCACGTAAGAACAGTTGCAGATAATGTTCCCTGGTGGAGCCAGTTCACGTAAGAACAGTTGCAGATAATGTTCCTGGTGGAGCCAGTTCACGTAAGAACAGTTGCAGATAATGTTCCTGGTGGAGCCAGTTCACGTAAGAACAGTTGCAGATAATGTTCCTGGTGGAGCCAGTTCACGTAAGAACAGTTGCAGATAATGTTCCTGGTGGAGCCAGTTCACGTAAGAACAGTTGCAGATAATGTTCCTGGTGGAGCCAGTTCACGTAAGAACAGTTGCAGATAATGTTCCTGGTGGAGCCAGTTCACGTAAGAACAGTTGCAGATAATGTTCCTGGTGGAGCCAGTTCACATTCGAACAGTTGCAGATAATGTTCCCTGGTGGAGCCAGTTCACGTAAGAACAGTTGCAGATAATGTTCCTGGTGGAGCCAGTTCACGTAAGAACAGTTGCAGATAATGTTCCCTGGTGGAGCCAGTTCACGTAAGAACAGTTGCAGATAATGTTCCTGGTGGAGCCAGTTCACGTAAGAACAGTTGCAGATAATGTTCCTGGTGGAGCCAGTTCACGTAAGAACAGTTGCAGATAATGTTCCCTGGTGGAGCCAGTTCACATAAACCGGACCCCCCTAAATGCCTATGAAGGACAATAAGAGATGCCTACCTGTGGCTGCCCGGATGCGCCCGACATTTTTAAAAGCCGCCATGGAGCGTATGGTGGCCCGTAGGATGCCCCAGCGGAACACGGCCACCGGATCCGACCCGATTAGCTGACGCATGAACGCCAGCTGACTGCTCCGTAGCAACGCCACGATGTCCGGGCGCATGTGGTCCGTGTTCTTCTTCCGGAAGTCCTACGGAGTAATGTCAAGAGGAGGAGATGGTGAGAGAGGGAAAACATATTTGCTAATATGCCCTCAAGCAATGACGTGTATCTGTTCTGAGTTCGGTGTAGTTGATCACACAAATCACACACTTCCGGTTTTTAGGTGTCTCTACCTGGATCTGGTATTGGACAATCCCTGCAAAGTGTCGGATGACAAAGGCTGGTTTCATCACCGGGGTCGCGATGAAGTATGGGTTGTTTTGGTGCTGCTTCTTGAACTTGCCCAACAGTGTGTCATCTGTGGCTTGAGGTAGACTAAGGTCACAAAAAACGCAGTTAAGTAAAAACAACAGAGGGAGACACCTTAAATTCCCTTGTCAATTTCCAGTCTACTGAGATATAGCAGAGACAGATGTTCCTCATCTGTGTGGAAAATAGACTTAAGGCTCCGGTGGCAGTTTCAGACGCTGGCACCTACTTGCACTCCTCATCCAGGAGGTGAAACAGTCCGGTAGGTTTCTGACTGATCAGCTGAATACAGCCCAGGTTGTCCGTGTATTCTATGGTTTTCCAGATAATTCCCTCCGCCTTGTACTCCTCCTGAAATAAAGGAATTCCATGCATGGAAGGATGAACGGATGGACAAATGAACAAAAGAAATGGATACGTCCTTTATTATTCCAAATCTGTCAAATACCACAAGATAAAAAATCCTTCACCATAGAAAGGGACAATGGGTTTCCCTACTGTAATTAGAAGCCAATACGAAGTCCCAGGACTCACCTGTTCCCGGTTGAAGATGTGCTGGTTGAAGTAATAGTGAAGCTTTTCATTGGCATAGTTGATGCAGAACTGTTCAAAGCTATTAGTGCGGAAGTCCTCAAACCCAAATATATCCAGGATACCTATGGACAGGCACTGGAAAAACAATCAAACATTACATTTTAATGATCATATCTTGAGAATTATTTTTTCACTTTCACATTAGCATATGCTGTTTTCAGTAGGGCTTATAGGGTTAAGTGCAAGACATCTCCATAATGTTCAGACTTTTTAATCATAATCCACATCTCCATAGGGCAGCATTGTACATGTTTTCTGTTCATTGGCAAGCATGTCAAACAAATGCCAATACACCACTCGTTAATCTAAGTAAAACATACAGTGTGACTTCAAAGCTGTAGTTAAAGGCTTCTGTTTAGGCACTGTGTTAGGTGTAGTACAGTGACTGCTGGTCTTACAGAGACTGACTCCTCCATGTCACGTTTGTTGAGTAGAGCGTGATTGATGTGCAGGACAATCCAGTCAAACAGGGAGCTGTATAGTGACTTGGCCATTGAGTCCCGAGCAGTAATGGCCTGCGAGGGACAAAGATGGCAATAGTTACTGCGTTGATACGATGACAACATGAAAACAAGAACTACAGAAAACTACAGTTACAGCCTATCTACGACAGGAAGGCAAGAAATGTTATCAATCGATCATATACTTTTTTATATCAATTTAAGAAGGTGTCACAACATGCTTTTCTAAATACACAGCCTGAAACCCCAAAGATCAAGCAAAAACGAGAAACTGAAGCACGGCGGCTATATAAAAGGACAGGAACAAAAACACTAACGAAAAAACACCCAATCGCATTAATGAAAAGCCAGGAAGTGATGTGGTCAAGTTACTAAAATCATTATGACTGTACCAGAGTGGTTTAACACTCCACAGACAGACAGAATATAATGGACCTGATGTGAGAAGACCCGCCTACCTCTTTAAGAGTGTAGTGTAGAACTAGGGTGTCGTTGGCTGTCTTTTGTTTCCTCTCAGTCAAAGCCTGCACCAGCAACTTCTGTTTGACCTACAAAACCAAGCAGAATGCTAGTTAACACAATAGGTATTCCTCAAGTTGAGCATTAAAGGCACTAACAACACTGATTAAATTAACTAACACTAAATGTACTGATCAATTAATTAAAGTGCTTGTGTAGGTGATACAATAAAGATTATTGATTGATTGGAAAACAAATATATATATATAACCTTGAGCAGGTCCGACAGGGTGGACAAGACATTTTCTGGTCCCGCCTCCAGACTCTGGCCATCTTCTGACTGGCTGTAGGTCACGTTGCCCAAGTACAGGATGGCGGAGAGCACAGAGAATATCCTGAATGAATAAAAACACACATTTACAATAGGCATGGATCATATCTTTAACCTAAAAACATAACACTCCTGCAACATGGAGTCGCACCATGAATACCACCTCCTGGATGGCACTACAGATCTTCACATCATCCCCATTTCACTGAGCTACGACATCCTGGAGATCCATTGACGTAACGCAACCTCATAATTACATTAAGAAACGTCCCAGTTTGCCTCCAGGGTTAACCAGGGAAACTAGGCTCTGCTCGTCTTCCTACCAGACATTTTCAACCCTACGGCCATTAAGGGAAGTCTGCAGCTGTAATGCCCCTCTGCGTTTCTCTCCTGTTAGAACTGACAGGCTCCAACCTGCTTCAGCTATCCGATAAATGTGAACCAAGTGGAGTAGTTGTTTCACACAGACTGTAGTCGAGAGCGAGAGTTGATTTATTTGACATAATCGTTTATGCAAGGTTTTGGTTTACATGGACTGTAACACCACACGAGCGCTCAGTGGGATGAAATCAAGACTTGCAGGCTCCTGACATGTCGCCCGTTTTAACGTGAGACCGATAACTTGATTTAACTTGTCTTTCAAATGAATAATGTCAATTAAACATGCCGTTTTGATCCTAATTATTATTTGTGCGAAATTACACAACATATAACTCTGGATGCATTTCTAGACTTGTAATTTTCTCATCGGTTGAATCTGTTTTGCTATCTCTTATCTAACCGTGGTTTCACCCGAGTGCAGTAACTGTTTTGGTGCATCTGGTGACGTTTATTTCAATAGCACAGAATGTACTGTAGAAAAGAAGCATTGACTTCACTTTCACTTCTTAGTCAAATTGAAACCAGTACTTCTCTCAAACTTTTACGTATTCTCTTTACACTCCAGTCCATGGTTCGGGGAACTTCTTTAGGAAAGAGTAAACACGAAAGTACTTTTAGGAAAAGTTTTGTCTCACTACCACCAGAAGTTAACCCTAAAGTACCCATGCGTACTGATTCCTAGTGGCTGGCAGGAATCCCACCATCTCCATGGCCTGATGAAGCTTCCTGAATTCATGTTGAAGATCCTCAGTATCTTCTAAATGAAGGTTCTCCTGAGGAGAGTGACAACATAAAGAATTGTGACAGAAAGAATAAAGTATAATTTATTTCTTGTACAGTAACAATCATAGATCAGATGAACAATCCGCGCGCTTCATGGCATGCTTTACATACACATCTGACAGGAGTGATCTCTATGGGAACGGCATTTCCTCTGGGATTGTTACTAACAGACACTTTGCATATCAGACACTGTGCATGTCTGTTAGCCTGTGTAACTGTGTATTTATGTGTGTGGGTATTTACCTGCTGTAGGTACGCATATTCTTCAGGTTGTAGCAGGCGATACTCCACCTGCTCCTCCTGGGATGCCCCCGCCAGCAGATAGTAGAACACATGGTAGTTCCTTGGGGTCAAGAGTCACAGGTCACTTTGTCTAATTTTGGTCTTATCGTTTATTACGCTGTGTGTGTGTGTGTGTCTGTGTCTGTGTGTGTGTGTGTGTGTGTGTGTGTGTGTGTGTGTGTGTGTGTGTGTGTGTGTGTGTGTGTGTGTGTGTGTGTGTGTGTGTGTGTGTGTGTGTGTGTGTGTGTAGGTGTGTGTGTGTGTAGGTGTGTGTTATGTGGAAGAATTATATTCATTCAGTCATTGGCTCAAAAATACATTGCATCATATCAAGCCATGCATGCTTATGATTGGCCAAAACAAATCAAAAGGAGCTTCAGGTCAAATGTTCTACATCATGTTCTTCACTGAAGTTATGTATATTATTTACAAGTGATGTTTGTTATGATGTTCGATTAAAAATGTTCAATAAAAAAAAAAAATGTTCTATATCTCTACATAAGGCAACTACATTAAAATGTTTTAATAGTGATTAAGCTATACTAGTGATTAACCTTTAATAGTGATTAGGTTATACTAATGATTAACCTATAATAGTGATTAACCTTTAATAGTGATTAGGTTATACTAGTGAATAACCTATAATAGTGATTGACCTTTAATAGTGATTAACCTTTAATAGTGATTAACCTATAACAGTGATTAACCTTTAATAGTGATTAGGTTATACTAGTGATTAACCTATAATAGTGATTAACCTTTTAATAGTGATTATGTTATACTAGTGATTAACCTATAATAGGAATTAACCTTTAACCTATAGTAGTGATTAACCCATACTTGTGATTAACCTTTAATAGTGATTAGGCTATACTAGTGATAAACCTACACTAGTGATTAACCTATAGTAGTGATCAACCCCTACTTGTGATTAACCTTTAATAGTGATTAGGCTATACTAGTGATAAACCTACACTAGTGATTAACCCATACTTGTGATTAACCTATAGTAGTGATTAACCCAGACTTGTGATTAACCTATAGTAGTGATTAACCCATACTTGTGATTAACCTATAGTAGTGATTAACCCATACTTGTGATTAACCTATAGTAGTATTTAAGCTATACTAATAACCTAGGGATTTCCCTGCCTTCTTCATAAATACATTATTGACTAATATTCTTTGTCATAGTGATTGTTGACTAAATAAAGCCTCCTTGACAACCTTCACTAGGTATATAATGGTAGGGTAACTGGCCCATGGCTGGAACTGTAAGAATTAGTGTGAAGATATGTTTCCCCTGCACTCCAGATCACAATAGCTGCTATGACTCAACTGTTAAATTTGAGGTAAACCTCTCTGTGCGATAAAAGTTATACTTCAAACGGAAAAACATCTATATTCACTTCACTCCTGTAGAATTTCAGATATTTTGTCATAACTGTAATTTTTCATTAAAACAAACCAGGTAGAGAAAAGCAGGGAGAACTCAGGCATTCGTATTAATCACTCACTTGAACAGTGAAAACACAGTGCATACTGTCCTAACAAAGGTTAACCTCAGGTCTTTCTGCTTGGTAATCTATCATTGTCTGTTTGTGTGAATGTGAGTGTGTGTGTGAGATTTGTTTTTCCATCCATACCTCTCACACTTGTCTCTAAACACCAGTCGACACTTCTCCAGCAAATACTTCTCAATTACCGCCCTGCACAGCAAAAAACATTGGGTGTACATGTTTTTATTTTTATGCTTCAATTTACAATAAATGAGGAAAGACAGATAGTTTTGTCTGAAAAAAGAAGGGACTGAATTAGAATTGATACTTCAGCAGTTCATGAGAACCAGAGGCAGTTTACCACTGAACCACCCCAGGAAACAGAACCACAGAGATAAAAATGTGCTTGCACTTTAATGAAGAAAAAGATTCAAATATAGGTACTGGTTCTAGTCCTGGTTGTGCTTTTGCCAACTCCTTTTCAGTCATGGTCAAGCTCACTTTATTATTGACAATGAAATACCAAAGGTTGTCCAGGCACCAGTTACTAACTGGCACCCAGGCAAACTAAAATAAAGCAACTCACAAAATAAAAACACTATACATTTCTGTGTTGATGATGCCTTTTATAAAGTGTTAGTATAGTAAATAATAAAAACTCACCCTCTCACCACTCCACTCTCCAGATAGTTGACTTGGATAAACTTCCCAAAGCGACTGGAATTGTTGTTTTGAGCAGTCCGCGCGTTGCCAAATGCCTGTTAAGTAGGTGAGAGGGGACATTATGTCTAGTTACATCCACAGATTAATGGGTTTCACATAAACACAAGAAATGTTGTTGTTCTAAAAGACTTGACCTACACTGCAGTTCAAAGGTTTAGGGTCACTTGGTGTCCTTGTTCTTATAAAAAAAAGTCCATTGAATTGATCAATTATCATAACAAATTGATCATAAATAGTGTTAATCTACAATATCTCACGAAAGTGAGTACACCCCTCACATTTTTGTAAATGCATATTATATCACAGACATTAATGTCTGTGTGTTGAGTTATTTTGAGGGGACAGCAAATGTACACTGCTATACAAGCTGTACACTCACTGCTTTACATTGTAGCAAAGTGCCATTTATTGTGTGTTGAACACAAAAATTGTGTGTTGTTTACAAAAATGTGAGTGGTGTCCTCACTTTTGTGCGATACTGTACATAGACACACAGAGGCCCATTATCAGCAACCATAAGTCCTGACTCCTGTGTTCCAAATGCATGTTGTGTTTGCTAATCCAAGTATAGCATTTAAAATAATTCTAAAAATGTATCATTAGAAAACCCACTTGCGCTTATGTTAGTGGTGAGAAGGTTTGTGCTGATGAAAGAAGCAATAAAATTGTAGACAAGCCTTCTGTAGACAAGTTCAGTATCTGGAGCATCAGTGATTGTGGCTTTGATAACAGACAAAAAATTGCCTAGAAACGGTCTTCAGAAACTCATCAGTCTATTCTTGGCCTTACAGAGAACGAAACCGTTAAACACAGTAAGGTTCACTAAGAGGTAGTGAGGTTGTTGCATTTCCTAATATCAATAAATACAATTCCTCAAAATGACTTTCCCAAAATGATCACTCATTAAAAATAAAAATTCCACTTTCTTTAATATCCTAATGATTCCCACTGGTCTGATTATTTCTATGTATACTTTATCAATGTAAGTGAAAAAAACTTTCCAAGTATATTCCCTTTATAACTGAATTTCCAGAAACAGGTTGGGAGGAACATACAGCTTTTTAGCTCAAAACGGTTTCCTAGAACAGGCTTGAGAAGCAAACATGTTGAAACATTAACTGCACACACTAATAATGTCACCCATCAAAAATAAACCATTCCCACTGTTTTAGGTAGTTAGGTTGGATTTTGTGTGGTCCACAGTGTTTGTCTACAGTTGAGTTGGAGATCCTGTTCTGACAGGCAGAACTATGTTGATACAGGCATCTTTCTATACAGCCAGACATGATCGTATTGAACTTCCTGATCTATATGGTAATATTGCCCCCCCCTACAACATCCTAGCGTGTTAATATCACAGCCTGCTTCCGCCAGTGTAGTGTTCTCATATCCTTGTCTCTAGAATGCAGTAACAACCTTTACTTTATCTACTTTACACCAAGATATATGTTCAAGTGAGCCAGGTAGATGAGGATCAGAGCTGGTGAGGTCCTGGCAGAACCTGTATTGGCTTGTTGTGGTTCCCCCACCCCCACCCCCCGTTCTCTATCGGTCTCACCTTAACTCTCAACCTTGACAGTCTTTTTCTTTTTCTGTCTCTCCTTATCTCACTGTCTCTTTTGCTCAGTGCCTCTTTCTCTCTTTCTGTCTCCCACCCTTTTTTCTCATTCTCTCTCATTTACTCTCTCTCTCTGTCTCTGTCTCTCTCTCTCTCTGTCCCTCTCTAACTCTTTGTCTCTCTCTAGCCAACGCCCCAACAAAACAAAGAAACCGGGCGCTCTTCTGCTACTCTGATGAAAGACACGTTGTCTATTGTTTTCCTTTGAAAAAACTCCCCGTCATTAAAAAAAACAAAGAACATCTTGACCGTGGCCCTAAAAATAGGACCAGTCTGCAACACATCAAGTCAACAGCTTATGCAGGTTTTGTGACCCCCGATTGGTTTCTTCCAAAAAATGTCCTAGCCACTGCGTATCACTTGTTTCTCTGTCAGGTTTCAGGCTGGGTGCATGTAAAGGCGCCTTGTGACAACTGTTATAAAATACATTTGATTGATTGACATTTTGGCATTGATGTTTTCTTTTAAGGCTGTCCCAAACGTACATCTCTGCTAGTGTCTGCTGTGTTCCTGACAGAACCAACACCAGACACACAGACTCATGATCACTGAGTTTGTCTGTGGTGACAGTGTAGTTCTGATAGGGTTTGCTCAAGGTCTATATTGATCTCTGACCATGTGAAAACTTCAGGAATGTTGTCTCAGCATTCATGGGAAGTGGGGCCGATATCCTGCGATCATAGCAAAAGCTGTCATAAAGCGAAGGCCATCAGGACACAATGTTTCTTCAGCAGGTCATTTACACTTTATGACCATTGACCATTTAGCTGCTTGGTGGAGACTGCAGAGCTACCGATAATGATGAACGTAATTTCATTATGCACAGAACGTAATTATGCAGTAACACAATTACCCAGTGTAATTCAATTTGGGATTTTCAGACTGTAATCCTGGAAAACTAAGACAGCAGTACATTTTAGACATTTAGCATTAAATAAATGGGATGTCTTGAAAAAATAAAATGACATCGTTATTCAACAACAATATGGTTATTAAACAACAATACAGTAAATAAACAACAATACATCTATTAAACGACAATACAGTAATTAATAAAAAATATCATTAGTAAAAATAAACAACAATGCTGTTATTATACAACAAATATGGTTATTAAACAACAATACAGTATATTAAAAAAACAAACGGTTATTAAATTACAATAAAGTTATTAAACAACGACACTGGTTTTTTTGTGACCTGAGGTCCTAGATATCAAGATGGACATTTGGTCTAAGTGAACCAAAATCAGCGGTTGAGTAGGTCATCGACCTGGAAGCCAACTATTTTTCCCATTTGCTCAGTCATGTTCGGCAGTACGTGAACTGATAACACACACAACCAGATACACACACCCACACAATTTAAAAAAGCATCACGTCACACCATTTATCATTTTGATCTTTTTGACTTTTTCCCTTCCCTGCCCTGCTTTGTGACGTTTTCAAGATAATTCATGATAATGGTCTGCATTCATCGCAGGCATTTTCAGCATTTAAAAAACAAAGACATGCCTTTTCTGAAGCACACCTTGCCAAGCCAATGAGCTTCTTTTAAACACTAGCTAGCTGAACCAGGAAGTATTCTCTGACAACTCTACAGTTGGAGAGAGCATTCTCAAGGCAAAACCACCCTGCCAGGCCCTAACCACTAAACAAGTCTGTTTCCTCGCTCTCTCCTTGTGACACTGGGGCAAGCTGAGCCTCTGCCAATGAACAAAGGGGATAGTGGCAGACACAAGGAATAGGAGAGACTGGGAAGTAGGGGGAAATGTCAGAGCTACATGTAAAAAAAAAAAACCGAAGAAAGAACTTGTTTGACCAGTTCATAGAAAATACACTAAACCTGAGAGGGCTTGCAATACCCATTGGGTAGGGGTGGGGATAGAGAACACATTGCATGCTGGAAATGGGTGGAAACAGAGCATTCCAAGCCAGCAGGTCTAAAGTTCTGGCCTTGTGACTGTGTGAATGCTACTTTTCATTCTAGCCAAAAAAAAAACAGTATTTTGGGTCCCCAGGCTCAGATAATATGATCATTTATTGAGCTTTTCATTTCAAAGATAACCTCAAACAAAACAAAACCAAATGTATGGTTTGAATATTGGCAGATGTTGATTTCAGTGATGGTATTCGACAGCTGACAGGACGTTTAGACGGAGAGGTTCAGTAAGACGTTTCAGTAAGACGGTTCAGTAAGACGATTCAGTAAGACGATTCAGTAAGACGGTTTTGTTAGACGGTTCAGTAAGACGATTCAGTAAGACGGTTTTGTTAGACGGTTCAGTAAGACGGTTCAGTAAGACGGTTCAGTAAGACGGTTCTGTTAGACGGTTCAGTAAGACGGTTCTGTTAAATGGTTCGGTTCAGTAAGACGATTCAGTAAGACGGTTCTGTTAGACGGTTCAGTAAGGCGATTCAGTAAGACGGTTCTGTTAGACGGTTCAGTAAGGCGATTCAGTAAGACTATTCAGTAAGACGGTTTTGTTAGACAGTTCAGTAAGACGGTTCAGTAAGACGGTTCAGTAAGACGGTTCTAAATGACGGTTCTGAAAGATGGTTCTGAAAGATGGTTCAGTAAGACGGTTCAATTAAACGATTCAGTTAAACGATTCAAAAAAACGGTTCAGTAAGACGGTTCAGTAAGACGGTTCAGTAAGACGGTTCTGAAAGACGGTTCAGTAAGATGGTTCAGTAAGACGGTTCAGTAAGACGTTCATGAAGACGGTTCAGTAAGATGGTTCGGTAAGACGGTTCAGTTAAACGGTTCAGTAAGACGGTTCAGTAAGACGGTTCAGTAAGACGGTTCAGTTAGACGATTCAGTTAGACGGTTCAGTAAGACGGTTCAGTAAGACGGTTCAGTAAGACGGTTCAGTAAGACGGTTCAGTTAGACGGTTCAGTAAGACAGTTCAGTAAGACTGTTCAGTAAAACGGTTCAGTAAGACGGTTCATACATGTGGTTGAGACTTGGGCAGCAGTAAGTTATGCACACGTTATTAGTAGGTCATACAGCCAACATACAAAACCCAGTGCATGATGTCAGAGCTCTGCATCCCCTCACACAACAGACACAATCCAGATACACAACAACACACACAAGATGAATGTAGGCTTCAATCCCAAGAAAACCAAAGAACTGATTGTGGATTACAGGGAGACAAATAGCTGAGTACATGACTCAGTTGTCATTGATGAGATCACGGTCCACAACCTATCCTGGTCCCTCAACACCACAACTCTGGTTAAAAAGGCACAACAGCGCCTGTACTTTAAGGATCCTCATGAAGGCCCACCTATCTACTAACATCCTGGTCCGATGTTTCTGCTTCCATTAAGGAGCACCCGTGCCTGCTGGCCACGCTGTGGGACCGATCAGCCGTGGTTGTGTTGCAGGCTGAGCAGCTGATGCTACCTGACAGTTTATATATGTATAGTATAAGGGCCCCCTGATTGTGTTGCAGGCTGAGCAGCTGATGCTACCTGACAGTTTATATATATATAGTATAAGGGCCCCCTGATTGTGTTACAGGCTGAGCAGCTGATGCTACCTGACAGTTTATATATGTATAGTATAAGGGCCCCCTGATTGTGTTACAGGCTGAGCAGCTGATGCTACCTGACAGTTTATATATGTATAGTATAAGGGCCCCTGATTGTGTTGCAGGCTGAGCAGCTGATGCTACCTGACAGTTTATATATATATAGTATAAGGGCCCCCTGATTGTGTTACAGGCTGAGCAGCTGATGCTACCTGACAGTTTATATATGTATAGTATAAGGGCCCCCTGATTGTGTTACAGGCTAAGCAGCTGATGCTACCTGACAGTTTCGGCCTCAAATCTGCCAAACTCCTCAACCCTCCCAGTTGTCCCATTCTGACTGTATTTGAAGAGCGACTGTAAGTGATTATATTTTTTTCATTAAAAAATGCATTTAATTATTATTAAACTAAACCATCGTGAGTTCACCCAGCACAGCAAGAAGAGGACTGCCCACCCCTCAGAGCCTGGTTCCTCTCTAGGTTTCTTCCTAAATTTGACTCTTCTGCGAGTTTTTCCCAGCCGCCGTGTATCAACTTGTCAATGTGTGCTCTGTCGGATTCAGGCTGGGTGTTTGTAAAAGCACTTTGTGACAACTTTCCAGCACATCCAGCACACGGACCCAAACCATGAACTGTTTGCCCTGTTGCCGTCAGGCAAGTGTTTCAGATTTCGACAATAACGTTTAATCTAATCTAATAATAGCTCAAACCAAGTCAATCCAAAATAAATATTGTTGAATAATAATAAATAATAATAATATTTTGAGCTTTTCACGGTACTCAAAGTGCTTAACATGGATTAGATAAATAATAAATAATAATAAAAATACAAAAGAAGCGGTTATTTGGGGGAAAAAAGAAGGCTTGGGTAAGGAGTTTTAGCTACTGAACGCAAGATTGAACAGATGGGTTTTGAGGTCTTGTTTGAAGGACAGCAAAGTGTTGGCATGATGGATGTGAAGTTGATTAAGAAGATCAGTCAGTAAGCCACAATGTAGCCATGTTGTATTGCGTCCTGGGTAATGTCACTAGTTGCTGGATATTGTTTATAAGTCATGTCGGTGTTCGGTGAGTTTTGTTTGCACTTCAGAACATAGCTGTTTTTGTATAGTATCAGTCGCTTTGAGTAAGCGCTTTTTGTTTTCTATCAGTGTATTTTTTGCGTTTGTATTTCGGTTTATTTGTTTAATAAAACCCCTATCGAACTCGAGATACCTGCTATGCTCTGGTACTTCCCCACACTACACCAGAGTATCATGACAATGTCACACAGTGATTTGTACTGCACAGACTCAGATGCCCGCTGTTTAGTTAAAAAAGTTTAATTATGTGATAGCTGAAGATGTTATTGTAGCGTCCTGCAGCCAAGCACACTACCCACTGCTCCAAATATGGATATCCCATTTGGAGGGGCGAGTAGTGGCACTACGAGGGTGGCTACATTATGTCAAAAATACGTGAAACATCTGTTTTTATTCATTATTTATCATTGAAAAAAGTTATGTCTTATGGTTTTCATAAGCTAAAACATGGCAGAATAGTTGATTTAGAAAATGTTCTTTAATGGGAGATTTTCTAACGTTAGTTACAGACCTTTTTGCCCAGCAGCAGTAGCTTAGTGTCTCTCAATAGCATATACTGAAATAGCCCAATTCTAAATGAATACTACAACGGACCCCAATTATAACCCATATCCGTTTTTTGCTCATGTGTTGTCACCTTATAAGCTAGATTTATTCTTGAGACAAAGTGTTCCTGTCTAAATCTGTGTTATTATAACCTAAATAACTTGCTACGACAATTGCTCTGCATTCTAGACCCATGGTTGAGTCACTGATTCAGTCGTAAAATCGCCTTGTAGTAGACGGCTCGTCCTGCCTCAGTGAGGTAACACCCAACAGTGCATAAATATTGCAGGAAGTCGGCTGGATTCAAAGAATATCAACTATTAACAACTTTCCTCAGTAGGTATCCAGAGGTGTGGCTTATCAGAAATAGAAATCCTGCTGTGTTAGTGAGAACTATATATGTTGTAATTAGTATTCACAAATAGGCGTAGTAGAGGATTATGTTATGGTAGAATGACTGTGGCTGGTCTATTGGAAGCAATCGAACAATGAGTTGACCTCTAGTATTGTGTCAGTTTGTTATATGGGCCAACCTTTTTATATATTCCCCAGGAACCCAGACAAATACTAACCGGTCTGTTCACCTGTTAGTCAACACCTGTTGTGAGGAAGCACTTAATAACATTGTTCTTATTTTTTAAATCTTAGCTGACTACTTCGTTAAAATCCACCACATGGCAAAAAAGTATCTGGACACTTACTCGTTCAACAACTCTTTGCCAAATCATGGACATTAATTCTGATTTGGTCCCCCAAATGTCGCTGCAATAACAGCCTCCACTGTTCTGGGAAGGCGTTCCAATATATGTCGGAACATTGCTGCAGGGATTTGCTCCCATTCTGTAACAAGAGCCTAAATTCAGCCAGGCGTGTGGTCAAACTTACAATTCCTAAAAGTGTTTGTCTGTCAAGCCAGTCCAATTCTTCAACACTGATCTTTACAAATATTCTCTGTATGGACCTGTATGGTCATGCTGAATCCGTAAAGAGCGTCCCTAAAACTGTTGGATGTACAGAATAGTCTTGAATGTAAATGTGTGCTGTAGCAATAATAATTAATATAATTAATATTTCCCTTCTCTGGAACTAAGGGGCATGCCTTAAACCTTGAAAACCAGCCCCAGACCAGTATCCCTCCTCCACCAAACTTACCAGGACAGTTTGACAGCCAGGTGGTGAAGCCTCCTAATTAATTGCTTTGAAGAACATGCTGTACGTAACGCATGAAGCCTTTTTAATTTTTAGCATTTCATTAGGAGCTTGACCGAATTTACTAATTGTCATATGCATTATTAATATGTGTTGTGATAACACCATATAAGCACAATGAAAGAAATTGTATTTTGTTATCATACATACAGTGCCTGGAAATAAATCTAGTAAAATGAGGCATTAGACTTAAAACTGCAAAATAGAAAAGATGTTAACAACAACAGGAAAAAGAAAAACTGGACACCAATTCAGATCAAAAACATATTGTCTAATAACAGTTAGGACATTCCTGCCTTGAATCCACAAAGTTAAAATTACCTCCACATCATTGAGACAGTTATTAATAAAAAAGTGAAACGCTTTTATTTCTTTATCTTTTCTAAAGTCATGGAATTCGGTCTAAGGTTTTGTTTACTCCTCCCAGATCCCCACACAGTTAGGTATGATACATTTTTCTGAAAAAGGAACCAATTGTATTTTGCGCCCACGCACATTGTGGAAGAAAGAGGTTGTTTGACTTAAGTCTCCAAATACTACAATTACACAACACATCCATGCTAAAAAGCTGGGTGTCTTGACAAAAGATAGCCTTTACTTTTATTTTAATAAAATCGAATCCAGTTCCACAAAACGTTCCAATGACATTTGCCAACTCTTGGCACTGATGTTTTTGTCTTGAGTAGAGAAGTAATTTAGACAGCTCGTATATGTGTCCTAACATGTTATGTGTCGTCAGCAGGTGTGTAGATAACAGAAGAATGCAGTGAGTCATGTTCCGCATTTTCCAGTAGCACATTCAAATGGATTTAGCTCAGTGGAATAATACCAAATATACCATGATCGTGTAACATTATTAGAAAATTACATAATGCGTACCATTCCATGGTTATTATGATTTAAAATCAGAGCTTAATAACATTATTAATATTCTGCTTTCTTACCAGCATCATCCTCTACTGTAGAATGAAAAAATATCAGAATTTCGAGAATAAGGTTAGATGTGAGATAGGTAGCGTGGAGAACACATTAGAATAAATTGACGCCATAGACTGAAAAATGACTTCCTGTATAGCACAGTGATTCAGCTGATACCATAAGAGGACTGGGAAAATAGAACTGGATGTGGAACTGGATTCAAGGTCCAGGGTTGAGTTTGGGTGCTGTAGAGGATGAAGCTAGTCTCACCTGAGTGGACAAGAATGCCCACCAAAGTTATTTTATTCTCATGATCTTATGAGCTTATAAATGCTTTTGACTCCCTCCATTTATAATAACTGTAATAACCACATCATATAGAATGTAGAACCGGTGGAATCAATGGACTGCACATTTGATCCAAAAAGGACGAGAGAAAACTCACAGAATATTTCATTAAACTCACAGAATCACTATTCTGACTGCTAGTCCACCATTTCTATAGAGTAATCACATCCTGCGGGACTTTAAGTTGTTATCTTTTATCACATAAGAGAGATTTCTAGCTCAGTGAAATTTGTTTCCGGAAAGAGGAAAGAGTGAACTTTGTTAGAAGGAATAACAAGAATAGTTTCTCATACAAAAGATTGGAGGTCGCTGTATTTATGTCAGTTTCAAAGCAAATATTAAAACACCTAAAACAGTAAATAGCTCACCAATCAAGATCTGATCTGATCTGTTGCTCACACATCTTTCACTACCAGGCACATTGAGAGTACAGGCCCTCAATACCATTCAAAGGGAAACATGTTCAATGTACATGTCAACACTCAGGGATTCTGGCCTTCTAGGAAGAGTAGCAAAGAAGAAGCCATATCTAAGACTTGCCAATAAAAAGGTTAAGATGGGGGGGATACAGACAGTAGAAATAGGAAGATTGAAAAATGTTAATGTTAGACAGACAAATCGTCAAGGTTTTCGGGTCACAAAGAGAGATGCTGGATACTGGGGATACTGGAGAAGTTGGGAAGCACCGATTGCGATGTTAAAAATAACATTTTGGGTGATGCCGATACCAATGAGTTAGGTTTATTATTTTGCTCTAGTTGTTATTTATTCCCCCTTCTGCGTCAGTGACACAAATAAATACTATGCGCAAAATTTATGAGACACAACTGTAAAACATGTCTTCTTATTTGCCTATGGGCTGATGTCATTCAACAAGCAAACATTGGTCGATACCGATGAACTGCCCAGTGCATCTTTAGTTCCTGTGCTTAATGCCATCTGAGGCATATGATGTGATGGTCTAGGGTTGCTTTGGTGGTGGTTAAGCAGGGGGGTTTGTACAGGGTCAAAGATATCGTGAGGACAGAAAACGATCACCCTATGTTGCAACACAATGCCTTACTCTGTGAATGCAGTTTGATTGGCGCCATTATCCCTTTACGACAGGGAAATCAACCAAAATACAGCTCCAAACAATACTGTAACAAATTTGGGAAGAAGCAGTCGGCTAGTATTCTGTCTATAAAAGGGTGCCCAATAGAGAACATATTGACCCTATTGAGCTGTTGTGGGAGCAGCATGACCGTACGGTACCGAAGAAGTGCCCATCAAGCCAATCCAACGTGTGTGAGGTGAAATCTTTCCAGATTACCTGAACAATTGACAACTACAATACTCAGTTCTTGGTAAGCTACCTGACAAAGGACCTTTTTGCCTGGTTACTAAGGTTATTTACTTACACATTATTGACATACTGGGTTCTTCAAAAACTGATAGGGATTCCCCCACAATTTCAAAATTTAAGGATTATCCAGTTATTATTTTAAGAGTATCGAGCATTATAAATATGTAATAACAATAATTAAATTGGAGCTATATTTCTAGTCCGATGAATCATGCTAGTGGAATCACTCCCTGTTTAGATTTGGTTTATTGCACCTCAGCAGAAACTACTTATATCTTGGAAAACATAAGAACATCTAAGGCAGCTTCTTGAAAACCACATTCCCTATCTATTGCCCGGTGCCTATCTACTAACATATTTTTTGCAGACAGTGAGGCAAGGCTACAGTGTTCCTAGCAGGTTTCCAGCCTCCTTTTGAAAGGGCCAGGAGTTATTCACACCATGAGACCTAACTAGACATACAACTTCAAACACCCATAGTTCCTCCAGTCAGAGTCATTATGTTAGGAGAGTCTTTTGGACCTACCCCAGGATGGGCAAAGGAAACCCGGACCTAATTGGTTAGGGAGACTCCTGTTCAGTGATCTCAAGCACAGGACCAGTCCCAGACGTGACATGCACAGACACACACACACTTTCTTACCTCTAGCACAGGCCCAGCTCCCAGTATGGTCCTCTCCACCCCGCTACTGCAACCCTTCTGACTCAGTGCCGTCAGACAGTGAATCAGGAAGTTAGTGCTCTGGGTCTTCCCTGATCCACTCTCCCCGGATATCACCACACACTGGTTCTCCTGCTGCCGGAGCATGGTGTGGTACGCCACATCCGCCACAGCGAAGATGTGAGGGCTTAACTTTCCCAGTGGCTGGTTGTTGTACATTGTAACGTACTTGGGGTTATAGATAGACAGGAACTTGAAGGGGTTAACGGCGACCAGGATCCCGTTGGCGTACGTGTAGATTCTGCGTTTGTAGAAGCGCTGGCGCAAGGTGGTCAAGATGCTGTCCTCCGTCAGGGGGGACAGGCTGCACAGATCATCATAGTTCTCCAGGGACGGTACAACATCATCCGCCTCTGAACCCAGAGCCCCTTCATCTCCCTGGGCTTGCAGGATGAAGTAATACCCCTCTTCCCGGAGATGGTCTTTCCTGGCTCTTAGTGGCCAAAGTAAGACCCTCTCCCCAGGCACCTCAGTGTCCCCTAACCTCCTCTCCCCCTTTCCGGCCTGCCTGACCTCCAGCAGGGTGTACGAGCGGCTTATGTTGAGGTCTAAAGTGGCCACCGCAAACTGGATGACCATGGCGGCAGTGGCTCCCGGGCTGACCTGGATGTGAAAACATGCCGGCGTGTCCTGGGACATACGCGGGTAGACCGGGATGAGAACGCCCTTGTGCTGTTGTCCATCTACGTCCCGTTGGGCTGCGAGTGCCGCACCGTCAGACACACTCATCCTGTTAGCTGACACACACACGACAGCACTCCAGCATACCTTAAAGGCACTGGCCCACGATCAGCATGCATCCACTGGGGAAGGTGAGAGAGAGGAGTGTGGAGTAGTCAGGGAGGAGTGTAAAACCAGAAACATTATGGTAAAAATAATCTAAGCATTTGAATGGTGTTGAAACTGGCATAGGCTATTTATAACACCATTTCCCCCTACAATGCAAGAACTCTTTTGTACAAATCAGAGATTTAATAGGATATTGTCTCTATACAGCAGCTAACTTTAAACACAAGAGAAGGGAGACAACTACAAACAGGCCAGTTTCCAAGTGAAGCCATAGCATTGTTGGCTTGTCTGAGCCTGTATGCAAGCAGACACGAGAATAGGGGGAAAAGTCAATTATAACAACAGTATTTTGTTCCACTAACACAATGGCCTCTATTCGCTCAAAAGGAGTTCCCACGTATTACCAGATCCACTCCCCCTATAAAACAGTAACTCAGTGGCAGCAGATTTTAATAAACGTTTGATAACATGCATTATAAATGTTATACCTCACCTGTAATGACGCTCTATGCAGATTATAATCCTGTACACATGAAAAATGTCTGAGTCCACTAGTTTCCGAAAAAAACAACCAACCCACCAACAAGTGGACAGAAAACTTCACCTGCGCAGGCCAAGGTGAGCGATGTTGTTCTGTCCTTTCTGTAAAAATAATATAAAGCAACAACTAATAACAGTCGGCCGTCGGCACATTCACGCTTCTGAGAGTTACTGTAACTTGAACCGTAATCGAAAGTCTCTTCCCGACGAGTTGTTCTCGTCCTGTCGAATTGTAACTTCCTATATCTCCGGTCCACGCGCTGTCGTCTACGGGTTGGGCGCGCGGGTGTCATTCTGATAATGAAAGCGAGCTACTGGGGCGATAACATACATGTCAATAACATAAATGTCAATAACATAAATGATAACATAAATGTCAACAACATACATGTCAATAACATGTCAATAACATAAATGTCAATAACATACATGTCAATAACATACATGTCAATAACATGAATGATAACATAAATGTCAACAACATACATGTCAATAACATACATGTCAATAACATGTCAATAACATAAATGTCAATAACATACATGTCAATAACATACATGTCAATAACATACATGTCAATAACATAAATGATAACATAAATGTCAACAACATACATGTCAATAACATAAATGTCAATAACATAAATGTCATCTGAAACTCAGTCAACAGTTGTAGCGGGGTAAACAGTCATCAAGGGTATAACTCAATTTGCATTTTTTTAAAACAATTAATAGACAACACGTTATTTTTCATTGCAATGTATTCTATTAAGGTGGTAGAACATCTTGATTTACCTAAGCATAGAGATAGTTAGATGCCCAAACTTGGACATCGGCTCGATGTGTTATTCAACTGAGTGGGATTGATCAAACCCTGAAGTCCCAAGTTGAGCAATCTGATCACAACTCCAACCGCGTCATCAAGCAGGATCAACTAAAGAAAACTACCTTATACGATATGTCCTAGTGCAGTGATTTTTCTACACTGAGATAATATTTTGACATTTGTTTTTATATAGGCCTACGGTTGTAATTTCAGTGTCTTGAAGGTTTAAATAATGTGCATAAAGGGCAGGATGAAGTTATGGTCTAAGTGGAGACATCACCAGGGCAACAAGTAAAAATGCTCATTCCTTCTCAATGAACCCAATGAATTCACTTTAGCGCCGTCTGGTGGCCATACTTTACATCTGGGATCGATTATTTAAAAGTTGTCTACCAGTATTGTGCCTACTGGGTTCGATTAAAATGTCTACCGTGGAAATAGAATGACCTGACCAGATGAATCAACATTAATCTGGAATCTCGTTAAATCCGTGTATCACTCGTTCTTTCGTTATTTATTTGAAAAACCAAAAATAAAAACCCAGATAGAAAAACGTGGGCAAGAACTTAATTTAGAAAAAAAATTCTGAGCCGTTTTTTCCACCGCTGTCTCTTAAACCCGATTCACAGACAATAATGGGAAGTTTCAAATTGTTCACAGAAACAATACGTGTGCCTATTAAGGAGGACGACATGATAAACTAATCGTAGGATCATCCCCAGGGTATAATTTTTTGTGTATAAAAACGTATTTCCGTATTTCCGAGGACTGCCACTCAAGCACCTTTGACCTCTTATAAAAACAACATTTGGAAATTAGGTTCTTCCCGTTGCCCGTTTTTAGATTTTTATTTCATTTTTGGTTTCTCAATTGAATTGCGAAAGAACGAATGATACACGTATTCTTCCGTTGCCTGTTTTTAGATTTGTTTTTTATTTTAGGTTTCTCAATTGAATTGCGAAAGAACGATTCGGATTCTGTTACATCATTTATGTGCGTTTATTTGTTGATTTGTTGGCTTATCTAGGTGGATTAAATGTATCTCCCGCAAATAATTGTAGAACTGCAGTTATTGCAGTTAAAAGTGTCAGTTTGAAAACATAAATGACAGAATATCTGCGTGTGGAATCTATTTAACATTATAGGTCTATCATGTTATTTATTTTACAGGTTAAAATATGCATTTTAATGAGAGGCCATGTAATTTTGTGGTTCGTCAATCCTTCAACATTTTTTCAAAATGGGAGGTTTTGATTATGGCTATTACCAGATGTTAGCCTGCATTCACGTGTCGACGCGCAATTAGCTGTACCCAGCAGCAGAATATTGAAAGAGTATATATATTGATTTCCAAGTTATAAAGTAGATTTTCAAATCAGTTTGTTCCTCACTCAACATTTCAACAAGACAAAAAGTAGGGTTTGACTTGAACCATCCACATTTTCTTGTGATAATTATGGCATTCCTTTCTGCTGTTCTGACCTGAAGGCCAAAACAAACACTGCAGTGCATGATCAAATAGTTTTTTTATTGAGTGAAACCTGGGCACTTTGTGGTTATCTACTCATTTATGCTATTTAATAAGTGCTGTACCTGTGCATTAGTTGTCATGAGGAAACACACTGGTTCTCATTATGACCACCTGGCTTATATGCTGTACTACTCCTCCCAGATCAACCCAGGTCCTCATCACAGTTTAACCTTGTCATTCCTTAATCAACCTGTTCAAAAGACAAACCTGCTGGTGCTTTTTATTTTTTATGAATCAGAATTCCCTTTACCGAACCCTTTTTAAATCAGGTGATTGCACAAACGGTTCAAATAGAAAGAGTTGGTGAAATTCTTGGTGAAAGTCCAGCTTTACCATAGAAACCCAATGGTCCCAGCCTGCCAGAGCACAAACTCTAAGCACAAACTTTGTCTTACACCAAGGAATTTGTTTCTGGATCCCAATTTCATTCAGGAAAACGGGCGAGGGCAATAATCAACAAAACACATGTAAAGAAAGCCTCACTTGTCCAACTTCAAATTATATTTTATTTGCTTCTATTTCACCTCCTTTGTCACAAGGGTCACACCATCCTGGAAACCAGTTTTCCTTTCCAGACACTGAACTTAGCCACTGTGAACAATTTATTTTGCATAATGGTCACTGATAAACTAAGTTCAATATCTTCAGAAAGTACAGTTCCTTTTTATTCCAGCCTAAAAGGAAGTGATTAAATACTGCATACTGCCAGTAATGGTTTTGCATAACATATACATAGCTTCTATAACCTTGTGTAAGTGCAATATTCATACAGTAAAACACTTAAAGTACGTTATCATTCAGAAAAAGCCTTTGTTGGGATTAGAGATTTATCTGTTATATGTCAATGGATGGGTAATATTTCAGAGGATTGGGTTATGTCAGCGCATGCGTTATATGTCAGCGCATGCGTTATATGTCAGCGCATGCGTTATATGTCAGCGCATGCGTTATATGTCAGCGCATGCGTTATATGTCAGCGGATGGGTAATATGTCAGCGGATGGGTAATATGTCAGCGGATGGGTAACATGTCAGCGGATGGGTAACATGTCAGCTGCAGGGTAATATGTCAGTTGCAGGGTAATATGTCAGCGGCAGGGTTATATGTCTACATAATTAAAGCTCTGTGGAAAAGCCCTGTCTACTGAAGCAAATTGCTTAATTTTTGCCAAATTCATTAATTAGGAAAAGAAAAATTCACACAGAAATTATAAATAAAAAGCACCAGCAGGTTTGTCTTTTGAACAGGTTCATTCATTGTTTAACATTCTAAACACTTACTGCTGCAATTTTCTCAGATGGTTTAACATTTTTCTACAGTACTCTATTCTGTTGAGCCAAAACATTATGACCACTATGCCATCTGTTTTCGTATTCAACGTGTTGGATGCAGGAGAAATGGGCCTGGGAATAACCTGGGTGACTTTGATACGGGCCAAATGTTTATGTCCAGACGTCTGGGTCAGAGCACCTCTAAAACAATAAGGCTTGTGGGGTCCTTCCGGTCAGCAATGGTGAGAACTTCCAGGCTGTGGTTTGAAGAGGGACGGGACAAACCAAGGATCAGCGATGCACAAAGGCAACTGTAATGAATTGGTTTCGGTCAGGCAGGTAATAGACACAGGCGCAGAGAGTCGCTGAATGCAAGGACTTTATTCTCTTTCCGGCAGAACAGGAACTAGAACCGAAACTTTACAAACAATACAAAACAGAGAATCAATAAACAGAATTAAAAAAAACTGAACCAGGCATGGAGGCATGGAGGCATGGAGGCATGGAGGCATGGAGGCATGGAGGCATGGAGGCATGGAGGCAAGGAGGCAAGGAGGCAAGGAGGCAAGGAGGCAAGGAGGCAAGGAGGCAAGGAGGCAAGGAGGCAAGGAGGCAAGGAGGCAAGGAGGCAAGGAATTACATACAAACAAGAACCAACCAACGTACCTTTACAAACAATGCCCCCGACACTGACAGACTGAAAGGAACCCCACTATATACCCAAACTAAATGAACCAACAGAAAACAGGTGCGGGAAAACTCAGGTGTTTAGGATGTCCCTGATTATTCCCCCTCTCCACTGGCAGGGGGTGTGCCAACACGAACATAGAGAGGGACAGAGGGAGGGATAGACCTCTGGTCCTAACAGCAACAAAGTCTAGCCCGTCTGGTCCGAACCGACAGAAGGTTTACTGTGGCACAAGTCACAGAACATTTTAATGATGGTTACGGGGAAAAAGTATTACAACCCACAATGCATTGCACCCTACTGCATATGGGACTGTATAGTCTTGAACTGGTTAGACGTTAGAGTGTCCATGATGACACCTTTCCACCATAATATGTGATGATCAAATTTGATCACATTTATTTCAATCAATCACATTTATTTTATAAAGCCCACCTTCACAAAGTGCATTTACAAACACCCAGCCTGAATCCGACAGAGCACACATCGACAAGTTGAACAAGTTGATACTCGACGGTTAGGAAAAACTACCTGATGCGTCAAATTGAGGAAGAAACCTAGAGAGGAACCAGGCTCTGACAGGCGGCCAGTCCTCTTCTGGCTGTGCTGGCTGAACTTAATTATTAAATGCATTTTTAAGGGCAAAGGTCCCACAGTGTGGCCAGCAGGCACAGGTCCCCCTTAACGGAAGTGGAAACAAGACACAGGTAAAGGTTAGACACTCTGTTTCCGGCACAACAGTATAGCAGCATACATCTTATAATGAGACAGGGGGGGTCCAGTGAAACTGTGGCCATGAACAGGGCCCAACAAGCCATAAAAAAAACCCACCCACAATGGACATGCAACAGAACTGGACTGTGGAGGCGGGGAGTACCTCTTTTTGTTCTACATCCCGTGGATGGCTGTGTACGTCTGCACCATTTACCTGCAGGGAAGTGATGGCTCCAGGACGCACTGTGGGAAGACAATGAGTTGGTGGAGAGAGTGTGATACTCTGGACAATATTCTGCTGGAAAATCCTGGTCGTCAATATGACACGTGCCACCAACATAAACATTGTTGTTGATAAGGAACACCCCTTCATGGCAATTATGCTACCTAATGGCTGTGGATTCTTTTAGCAGGATTATTCATTATTTATACTTTTCTAAGTTCACCCGACACAGTCAGAAGAGGACTGACCCCATCAGAGCCTCAGAGTTTCTTCCTAAATTTGACCCTATCAGGGAGTTCTCTCTAGCCAATGGGCATCGACCTGTTGCTTCTTGTGGTTTCAGGATCAGTGTTTGTAAAAGCACTTTGTGACAACAGTTGATGTAAAAAGTATAAATTGTATAGATTGATTGCTTGACCCCACAAATGCAAAAGAAGACCAGTTTATTGCTTCTTTAATTAGATTTCTGATAACTGACCATGTATGTCAATGTGGATCTTTTTGCACCATTTACAACATAAACAATGTCTACTCATGAATGAAATATGATGTTATTTATAAATATGATATTATATATTGACAGAACATTTCATTTTATTTTAAAAACAAGGACATTTGTACATGACCACAAAAACACATGTGCAGTAGGGTGTATATATAAGAGATACAGATACATTATTAAATATTAAAGGATCAGAATGAAGACTCACCAGCTTTTAGGGACTGACAGTGGATGGAGTGTAGCAAACTTGAGATGCGATGCAATTTCCTGCTGCATGTCCTCTCACAAGAAAATAATTCACCTGGAAGCTATTCCATGTCAAGTGTGTGTTTGTGTGTGTGAGAGAGATAGAACGTGAAAGAAAAAGGATGGGGAATGGTGTGGAATTTACACACCCTGTAAGCAGCTGGGATTCTGAAAATTAGCTGTGATGAGTCACTCCACAGCAGTGTGACAGAGAAAGAGAGCGAGAGACACGGAGACGGAGAGTGTTAGAAACAGCGAAACACTGAGTGGACCGTAAGATAGCAGGGAAGAGTAAGTGATAGAGATGTTCAAAGAAAGAGAGCGAGAGACAAAGAGAAAGATAGAGACACAGAGAGTGTAAAGAAACAGCAAAACACTGAGTGGACTGAGAGCTAGTAGGGAAGAGTAAGGGATAGAGATGTTCAGAGAAAGTGGAGCCTTATCAGGCATTAGAGGTCATTATCAGGATTATCAGTCCGTGTAGAGATGGATAACTTCCCTTCCTGTGCAGAACTGTCATCAGTATGTGCATTAGATCCCATCATGTGATGGGAAAAGCATTATGGATTGGATTATTATGCTAGGTGATGCATTAGCAACCATGGGAATGTGATGAAAGAAATGAAAGCAGAAATTAATTATTCTCTCCACTATTATATATCACTGATATATATCTGACATTTCACATTCTAAAAATAGGGGTGACCCAAACTGACCTAAAACAGAGAATGTTTAATAGGATTATGTGTCAGGGATTATGAAACACTGAGTTGTAATGTATTTGTCTGTTTATGTAAACCTCCGACAATTATGTATCTGACAGAAAGGGTTGCCTCATTGAACCAACCATGGTTCCTCCAAGAAGTTCTTAAATAACTATTTCTGACTAGCAACTGTGCCTTCAGTAACTCGCAGATCTGAGTCATCATTTCTTGTCAGAATATGTTGCTTTCCTTTCAAACTCATTACTCCAGATGTGTGTTATGTTTAGAGATGCTAATCGATACACCTTTAGGACCATGAGCTCTTGTCGAATGTTGTCTAGTGCACTAAATCAGTGATAGGGCGTCATATGAGATGCTTTCTGGGTATTCATGTAACCTATTAAGACCACTTTGGTACACATTCCAATCCAGCTCTAATGCATCCAGTCCATTTAGCAGAGAGACGCTGGTGAAACCGGAGATCGCAGTCAAATCGAAAACAGGTTACCACACAGAGTCAATTTCCACTACGGGACTTTGAAATACAGTATAGATTACTGTGTGGTCATCAAGACTCCAGCACGCCTCTGGGACCCGATCACATTTTCAGTTTCACTTCAGGATTTACTGGGATGATAAACAGTTCTCAAATTGCTTATCAGAAAGTGTGTCCAAGCACTGAGAAGAGGGAATGGAAAAGAGCTTGGAGAATAGGAGAGTGGAAAAAAGAAAGGAGAGTAAAGGCGAGTGGAGAGAGGAGAGTGGTGTGAATCCGTTTATTAAGTGTTGGGCATTGATGTAAGGTCAAGATGCCTTGGCTGGCTGGATGCTTAAACAAATAATGTGCAAGTTGGCTCTGCTGGAGTCTGACATTGTATTTCTCTAGAGGACACTTATGGCGCTTTTCCACTACAGAGAACCAGCTCGACTCGACTTGGCCCGACTCGACTTGGCCCGACTCGGCTCGGCTCGCTTTCGCTCCGTTCTCCATTGCAGATAGTACCTGCACAAGAGTACCCGGTCGGCATAGCGACGCGGCAGGAAACTGCTGTGACGTAACCTTCTACGCGACACACACTCGCTACCCACACACACACACAAGACAATGGAGGAAATCGAGTGTATGCTGTGTTTGACCGCGGAATGTGGCTGTTTCTCACGGCGTATTCTTTCGTTTTGCCATAGTATTCGTAATGGATAATATGTACAGCTCTCACGCAATCTCTGGCCAAACTATTTAAAAATGGTGGGATTACTCAGGATAGTACATCTGGCGCGTGCAATGATGATGCAGTGAATAGTGACGATTCTCTGACCAATCAACAGTCTGCCATGTTTTCACGTCACATTTAAGAATCGCCTCAGCTCGCTCAGAACCTCGCCTGAGGTGGTACGAAAAAAAGTACCTGGAAGCAGGTACAGGAACAACTTTTACCCAGTGGAAAACCAAAAAAGCCGAGTCGAGTCGAGCTGAGGCGAGCTGGTTCTGTGTAGTGGAAAAGCGCCATCAGATCAGCTGATTGGCCTCTTCATAGAGATGGCTAGAGGACACATTTGATCCAATATGGACATCAGGTTGAGCACCACTAGAACGTATAGACTGGAGCCCCAAAGTCACATAAAATTATAAAAAAACCTATTTTCATAAGTTCCCCCTCATGTCCTTCCACGAAAAGATCCATTAGTAGGTCCAGCTGTGGGAAGGTAATGTAAACACCATCTGAGAAGTGTGAACGCGCTATTTGATCCTTGACCTTGGAGTGGTTTTTGGGAAACACTGACTGTCACATTCCAGAGTCGGTTTTAGTGGTACAGGTACAGACCACAGAACAGTAGTCAAACTATGTAAACGTGTCAAGGAAGATAACCACCACATACAGACATGGCGATGTTCATCTTTTTGTAGCGCTTTGACATGAAAAAGAAACTTTAACTTTCCTTGTGTACAATTAAATTATCAGATGCTGTCACAAACTTTGTAGGCGGTGTGGAGGAATTAAGTGCAGGCTTACTTTTGTTTGAGGGTTTTATTAAAAACTAAAAGACACGACGAACGACAAAAGCATATACATGTTTGAAAAAAAAAAGTGTGCTTACGTAGCGACAACTATAATGCAAGACGTATATATGAACCACTCACCAACATGACAGAACTGACACGCAAACACTGATCCAGGGGGGAGGCAGAGGAGGAAACATACACACACACTAATGACTGATTGGGACCTGATGTGAATGACAAGACAATGAATGAAAGAGTCCAGGATGAGTTCATAAGCACAACATGACAGATGCTGACCATGACATATACTCACCATGACAGATGCTCACCATGACAGATGCTCACCATGACAGATGCTCACCATGACAGATGCTCACCATGACAGATGCTCACCATGACAGATGCTGACCATGACAGATGCTCACCATGACAGATGCTCACCGTGACAGATGCTCACCATGACAGATGCTCACCATGACAGATGCTCACCATGACAGATGCTCACCATGACAGATGCTCACCATGACAGATGCTCACCATGACAGATGCTCACCATGACAGATGCTCACCATGACAGATGCTCACCATGACAGATGCTCACCATGACAGATGCTCACCATGACAGATGCTCACCATGACAGATGCTCACCATGACAGATGCTCACCATGACATATACTCACCGTGACAGATGCTCACCATGACAGATGCTCACCATGACAGATGCTCACCATGACAGATGCTCACCATGACAGATGCTCACCATGACAGATGCTCACCATGACAGATGCTCACCATGACAGATGCTCACCATGACAGATGCTCACCATGACAGATACTGACCATGACAGATGCTCACCATGACATATACTCACCATGACAGATGCTCACCATGACAGATGCTCACCATGACAGATGCTCACCATGACAGATGCTCACCATGACAGATGCTCACCATGACAGATGCTCACCATGACAGATACTGACCATGACAGATGCTCACCATGACATATACTCACCATGACAGATGCTCACCATGACAGATGCTCACCGTGACAGATGCTCACCATGACAGATGCTCACCATGACATATACTCACCATGACAGATGCTCACCATGACAGATGCTGACTCTATTATTTTACGTGAAGAATAGAATATGACAGCACTCTGTTGAGCAGAGTTAAATATTTTTTTCCAAGGTCACAAAAAGATGGCAGTGAATTTTGGCACAGTCATGATGAGAATATCCTGTGAAAAACCCTAACCCTTTATTAGTTTCTACAAAAGCTAGAAAATTAGCATTCATCCAGACTGTCCCAGCGATCTATCCAGTATGTGTCCCTTTGTAGATTAATCTCATCAGTACCCATATCACTAAACTGGGGCAGTATTAAATATATATTGTTATGCTCACCTGTGAATATTCTATGAATATTGATTGCTACTGACTTTTATGCTGAAGAAGCGCTCAGACACAAAACATTTGTGCTACAATGGAAATATAATCACCAATAATAACGGCCGATAACTCTAACCCTAACCCACAATCTGACTGTATTAACTCTAACCCTAACCCACAATCTGACCGTATTAACACTAACCCTAACCCACAATCTGACTGGATTAACTCTAACCCTAACCCACAATCTGACTGTATTAACTCTAACCCTAACCCACAATCTGACCGTATTAACACTAACCCTAACCCACAATCTGACTTGATTAACTCTAACCCTAACCCACAATCTGACTGTATTAACTCTAACCCTAACCCACAATCTGACCGTATTAACACTAACCCTAACCCACAATCTGACTTGATTAACTCTAACCCTAACCCACAATCTGACTGTATTAACACTAACCCTAACCCACAATCTGACTGTATTAACTCTAACCCTAACCCACAATCTGACTTGATTAACTCTAACCCTAACCCACAATCTGACTGTATTAACTCTAACCCTAACCCACAATCTGACTGTATTAACACTAACCCTAACCCACAATCTGACTGTATTAACACTTACCCAACACACACAAACTGACTGTATTAACTCTAACCCTAACCCACAATCTGACTGTATTAACACTAACCCAAAGACACAATCTGACTTGATTAACTCTAACCCTAACCCACAATCTGACTTGATTAACTCTTTGTATAGAATTGTTCTACAGTTACCAGGAGTAGAGGAATACTAGTGTGTCACCCTCTGGAGTATTAGGACAGGACTAGTGTGTCACCCTCTGGAGAAATAGGACAGGACTAGTGTGTCACCGCACCCTCACATTAGAAATAGGACAGGACTAGTGTGTCACCCTCTGGAGTATTAGGACAGGACTAGTGTGTCACCCTCACATTAGAAATAGGACAGGACTAGTGTGTCACCCTCACATTAGAAATAGGACAGGACTAGTGTGTCACCCTCACATTAGAAATAGGACAGGACTAGTGTGTCACCCTCACATTAGAAATAGGACAGGACTAGTGTGTCACCCTCACATTAGAAATAGGACAGGACTAGTGTGTCACCCTCACATTAGAAATAGGAATACTTTCTTTCTTCTATTTTACACACGTTTGTTTTTCTGTCCATGTGGAGACCAAAAACGCAGACCTAATCCTAACATAAACCTAAACATAACCCCAACATAATCCTAAACCTAACACATGAAACTTAGACATACATGTTATCTCAGAAAGATAATCTAGCTAGCAAGTATAAGTTCAAATCAAATTAAATAATACTAATTACATATTTTGTAATTAGAGATATGGTAGAAGAGTCATCCAAGAGGAAGTTATTTTTTCACTTCTGGTACGTTCTAACGGCCTCTTCTAGAGTGTATATTGTGCTTCGCTCCAGACCGGCCATGTTCAGTTGATAGTGGTCTTCCACCCAGGGTGGGATCTTTTCAGGATATTCTGCCGTATTTACAGATAATAGCTTCTTCTGAGGCGGATTGTGTAAGCAGGTGAGATCCTGCACTGAATATACTTTATTCACAGGAAAAATCTATTGAGAAATAACCTTGATCCGTTGTGAATCGTCTTCTTATTGGACGATGATGCAGTAACCCACACAACAGCAATGTTTTGTAATTATTATTTTTTGTACAATAACTGCGATTGGTGAATCATATCGGTATATATGTAGAAGTCTGTTTCCTTGCCTGCATAATATCGACATAAGTACAGAAGCACATATTGCAACATATTCCTGTCTCATAAATTGTTTGTACATCAGGTTTATTTTATGAACATTGTGACGCTACAATTATAGAATTTTGCGTACGAGAGTTAGCATCACTGAACAACTGCAAAGGCAAATGAACGACTGCATCCAGATATTTGATTATAGAAGCTGTGACACGCCAACATAGCTCATCACCATCATCTAGAAGGGACATAAAAGTTGCTTGTGTTACGGGTCTGACGATAATCAGGCGCACAGCTAGATTGCTGAAATAAAGGAACCAAGACAGTTTACTGGTCCTTTAATTATCACCAACATACTTATCCATCATCCATTTCACAATATACAGTCACATTGTCGTCATCAAAGAAATACATAATGTCACACATTTAACAGATTATCATACTAGACCAATCGTACTCGTTAAGTTCGCATTTCACACTAAACAACGGAACCACGTTCCTGGTGAAAGTACATGGTAAGTCATATAATCTAGTAACATCTTCTAAGATAACATACAAACAACACAATTTACAACAGTATAATTAAAGTACACTACAATCATTTACTATTTCCACCATTTTGCCTAGAAATACTTTAAAGATTAATCTTAAACTAACCTGAAATAAAGGAACCAAGACAGTTAGCCTCTTTCTCCATTTACTGGTCCTTCAACTCCCAGCATCCTCTACCTTAGCGGTGGATTCTCACCCCGCCTCCTACTGGTCAGTAGGTTCAACACAGGTTTTGCTATTATTTTCTGGCTTAGATGGTTGTCTGTGATTATGTACTATTAACTAATATTAATGTAACATTAGTGCGTATGTCACACTTGCACTCTATATATTCAATGCTGATGTGCCAGACATGAATAAAAGAAACAGATTTTAATATAAAACATTTATATCTACCTGCTCTCTTTACTCTCTCGGTCTCTTTTCCTTTATCTCTATCTTTCTTTTAATCCCATCATTCTCTTAAACCCTCCCTCCTCCTTCTTTCTCTCCTACCCCACCTTCTAGTACTTGTTCACCTAGTAATTCATGTTCAATCTCGGCCATAACAAAGCGATTATACATATTCATATAATTATTTGCTTTGCCATTATTTTGCTATTGGGTCTTGCAAAAGGGTTCCCAAAGTATCTAGAACTCTATTACCAAGGACACTGCAGTGTCATCACTGTCATGTTTTAGTATCCTTACCAAGGACAACACTGTAGTGACACTCACCAACATGTTTAACTATCTGTAAGGAAATAACTGTAGTTGGCATGTCTGCCTCTTCAGGAAACAGAACAGATTTGACATTTGCTGTTAGGTCTCCAGTTGTAAAGCTGCACCACATTAGGTGTTCTGGCCACTTCACCACCTGTGGCAGCCACTTATGGTAAGGCAACTGCACGGAGCTTCAGAGATCGGTGGGAATGGCCGAGTTCATTACCGGAGCTCAGCTTCCTCCCAGCCAGGAACTTTACACCACAAGCAGAGGGCCTAAAAATAGGTAGCAGAGGATATCTAATGAACAGTAGCAGCCGTAGCCTATGTCAGTCTTAAGTGTGTGTGTGTGTGTGGATGGATGTGTGTGTGTGTGCGTGTGTGTGTGTGTGGATGTGTGGATGTGTGTGTGTGTGAGTGTGTGTGTGTGTGTGTGGATGTGTGGATGTGTGTGTGTGTGGATGTGTGTGTGTGTGTGTGTGTGTATGTGTGTGATCCAGGTCAACGATGGATGTCGGGGCCAAAACTCCCTGCAATGATAGTAAAACCTTTCAAATGAATACCCCCAAGGTTGTCAGCCAGTATCCCCTAGGAATAAGGCTATCTTTAGATTTGGTTTGGGGTAATAGTTTCATTTATTCATAGTCTGGTTCCCAGAAGTATAGCATAGTAAATGTGTGAGCGTGGGTTATTGACTATTTGTGCAAACATGAACCTAAATGACATGTAGCGGAAACTTGGTGTTGAAGGCAGCAGTGGGTAAATTCTTAAATTAATTTCAAAAGTGCAGAGTAAGTTTTAAACATCTAAAGTTACTTTATATTGAGACATTTAAAAGACATGTTCTAATGCTTTAACCCTTTTTGAAGCCTTTATACATTAATACTGTAATATGGCCTTGGAGGACAGGGTTCTGTTGATTCCAGGCTTGAGGCACTGATACAGCACAATCTGTCTGCTAGTATGGAGAATTGTCTATGGTCGTGCTTGGATCTCTCTGTATGTCACTGAATATGTCTCTCTGATGCTGTCTGTCCATCTGTATGTCTATTTCTTTGTCTTTCTCTCTGTCAGGCTGTTGAGTAGATCTCTATCTCTCTATCTTCATGTCCTGACTCAACTCTGTCTGTAACTCACAAAGTACATTATATTACCTTGAATGCATTGTATTGACTTGTGCATCACTGCCCTTTATACATATCGACATGTGAACATCTTGACTGTGGAGGTGGGAGAGAGAGACATAAGAGTGTAGATGTGGGAGAGAGACATAAGAGTGCAGATGTGGGAGAGAGACATAAGAGTGTAGATGTGTGGGAGAGAGAGACATAAGAGTGTAGATGTGGGAGAGAGACATAAGAGTGTAGATGTGGGAGAGAGACATAAGAGTGTAGATGTGGGAGAGGGAGACATAAGAGTGTAGTTGTGTGAGAGAGACATAAGAGTGTAGATGTGGGAGAGAGAGTCATAAGAGTGTAGATGTGGGAGAAAGAGACATAAGAGTGTAGATGTGGGAGAGAGACATAAGAGTGTAGATGTGGGAGAGAGACATAAGAGTGTAGATGTGTGGGAGAGAGACATAAGAGTGTAGATGTGGGAGAGAGACATAAGAGTGTAGATGTGTGGGAGAGAGACATAAGAGTGTAGATGTGTGGGAGAGAGAGACATAAGAGTGTAGATGTGGGAGCGAGAGACATAATAGTGTAGATGTGGGAGAGAGACATAAGAGTGTAGATGTGTGGGAGAGAGAGACATAAGAGTGTAGATGTGGGAGAGACATAAGAGTGTAGATGTGGGAGAGAGAGACATAAGAGTGTAGATGTGGGAGAGAGACATAAGAGTGTAGATGTGTGGGAGAGAGAGACATAAGAGTGTAGATGTGGGAGAGAGACATAAGAGTGTAGATGTGGGAGAGAGACATAAGAGTGTAGATGTGTGGGAGAGAGACATAAGAGTGTAGATGTGTGGGAGAGAGAGACATAAGAGTGTAGATGTGGGAGCGAGAGACATAATAGTGTAGATGTGGGAGAGAGACATAAGAGTGTAGATGTGTGGGAGAGAGAGACATAAGAGTGTAGATGTGGGAGAGACATAAGAGTGTAGATGTGGGAGAGAGAGACATAAGAGTGTAGATGTGGGAGAGAGACATAAGAGTGTAGATGTGTGGGAGAGAGAGACATAAAAGTGTAGATGTGGGAGAGAGACATAAGAGTGTAGATGTGGGAGAGAGACATAAGAGTGTAGATGTGGGAGAGAGAGACATAAGAGTGTAGATGTGTGGGAGAGAGAGACATAAGAGTGTAGATGTGGGAGAGAGACATAAGAGTGTAGATGTGTGGGAGAGAGACATAAGAGTGTAGATGTGTGGGAGAGAGAGACATAAGAGTGTAGATGTGGGAGAGAGACATAAGAGTGTAGATGTGTGGGAGAGAGACATAAGAGTGTAGATGTGTGGGAGAGAGAGACATAAGAGTGTAGATGTGGGAGAGACATAAGAGTGTAGATGTGGGAGAGAGAGACATAAGAGTGTAGATGTGGGAGAGAGACATAAGAGTGTAGATGTGGGAGAGAGAGACATAAGAGTGTAGATGTGGGAGAGAGACATAAGAGTGTAGATGTGTGGGAGAGAGAGACATAAGAGTGTAGATGTGGGAGAGAGACATAAGAGTGTAGATGTGGGAGAGAGACATAAGAGTGTAGATGTGGGAGAGGGAGACATAAGAGTGTAGTTGTGTGAGAGAGACATAAGAGTGTAGATGTGGGAGAGAGAGACATAAGAGTGTAGATGTGGGAGAGAGACATAAGAGTGTAGATGTGTGGGAGAGAGAGACATACGAGTGTAGATGTGGGAGAGAGACATAAGAGTGTAGATGTGGGAGAGAGAGACATAAGAGTGTAGATGTGGGAGAGAGACATAAGAGTGTAGATGTGTGGGAGAGAGAGACATAAGAGTGTAGATGTGGGAGAGAGACATAAGAGTGTAGATGTGGGAGAGAGAGACATAAGAGTGTAGATGTGTGGGAGAGAGAGACATAAGAGTGTAGATGTGGGAGAGAGACATAAGAGTGTAGATGTGTGGGAGAGAGACATAAGAGTGTAGATGTGTGGGAGAAAGAGACATAAGAGTGTAGATGTGGGAGAGAGACATAAGAGTGTAGATGTGTGGGAGAGAGAGACATAAGAGTGTAGATGTGGGAGAGAGACATAAGAGTGTAGATGTGGGAGAGAGACATAAGAGTGTAGATGTGGGAGAGAGAGACATAAGAGTGTAGATGTGTGGGAGAGAGAGACATAAGAGTGTAGATGTGGGAGAGAGACATAAGAGTGTAGATGTGGGAGAGCGAGACATAAGAGTGTAGATGTGGGAGAGACATAAGAGTGTAGATGTGGGAGAGAGAGACATAAGAGTGTAGATGTGGGAGAGAGACATAAGAGTGTAGATGTGTGGGAGAGAGAGACATAAGAGTGTAGATGTGGGAGAGAGACATAAGAGTGTAGATGTGGGAGAGAGAGACATAAGAGTGTAGATGTGGGAGAGAGACATAAGAGTGTAGATGTGGGAGAGAGAGACATAAGAGTGTAGATGTGTGGGAGAGAGAGACATAAGAGTGTAGATGTGGGAGAGAGACATAAGAGTGTAGATGAGTGGGAGAGAGACATAAGAGTGTAGATGTGGGAGAGAGACATAAGGGTGTAGATGTGGGAGAGAGAGACATAAGAGTGTAGATGTGGGAGAGAGACATAAGAGTGTAGATGTGTGGGAGAGAGAGACATAAGAGTGTAGATGTGGGAGAGAGACATAAGGGTGTAGATGTGTGGGAGAGAGACATAAGAGTGTAGATGTGTGGGAGAGAGACATAAGAGTGTAGATGTGGGAGAGAGACATAAGAGTGTAGATGTGTGGGAGAGAGACATAAGAGTGTAGATGTGGGAGAGAGAGACATAAGAGTGTAGATGTGGGAGAGAGACATAAGAGTGTAGATGTGGGAGAAAGAGACATAAGAGTGTAGATGTGTGGGAGAGAGGAGAGGGAGAGGAGATAAGTGGGAGAGAGGAGATGAGGAGGGTGAGATCGTAGAGTGGGAAGGAGGGAATGCAAGAAGTAAGAGGGAAATAATGAAGGGTCTAAAGGTAAAGAAGAGAGAAAGCTAGAAGAGAGGATAGCGATTGGGAAGATCAAATAGGTGTACCTGAGAAAAAGGTTTGTGAGAGAGACGAGTGATGAGAGAAATGAGAAGAGGACACTGGACAAAAAGAGAGACACGAGTGGGGAGAAAAAAGATAACAAATGAGCGGGATAAGGTCAGATTCAACAGGGATCGAAGAAAGAAAACATGGCAAATTGAAAATGAGGAAAGACAGGGAAGCCTGACAAGAAGAGAAGAGAGCGAGTCAGATAAGAGAATAGAGTGATGTTAGAGTGCGACGTCTTTCCATCGAAGTCCATGTTTTCACTTAATTGTTATGTCCTTCACTGAATCCTCTGGGCGTCTGTGTTTCGATGTGACTCTTCACCACACTGACAGCAATGCAATCTTTTTAAAAACAGATTAAAAACCTGCAAATTGCAAACTGCGTTTCACATAGATCCTTTATATTAAACCGTTTTGTTTTATTGTTCCTCAACAGCGGAAAAAAATAGTTCTCATAAACCCTGTGTTTTTACAACACACCAGCAATATTACTCAGTCGTCAACTGCAGTGAATTTTATTGATTTTGTATCAAAGTGTCTCTTACCAACACGTAACATGTAACGTGAAGTACACTTGAAGTAGTGCATTACAGAGGGAATAGTGTACAATTTGGGAGCGCTGGCTGGCTAACACCCTGACCCTGAGTGGGACATCATGATTGCTAAGTGTTTCCTCAATTCTCTACGTCCATTTCCCTACAATGTCCGCCAGGATTTCAGCCATGCAGGAGGCGATCGTCTCAAAGCTCTGTGATGTAACCCATTCTCTGAGGCAGAATCTTTCCTTTGACTATCAGACAGACGTACGTCCATGCACAGGTTTAAGAGAGGAAGGAACACGTGTCTCTGGCTGTTGGTCTGTTCAGGCCGGCGTGTACCTCATGTTCTCTCTCTCTCTCTCTCTCTCTCTCTCTCTCTCTCTCTTTCTCTCTCTACCTCCCTCCTCTCTCTGTCTCTCTCTTTCTCTCTCTCTCTCTCTCTCTCTCTCTCTCTCCCTCTCTCTCCCTCTCTCTCCTCTCTCTCTCTCTTTCTCTCTCTACCTCCCTCCTCTCTCTCTTTCTCTCTCTCTCTCTACATGAGTCTTAGAGTGGCTCCAGAACGTTCCTCTCAGCCAGGAGTTCTGTGTTTATTTTCAGAGCAGCTCATTTCAACCTGTTGTCTTCAAAGCTGAGACTGTTTTCTTTGATGTGTTTTAAATGACACCCTATTCGGTACTTAGTGCACTCTTTCGGCCAGACTCAGTGGGGACTCTGGGGCTATTTAGGAAGCAGACGTAAAAAATACACGCATGAGCTAAGTCTGCTTGGACACATTCATTCAAATGTAGTGCATCTACTATTTCAGAAAGCAAGCTTTCAGCACGTTGTGTCATTAGCACCCACTATGTGTATAACTGGGGATGGTTTTGAAGGAAGCGCAAATTATGCAATTATGTCTATACTTACTTGCAAATTATAATGTATGTTTCAATGTTGTCTTTTCCAGTTCCGTTCTTACTCACGGAGAGATCATTTCTTGGTAAAGGTTTTTTGCATGTAGCCTAAGTCTTTGGGTTTGGGTTCAACTCAGCCTCTCAGATTGGCCACTGGCATTGGCCAGCAGATGTTAGGCCTATGGTATGCAAGGAAAGTAGACGGATATTCTTTACTGTTAAACCCCGACCAGATAGAGCAAAAGAGAAAGAAAATAGGAAGCCTGTGAGACTAGAGAGAAAGAAACAACGAGAAAGAGAGAAACAGAGAGAGAGAAAGTCAGAAAGTTGTCTGTAAACCCTCCTCCTGCAGGGCCGTGCCTCTGTCTCCATATTCAGAGGCGTCGGTCTGTTCAGCCATGCAGTCTGTGGTTCCTGAAACCCCTCCTCTCTCAAAGTCTCCTCCTCCTTCTCCTCCTCCTGCTCTCTCGCTCTCTCTCTCTCGCAGAGGATTCCCCGACTTGATCTATCCAGGCTGCATTTAGCAGAAGAGAACCAGGCTGCTGCCCGCAAGCAAGAAGAACTAATAATCTCAGGAAGCTCTGTGGGAGCTGGAGACCAACGCAGCCACACCACTATCTGACCGACCTACTAGGTGAGAGAGACACCAGACGGATTTCAGGTGGAAAAGAAAGAGACCAGAGAGAGAGAGAGCTGGAGAGTAAGACTGATAGAGAGGGAGAGAGCTGGAGAGTAAGACTGATAGAGAGAGAGAGAGAGAGAGAGAGAGAGAGAGAGAGAGAACGAGAGAAGGAGAGATCTGGAGAGAAAATGGCACAATGAGGGACAGCATGAATGTCACAGAAAAAGATTGAGAGAGAGAGAGAAAATGAGAGAGAAACAGAATGAGAGAGATGGGACATTCAGATACACGCAGAAAGAAGAGAGAGAGAGAGAGAGAGAGAGAGAGTTAGAAACAGCGGCAAGAGTGTGTGAGGTGGAGAAACGGGAGGAGGGGAGGGGAGGAAACGGGAAATGCGAAGCCAAGTGAGGGAGAGTGACGGGAAGCCAGGAACAGCAAATGAGACTGAGGAAGGAGGCGGGAGATGTAGAGAGAGAGGGGAGAGAGATACCAGGATAAGGGGAGGGAGGTGGTGTAAGGAGGCCTTAGCAGGAGAGAGGTCTGCTGGGCGAAAGAGTGAGAGAAAGTTAGAAGAGGAAATGAGAGAGGGGGTCAGGGAAAAGAAAGAAAAGAACCGGAGAAAAACAAGTACAGGAGAGTCAAGAAGAATGGGGGGAGGGCAGTCTTAGGTAAGAAAGAAATAGCAGAGCTGAAGAAAAGTTTTTCCTTTTTTTGTGGCGGACTCGGTCTTAGGGCCAGATGAGGGAAACAGCTTGTTTGAATGGCTAGGTCGGAACTGGGGAGAAGCGTGGAGGTGGAGAAGGGAAGAAGGCGTTTCCCAAACCAACCTACTCTAGACCGGAACGACTGTTTTCACACTGACATGTACTCGGATGGCACGCGGACGGGACACTATGGACTCATCAACTGTAAGACGGGCGACTACTGCTGCTGCCACTACTGTGACCTCCTGTATGGAGCCACTCTATACCAGGGAAGACCAGGAACACACGGGGCCACCCTGGACACCGACCACCCACAGCCTGACCTCAGAGACGACTACAACCTCCCTCCATTCCCGGTGGACCCTAACGACAGAGACCCTGTGCTGGAGAAATGTGGGAGAGGCGAAAGAGGCGACAGGGGAGAAGAAGGTTCTGGAAGTGAAGGTGGAGATGGAGCGGCCACTGTCGTAGGACGAGGCGGCGGTGGTCAGAGGGCCCCACAGAGGAGGCCAGTGTTCTCACTCTCAGGTCTGTATTATCAACCTCAGCCGGACCAGTTTAGCCTCAGTCACCCTTGGGAATTCAGTCCTGAGGAGGGCAGCTGCCCAGTGGAACCTGGCCTGGGTCTCAGACACTGCTCCCCTGTCAGAGAACATTGTAGCTGTGTGGCACAGAGGGGAGGGATTGCTGCTGGGACCTGGACACATCCTTTCGCCAGCGGCGGACAAGCCTTGTCACCCCCTCTGAACCCGGGATACTCACAGTTCATAGGTCAGCAGACCAAACACAGACAGATGAGCTGCAGTCTGGAGGAACAGACAAAACGCAGGCATGCTAGCTGCAGTCTGGAGGAACAGACTAAACACAGACATGCTAGCTACAGCTGTAGTCTGGAGGAACAGACTAAACACAGACATGCTAGCTACAGCTGCAGTCTGGAGGAACAGACTAAACACAGACAGGGTCATTACAGTCCAGAGGAACAGAGCTTGGCTCAGCTGAAACACAGACAGGTAAACTACGGTTCTGAGAAACTGATCTGGAATGAGCCTGAATACAGGCTTGAGAGACATGCTAGCTACAATCCACAGGAGCAACGCAGAAAGGCTGGTCTCGTTTCTGAAGAGCAGTTCTGGGGTCAGTCCAAACACTGGTTAAGACAGAACAGCCTTAGTTCAAAAAACCAAGACAGACAATACAGTTGCAATTCAAGAAGTCCAGAAGACAGGCCAATACAACCACAGATGTACTATAGTCCGGGAGAACAGATCTGGAAACAGTCGAGACACCGACAGACTAGCAACAGCTCCGAGGATCAGGTCTTTTCTGGTGGTGAATACTATAATTTGGACACACAGCGAGTCGGTGAGCACCATCATCTGGACAGGCGGGGACTACAAGGTGACGGTAACCCCCACATGCCTAATGGATACGGTGGTGGTCCAAGCCCCAGGCCAGAGGGAGGTGGGGCTACGCGCCATGAGTGGCGTACTAGATTACAGACTGGACGAGCTGAAGGCGGGGCTGGAGAGGATGTCTCAAATGGAAGACGTGTCCGTGCTGGATCTTGGACTGTTCACAAGGCTTTCTTCCCCACCGAAGTCCCCCAGAGGCAGTTAATCGACCAGCGCAGGCATAGTAGTACTTGTGGGTCTGGCTCTGGCCACGGAGCCCCCGGTCGCGGAGCTGTTGGCCAGAGTCATAGAGGCCATGACTTGGTCGATGGGGTTCCAGGTTCTGGTTCTTCTGGCGCGGTGGATGGAGTCAATGAGGACATGAGGGAGAGATCGAAAAAGTCAGCAAGTCAGGAGGTCAACCAAAGCCCGAGGGAAGACCCAAATTTAGAACCCCAGAAACAGACAGGGAAGCAGAAGGAATGCCAGGTTTCGGTCCGAGAGAACAGGTGTTCAGTCCGAGAGAAGGATGGCTCAGTCCGGGATCAGATCAGACAGGTGGTGTCCGACCTGGAGCAGGTCCTTGGTGGTCTCAAACAGGTCCATGTGGAAATGAAAGAGGTAAGAAGCCTGCTGAAGTCTCATTTGCATGTGGCCCTGATATTCCAAAGATCATTATCTGAATAACATACCACTGTCAAATCTGTTATTTCATATATTCGCTAAGTGAACACGGTTTGATGCAGTTAGCCTGGATTTACATCTTGTAAGGATTGAGGTAACCTGCTTTGCCAATTGATACTATATATATATATGCAATTCATGTCGCCTAAGATGTTGACCAAAGCAAGAAGCTCTCTGTTCAATTTAGTCGGATGAATCTATGGGAAGGAAATTGAGAAGACAGAATTTCAGTTCTCATATTCAACTCACGTTCTTATTTATTGTGATTATCATTTTGAGTGAGGTCTCTAGCATGTACTACGCACTGCACTGGCTCTATCACGAATGGTAATGAATGAATGAACGGTGTGACAAAAATAGACATTGCATGTCAACGAGAGTCAGAGTTGGCTATGTTCAGTCGTCGAATATGTCAGAAGTGAAAGGATCCCTAATAACCAACCAGGAAACAGGATTTCTCAAACACACAATAAAATGAACTAACAAAGTCACTTATGACAAAAAAGAAAAAGGTGGGTTCTTAAAAGGTTTGCTGAATGGCATGAGGGTGCCTACTGGTGGCTGGCCTAACATCTAGAGTGGGGTCTTAAAGGAGAACAATGTGTGTACATGCCTTAACCTCCTGACTTACTGTTGGAATTTTGTCAAAGTGCACACCTGTCTCGCTTACAGAGAGCGTGCCAGAGAAACAGTGTGTCCTAGATCACCACAGAGTGTGCCAGAGAAACAGTGTGTCCTAGATCACCACAGAGTGTGCCAGAGAAACAGTGTGTCCTAGATCACCACAGAGTGTGCCAGAGAAACAGTGTGTCCTAGATCACCACAGAGTGTGCCAGAGAAACAGTGTGTCCTCGATCACCACAGAGTGTGCCAGAGAAACAGTGTGTCCTCGATCACCACAGAGTGTGCCAGAGAAACAGTGTGTCCTAGATCACCACAGAGTGTGCCAGATTAACAGTGTGTCCTAGATCGCCACAGAGTGTGCCAGAGTAACAGTGTGTCCTAGATCGCCAGAGTAACAGTGTGTCCTCGATCACCACAGAGTGTGCCAGAGTAACAGTGTGTCCTAGATCTTAGTATTGTATAATACATTATATATTATATAATATATAATGTATTATACAATACTAAAGTATTATACAACACACACATATATATTATTATATATATAATACTATTATATGTATATATTATGTTATTATTATGTTTTGTCACAGTGAACATACTACAGATAGCATATTGACTTTATGGGGTGTATTTATTGGAGTGGTCAAAAGTTCCTTTTAATTCTGAAAGCTTTGCCAGGATCCTGGGCTTGGCTGTAATAGATATCACTATAAAACTGCAGCAACACATGATGGACAAAACTGTGCGTAAACACACTTCAGCTCTGGAAATAAAGCAGACTCACCACACATAATTACACCTTTACCAGACCAATTCTCAGAAGACATTCAGATATACATTTAATTCATTTAGCAGATGCTTTTATCCAGGTTGAGCTCACTATGATAATGTTTCTCTCAGTCACAACAGCGCTAGAGGAGTATGTTTTCAGATTAGAGAATATTCTCTGGCCTTTCTGTCATATTTACCATTCATGGTTTCTCTTCAGAGCCTGTACTGAGGCAAGACATCTAGTACGTCCCCAGTAAGCACTTTTAGTTACGGATTTTCTTTTAGAACCTGAAATTTGTTCCAGAAGTCTGGACATACAAATCTGAACCAGCTATAGAATGCGTGCACTGGATAAATCAATGGTTATGAAAACAAAAACATTGAATTATTTGATTAATCATTAATAGTGGACATGACAGAAACCTATCTAAAGGGTTCATATGAAACATCCCCTTGAGTCTATTTGGTGCTTCCATTGGTTTAGGCTACAGAGAAAAGCATTGATATTTTTTCCCAATTTGCTGGCATTCCCCTTTAACTAGCCACCACCACGGATGCTCATTAGATTTGTTTATGTTCTAACATAAAATTAAAGATTCGACTAATGGGGTTGTCTTCTAACTGAAGCCGTGTGCCAGGAACTCTGAAATATCAGCTGTCCCAGCACAGGTGACATTTATTCTTCTTACAAGGACAAAAGCTACAACACATACTTATGGTTACAAATGATGATTGCCAAACTGAATCCAACCCAACTGAACCAAACAAATGCAAAACTTTTCCAAATTGAACCAAATTGAACCAGAGTGAACCAAATAGAACCAAATTGAACCAGAGTGAACCAAACTGAACCTAACCAAACTAAAACCTAACATAAACAAAACTAAAAAACATAAAACAATGTTTTAAAGATACTTTTCCTTTCTGACATCTGAAATAAAACTGACAGATGATCAAATGTGCTCTATTTTTGTTGACAGTAAATGCATTTTAATGACATTAGCATTTTGCTTTAGAAAATATTCCGTTGGAGGCCGATATGGACCCGAGTTAGTACTGCTTGTAATTCACGTAATATATTTTAGTAGGACTGATTGTGTACACTTTGCACAGACTTTTTCCCGATAGAACCTTCTGCTAAAATTGGCAGACGTACAAGCAGCACTTTAAAAAGCCTGTCATCAGACAGGTTCTGAATTATAGGTGGTTTTTATGGTGTCCATATTCAATGAGGCATAATATAATGTAGCTTGTAAAAAATCCGGAACGACTCAATTGAGAAGCCCTTAGAAATGACTAAATAACATAAAGTTTGTGTGGAGCCGGTGTGTCTCAGACCTTTTGGTTTCTGGACCTGAAAGTTTCTCATATGGTGTGGATGTTCGTGAACTTGTCTCCATGGTGTGTCTACTTCACGTTTCTAATATGGTGTGGATGTTCGTGAACTTGTCTCCCTGGTGTGTCCACTTCACGTTGTTCTCTTTACTCTGTATTTGATTAACATTATATGTCTTTCCCTTGTGTTTCTCAACCGCAGAAATAATACACATTTAAATGAACATTCAAGAAATAATGGTACTGGACGTAGGAGAAAAGTACACGTGTGTGTGCACGCTTCGGAGATATTTTTAAATAAGAAATAAAAAGCTAGAGACACTAAGCGTCAAAGATGCAACCCACCAACTTATGAATGATGTTTTTTCTTCAAGAAACGTGTCAGTTACGAATGTAGTAATTTCTGTAGAAATGTGTTCGTATGCAGTATAAGTGATGTATTGACACTTTGCTGTCGTTTAGGTGGTCCACCAGATCGACCACCTGACATCTAACATTGACCTGGGTGAAGTGGAGGGCACCAGCACCGCATCCCCTCCAGGTGGCATGTCTGTACTCAACCCCCGAGACGGTAGAGGAGTCCTGGTGTACAACCAAAACACAAGCCCCGGGGACCTGGTGCTCCACCTGAAGGCTCCGGAGGGCCACACTCCAGGGCCACACGGCAGAGCCCAGAACCACACAGTCGCCAGACATTCCCCTCCCGACCCCAGAGGAGTCCCCGGAGTTCTGAAGAACAGCCAGAAGCATGATGGTGGTCAGGGGACACAGTCCACGGACCCTGACCAAACTGTTACCATAGAAACCACCTCCCCTTCGCTTGTCCTCACGGCGTCCGTCATCAAGACCAACCGGGTCATCGCAGCGACCCCCAGGGACCCCAAACCGGACCGATATGGGCCCAACGGACACGGCCCTTTATCTGGTCCCAATAGAGAGATGAATCATGGGATGCATCATCTAATGATGCCGTCCACACAACTGTCCCTACTGCCGCTGACTCCTGACCTCACCTCTGACCTCACCTCTGACCCCGCCCCTGACCTCACAGACCTGTCATCAAGGAGGGAGAAACCTCCAGCGTACCTCCATCACAACGGACAGATGGAGAGGATCAGTAAAGGTTTGGCTCCGCCCACTTACCCTGCCCACCCAGCGCTACCGGTCCTGCCCCACCTGGCCCAGCCACCGTACCCCACTCACCCTAACCACCCGACCCCGAAAACACCCCCCCACCTTGGAAAAGGCAGAACCGGCTCCAGCATGGTGTGATGGGACAGGAGAGGGTCTCCCTGCTGTGGCGGCTGGGAACAGCACAAGGACAGGCACACACTGAAAGGTAGTCTGAGAGAGACTGACCAGGAAAGGCTTGTGGTAAGTGTTTTGTGTGTCTGCTTGAGTTGACAGGTTCCTTCCTAGAGGAGCTACGGCTTGAGAGTTAGTAGAGGTCAAGCGCCTAGGTTATAGAGCATCTTGATGAGGCAGAAGAAATCATGTTTAAGCCTCAGTGCATGTTGAGATGCTGGAGAGTAGCTTGGGATGTGTGTCCCCGCTGAGCTGGATGTCACATGAGTTCCCAGCTTCTCGCTTATATTCTCACTATATTAGTCATCATGACTCCTGAGAATTGGAGACTGAGGAGTAGCCTGGTGTTGAATAATTGCTTGTAATGTGACACGTTACAGAGAGATAAAGTGGAAACAACTGGCATCGGTCTCTCCCTGTTGCTCTCAGTATTTATAGGATAACAGTCATCTATCCATAATTATCTTCAGTCAACAGCTACAAAAGGCCTCCTCCTGTCATTCACACAGATCACATTAATGTAGAATTAGTTTTATGTAAATGATCTATTTGACATTAATCAAACATCGCCAATGAAGTATTTGAGTCCTCAGTCTGTGTTATGAAAACACGATTTTAAACAATGAACGAGACAGAGGGAGAGAGACAGAGCGAGAGACAGAGAGAGAGAGAGAGAGAGAGAGAGAGAGAGAGAGAGAGAGAGAGAGAGAGAGACAGACAGGCAGAGAGATTCCATTTTGTTCCGATACTTCCCTCTTGAGTTGAATATGTGTAACTGCAATCTATTTTTCTGGCTTGTGTGTGATGTGTGCGAGTTGGACAATCTGGTTTTCATCATGAAACGTTTGGACAGATGCCAGAACAGAATGATGAAAATGATGGTTTTATATAAATCAGTTCAAGACACCGTTCAACCTTCAGTGAAGGAAGAAAGTATTTGATCCCCTGCTGATTTTGTACGTTTCCCCAAAACAAAACAATCCAGATTAACACATTTCAAAGAAGTTATAAATGGATTTACATTTTACTCATTATAATAAGTATTTGATCTCCTGTCAATCAGCAAGATTTCTGACTCCCAATTGTATTTTATACAGGTAACGATGTTAAGAATATTTTATTATTAATTTATAATTCCTATAAACTTCTTATTAAATCAAAACACTATACACACACAAGGTCTCGTTGGGTTCGTTTATTGAGAGCTCTGACCATACAGGACTTACAGTGAGTTTATAACTATTTGAAAAGCCCGCCACCTAGTACCCACAATGCACTTCCAGCACTTCAGAATAAAAGTAATTATGTATAAAGTACATAACAAGCAGTTAGGCCTTTATTAAGCACATTGTAATGGTCTTTTATTATAGCAATCCTATTCATCCCTAACAAACGAGCTGAGATTTAAAGGACTCTCTTAAAGGGATTGCTCCTAATCTCAGTATGTTACCTGTATAAAAGACACATGTCAACAGAAGCAATCAATCAGATATCTAACCATTGCCTAGACCATTGCTCATTGCCTAGAGCTGTCCAAGAAGGTGAGGGACAAGATTGTATACCTACACAAGGCTGGAATGTGCTACAAGATCGCCAAGCAGCTTGGTGAGAAGGTGACAACAATTGGTGCGATTATTCGTATATGGAAGAAACACAATATAACTGTCAATCTCCCTCAATCTGGGGCTCCATGCAAGATCTCACCTCGTGGAGTTTCAATGACCATGAAAACGGTGAGGAACCAGCGCAGAACTACACAGGAGGATCTTGTCAATGACCTCAAGGCCACCCTGCTCAATAAAGCACATGTACAGGCCCATCTGAAGTTTGCAAATTAACATCTGAATGATTCAGAAAAGAACTGGGTGAAAGTGTTATGGTCATATGAGACCAAAATCGAGCTATTTGGCATCAACTCAACTCGGAACAATGCTGCCTATTACAAGTACAAGTACAAGTACACCATCCCAACCGTCAAACATGGAGGTGTAAACATTATGCTTTGGGGGTGTTTTTCTGCTAAGGGGACAGGAAAACTTCACCGCATCAAAGGGACGATGGATGGAGCCATGTGCCGTCAAATTTTGGGTGAGAATCTCCGTTCCTCAGCCAGGACAGTAAAAATGGATCGTGGATGGGTAATCCTGTAGGACAATGACCCACAAAAACACTCGGCCAAGGCAACAAAGCAGTGGCTCAAGAAGAAGCACATTAAGATCCTGAGGGGGCCTAGCCCTGAATCCCATAGAAAATATGTGGAGGGAGCTGAAGGTTCGAGTTGCCAATCGTCAGCCTCGAAACCTTAAAGTGTTTCAAAATCGCTCCTGAGATGTGTGCAAACCTGGCAGCTAACTACAAGAAACATATGTCTTCTCTGATTGCCAACAAGGGTTTTGCCACCAATAACTAAAACATGTTTTGCTAAGGAGTAAAATGCAAAACAAGTTATAACTTCTTTGAAATGGGTTATTCTGGATTGTTTTTGTTGTTATTCTGGCTCTCACTGTTCATCATTAACAATATAGACTGATCATGTCTTTGTCAGCGGGCAAACATACATTATCTGCAGGCGATCAGATACTTGTCTTCTCTTTTCTGCTGGCTTTAAAATAATCTAGTAAGCTCAGTTTTGGATGAAAGATAATCAGCAGATATTTCATAAGACTCGTCCTCGTGCCCGTGAAATCCAACGCCCTCTCTCTTGTTCAGCGCACGGACACTTGTTTCATTGTTTCATTGCCCTCACCTGTCTTCCTAATCGCCATCCTATTTAAGTTCCTCCGTAACGTTGGTTTTTACCAACGTTACGTTTGCTTGTCTTGTTTAGTGTTTTTCAGTTATGGTTACTTTTTAACTGAATAAATGTAATTCGTTCGCCCTGCACATGTGTCCGTCTACACATTCGTGATAGCAAGACATGAACCGAGATTAGTTTTATTGCTACTCCTACAGCTACTGTAGCATGGCTGAATGACGCATATTAAAATAATATTTATCTAAACCATGAGCCTTCACTGTAACATTGCAACTGTAAAAAACAGAAATATACAATGAATTTAAATAATTTAATTGTAAAGGGAAAACTAATTTTATTAAAGTCTGAACATGAAAACGATTGACCTTGACCACCAATATGTCCTGTGTACAAACTAGGTGGGCCCTGTGTCTTTCGGTTCTTACAGCCTGGTGCTTGCTGCCAGCAGAGATGATGGCATATGTTTGTTTACTGAAATGCGAATTCTACTCGGGTTTCTCTCTTGATGAAGATTTAAATGGCACATTGTGATTTGTTTTGATTGAGCCAAATGCTATAAATTGTTATCTGCCCGTTGGTCTATTCTGTCACAGATTGAAAATGCCCTTTTTTTGTGTTTCCCAGGAGCTCTGGTGTGGTGACGAGATTCAATGTCATTGAGTGGAGGATGCAGTGACAGAGCTCGGCCTGAAGGTGGGGGTGTTTGCCAGGATAAACATTGCAGTCAGGCCTGAGACGATTCATTTGCAACAAATCTTTCAACTCACCATATACGGCCTATCTGCTGTCCAGGGGTTTAACACAAGACACCTGACAGACACATTTCTGAAACAAGTTGGACAATGAAGTGGTAGTTTATTGACAACACGCAGATGGAGTTGGACACCAAGGGTTATATACTGAAGACTCTTTTTGGAGATAAATTAAACATTTACACTCCCTAAAATGTCTACATTGAAGTTGTTCATTTTGACAACTCAATGTGTGTTTATCATTTGCTACATTTTTGTGTGTATTACTGACAATGGTGACCTAATCATGGACATTAAGTTGAGAGTTAAATTTGAAGCAATTCACACATTAAGGAATCTTAATTTGAGCCATTTCCACGACAAAAAATAATAATTCTGCAGTCTACTAGAATAATAAATAGACATAAGTTGATACATTATTCATTATGGAAATTCAAGTCTGACATTTTAAGACACCTTTGAGACACAGCAGTTGCATTTCTTGGTGTGCAAAAGGCTACATTTCAGATGTCATCGGTATGTTCTGCTGGCACACATTGAAAACTGTAATCTGTCTGAGTATGTTTCATATCCTTTTAACAGTCTGTATTTCCTGGCACTAGTTTCTAAACTGTCTCTGTCTGCATTTCGAATTACACCTTTTTCCATTTATCCAGATTTGGCATCTGAACCCGTTTGCAGGAAATAATGCTCCAGCACCAAATGTTATTTGTTACATGAGGGTTGATACATTCTTGTGGGAGAATCAAGTCTATAATTTCAAAGTTGAAATTCTAAACATCAGATGCCCTTTTAAACTTTATAAACATTCCATGTTTTTTTTATTTCTATCATTGTAAACAAGTTTTCCTGCATTAGCGGGATAAAGTTGAACCCTAACTCCTTTTGATCACATGGAACATGGCCTGTACATAGTTTATTGTGTCGTCTCTGGCAGCCAGTATATCCTGGCACAAGCCACTGTCTTATGGAGTCTTCAGACCAGTAGGCCTTTGATCCTCTCTGTATGCCCCGTTTCCTGCTTTCCTCCCATTGCTCTTATATCCCCCATCCAACATTGTCTCACCCCTCTCACCCCTGTTCACGTCGAGCCCTGTTTACCCTTAGAAACAGTCACAGTCCATTGGAGACGTGCCGCTGACCAGGTCCCAGATTCTGGGTCACAAATGGCACTCTCTTCTCTATAGGATCTCCGGTCACAAGCAGTGAACAATCGAGGTCATAGGGTGGAATTTGAGCCTTAGAGTGTACTGGAGAGATGATTGCATGGAGATGAGGGGAAAGAGGTGAAGTTTTGAGTAGATGCTAAGCCACAGAGAGGTTAAGGAGAGCTACGAGGTCAAAGAACCATGCCCTCACAAATTATTAGTTTTGTCAGGACGACCCCCGAAGAAAACCAATTTAAATCTAGAGCACAAAAGAAGAGGTTGTTTATCAAAACTCTCTTGCAGTGAAACCGTCGGATATAATGTGATAATAGTTCCAAATTAATACACCGTTAATTTGTATGCTTAACCTATTATTTTAGTACTTTTCTTCACTAGCTTTTCTCTTGTCTTGCTATTTTTTCCTTTTACACAAATACATGATTTCATATGCAAAGACAGGCCAGTCAGGCCCAGCTCCGAAATCTAAATTAAACAGGAAGTCAAGTTCACCTCGAGGACTCAGAGATTCACAACAGCGTGTTGCCTCGATTCTGTTGATCTACACAATACCGCAGATGCGTATTAACCCTGGGGTCTTTTTAACAAGTCGCTCAACTTTGACCCCGTGGACGGGGCTGCCCCACATTCTCCCTCTTTTCATCTCGGACACATGGGCACTAGCTGAGGGGTGGTGGGTTCTGCCTCCTCTGTAAACTGTGAAGTGACTCTGGTATGTCTGACAACGTCTGGAACCAAGAATAACACTAAGAGACTGTCTCCCAAACAGCACACCATTACATTTTGGGCCCGGGTCACGTGGAAGCGGGAATAGGGCTTTACGCAAGCCTGAACTCCCACTGACTTCCTGGTGGTCCGTGTACCGCCACCACCCAGGACCCGGGACCAGAATACCAGGACTATTTATACTGCTGATGTGGAGGACCAGGAGGGTGTTCACACCAGCTGGGTTTTGTGTTAGAGGATGTTCCAGCTGCCTGTCTCTCTGTCTTAACTAAGGCAGAAGGTTATAACCACGTTGTTTCGTCATTTAGTTCTGGAGAAATAAAATAACATTACACAGTTTATTTAGAAACTGCTTTATAACGTTTGGTTATTAAGATTGGTAATGGTTTGTTCCCAGTATAGTCTTAGGTTACAACGCACGCAACATACAAATAATGTTTTTTTTTTTTATGTTTCTTTATGTAACTCTGTTCTAACCATAAAGAGGGAATTGCAACAAATATGATGGACCATGAAGTCATCTGCAGCTTACTGTTGTTCTTGTTGTACTTCACATGTTACCGACTGATTTAACTGAGCTTTGAGCTAAAATAATATTGGTTCACAACAAAACACATTAAAAAAATACGGACAACAAACTAATCTCATGCTGTTCTTGTGTCGATATTTCACATGAGAGGATGACACAGAAAAGTTATATGATGTCACGTTTTCCTTGAATTGATCTGGGGCACAGAGAACTGCTTGTTGTGATTTCCCACACCTGGGTTCATATCACTGTCTCTATTTAAGTGTTCAGAGTAATTGAAGCAAACCCATTGTTCAGTTTTGTGCCAATGTAAAAATGTTTCTGTTTTTGTTTGCAGAATTCTTAGTTCTTCTTTAAAAGTCCATCGTTCTCCCTGTTCAGTGTTTAGTGTCTGTCTGATGAGGGTTCAAAGACTCCTGAGTATCAATCTGTCAAGGGTTAAAAGACTCTTCAGTATCTTTTTTGTCAATGGTTCAAAGACTCTTCAGTATCTGTCTGATGAGGGATCAAAGCTCTTTCTGATGAATTTGATGTTATTTTAGACAAAAAAATATTACAATGTCACATTCGCGGGAGGTGTAGTGCATAAAAGCCATGTGCAGAGCCAGGTATCCTTTAACTTTGTTAAAATAATAACTTGACTTGTCTTGTTGTTTATTCCCCATTATCTGTTTCTCTAATCACTGTCCTTATTAAAGTTCCTAATTTCACAGTGTTTTTGTTTGGCTGTGCTGTCATCAGCTGCCGTGGTTGGTTCTGTCTTTTGCAGTTGTTAGTGCTTTTCGTTATAGTTATGTTTTCTAACAAATGTCCTTTATTCGCCCTGCTCTTGTGTCCAACCTCTCCTTCCATTATAAAAGTAGGAATACATTTTATTTATTTATTTCACCAATGTTAATGGTGAATAATCACTAGTATTTTTTTCTTGACGACCTGGCCAAATAATTATAATTGCAGAGAACAGGACACCACAGAAGTACACCACATAAATTAAACATCTGTGTAAAGTCCCATTAAAGTGTTAGCAATTGAGATTCACATTTAATAGAGAAATCTAGAAGTAGGCCAAAAGACTCCCGTGTAAGTGAGTTTAGGTTTCCATGTGTCACTATCTGCGGTGTTTGTATGAACACACACATTTAATAGTCACTGGTTTCAGAGGTGGATAAGTGTAAAGGTGGATAAGTGTAAATGTCCTGTCTCTCGGGTCAGTATTTATTTAAGTCTTTTTTGTGTCACTTGCAACAGGATATCAGGCAAAATGTCTCACCGTCTCGCCTGCAGTCTTTGTCTCTGTATCTCTGCCTCTGTCGTTGTCTCTGTCTGAATTGTAGGATACGAGCCCACCCCTGCTGTATATATCATGGTTGAACTCACTGGAAGCACTATTGTACATCTCAAGGAAACAGTGTAGCTGTGGAATTTCTCTGCTCAGTGCCTAAACCAACCAGCCTGCTGAGGCCAGCATGGACCAGACTCCAGACATGCAGATCACATTACAGGACATCACAGACCAGGTGCATTATGGGTCTCAACAGCAGCCTTATGTGGCCCATGTTTGACAAGTCCAACCTGCATCAAGCCAGTCATTATCATTAATTCAACACAGTACAAACCAGACGTGCCGACCAAGTCCAGGGAATATCTATGTTTGCCAGAGCATATTTTGTGGCTCAGCACCATGGCTAGGAGACGAGTTAGATGTTATGTGATTGTACAGAAATATGTAGCTACCAGTTGGCCCAACTGCTGCCTGTTTTTCATCTTATTTTATAAAACCCACTGCCACAGTTTTTATCTGCACTACAGATGCTAAACAGAATACACAGGGGTCGTAATTACCCTCCTGAAGCTTGTCAGTGTTCTCCTCTGTCTACTCCTGCTGTATGGTGACCTAATGTGAGGTCATGTCTCACACTCAACACAAAACAATCCAGTCCAATTATATGGTGAATACCTTTTGCCCAGACCCCAAAAGTTGTGATGTGCGTAAGAAATCTGGTACTATTTCGCATGCAGACAGATGGTTCCTAACAACTACAGTTGCATTTGGTATCTGAGGGACGTCAAGCAGAAGCTACCAACCTGACGTCTCCATTCAGATGTGATTTAATCCCATTGAAGGCTGTAATTGGGACAGCCTAGCAGCTCCAGCTGTCAGAGTTGGGTACTTGTATCTGTCTGCATGCTCGCATTGGCTCACAGCTGAGCAAACAGCACCAGTCTTCTCTTCAACATGACATGTTTGAAATGACAGACCCTTCCAAAAAGGCGCAGGCCCTCTCTAGAAAACCTGGAAGCCAGTCGAAGTTGTACGGAACCAAGCTCTGAGCATCTAATGTTCTTGTTCAAACAATTTCAATGCTCAATCCTTGATTCTCTGTTGAGTCAAGTCTACTGGCTAAGATAACGACTTGCCGCCAATAAAACAAGCTTTTGACTTGGAGTGTCACTGACTGTCTGTAAATATTGGCCAGGAACTTCGAGACAGATTAAATGGAATGGAGTTGACTAAGGAACTGGGGGATTTTCCTGTCAGACACTTTCAATAACACAGGCAATCCATTCTAGCGCAGTACTGAATCGCTGTTCTTTCAGACTCAGTATGGAACTGTTCTTAAATGAGATTCAACTCTATTGTCATTGAACAGTTTGCATCCAACTGGAATTGCAAAAAGTGCAGTGCAACAGAGCAGTGCAACCTTACACAACCGAGTCTACAGTATGTAACTGTTTTTACACAACAGAGTCTACAGTATGTAGCTGTTTTTCCACAACAGAGTTTACAGTATGTAGCTGTTTTTACACAACATAGTCTACAGTATGTAACTGTTTTTTCCACAACAGAGTCTACAGTATGTAACTGTTTTTACACAACATAGTCTACAGTATGTAACTGTTTTTACACAACAGAGTCTACAGTATGTAACTGTTTTTACACAACAGAGTCTACAGTATGTAACTGTTTTTACACAACAGAGTCTACAGTATGTAACTGTTTTTACACAACAGAGTCTACAGTATGTAACTGTTTTTACACAACCGAGTCTACAGTATGTAACTGTTTTTACACAACAGAGTCTACAGTATGTAACTGTTTTTACACAACAGAGTCTACAGTATGTAACGGTTTTTACACAACCGAGTCTACAGTATGTAACTGTTTTTACACAACCGAGTCTACAGTATGTAACTGTTTTTACACAACCGAGTCTACAGTATGTAACTGTTTTTACACAACCGAGTCTACAGTATGTAACTGTTTTTACACTGTCTAGTTCTGGTGACAAAATAGTCTACATACATTTTGGGCTCACTTGTTTTTCATTTAAACATTTCTGAAATAAGTTTGAATAATAATATAGCAAAATATATTATTTTTAATTATCAAAAAATAGTTGTGTCCTTCAAACTTTGCTTTCACCAAAGAATCCTCCATTTGCAGAAATTACAGCCTTCCAGACCGTTGGCATCCTAGTTGTCAATTTGTTATTTGTCGGTACCATTGTCAAGCTGCCCCCACAATTTGGATTGGCTTGATTGGCACATCTTACGTACCATGTGATCAAGCCGCTCCCACAACAGCTCACTAGAGAATACCACCTGATAGCTTCGTCCATGAAAAGTTTGAGGCTGTGTTTTGGGTGACTGCCCTGTTGTAGGAGGAAATTGGCTCAAATCAAGTGCTGTCCACAGGGTATGGCATGGCGGATATGAAGAATTGCCTTCCTTCTTCAAGATCTCTTTTACCCTGTACACATCCCCCATTTGACCAATATCAAAGCACCCCCAGATAATAAGATTGCTTCCACCGTGCTTGGCAGATAGCGTCAAGCACACCTACAGCATCTTTCATTTGGTCTGCGTCTAAGAAGTGTTCCTCATTGTGATCTGAATCGCAAACTTAGATCTATCTGTCCATAACGCTTTAATCCCATCTTCTCAGTCCAGTGTCTGTGTTCTATTTGCCTTTCTTAATATTTACTTTTTATTCGCCAGTCTGAGATATGTTTTTTCCCCATCTCTGCCTATCCGACAAGCATCTCAGGGTTGCCTATTCTCCGTTGATGTAGAGGCTGGTGTTTTGCATGTACTATTAATTTGATTTAAAACCCGGATAAGCAAACAAACAGTGCCATTGGAAAACCGGACAGATTGTTTCTGACAATCTAGATATTCAATTAACAATGTGCTGTTTCCAGCTACAATAGTCATTTACAACATTAACAACTACACTGCATTTCTGATGAATTTGATGTTATTTTAGACAAAAAAATATTACAATGTCACATTCGCGGGAGGTGTAGTGCATAAAAGCCATGTGCAGAGCCAGGTATCCTTTAGAAACAGGTTTATTTGAAACAAAAAAAAAACATGAACGGCGACAAAAGACTAACTAGTTTGAAATGAAAATGCACTAAACAGCACCTTGTAACAAAAATTCAAACTAATGCAATAATCCTTAAATATTAAGCACTCAACTCAATATAAATTGTGCACTGGAAACAATAACCAACAAATGTGAAAACCAAATACAGTGACTTTTAAACACACATAATCACCAAATCCCCAACAGCCGTCATACTCAAATTAAACCCCAATGTAAACCAGCTGTGACTGAATAATATAACCAACACCCTCCTAGCCCACTAGGAACCGTGATATATACAAGTATTTACAATTATTACGCACCCATCTGGTCTGCATTCGTAACCAAGCCTCAGCATACAACAGTCAATCACAGTCTACTGTCATTTCCGGGTCACACCACAGCACACATAATCCTGGGCAAGTAGATGAACAAGCTTCGACATCAGGCATTGAGAGGTTGTTTGAATTAGATTAGCAAACTGCCACCAGAATTTCAGAATTCAGCCCAAAACAAAAAACTAAAAATATTATCGAAATACTAAGAACATTTGTTAAAAGTAAAAAAGATATATAAAGAGCACCTGCCTTGTATCAAATGTGTATACACAAAACGTGCACCTGTGTATTTCAAATTGGTTTTGTTTTTTATGTTTGACTGTTGCCAAATAACCATGTCTATAATTCCGTAATACACATTATCTTAAGATTATCATCATCTAGGACAACAAATACTACAGGTGAAGGTTTGCGCTGTATTTCAGTGGAAAGAAAAAGCATCTAATTGATTCCCTAGGTAGGACTGTATCTGCGGGCCGTTTTCACAGAGACCTGTCAGCAAATATCTAGCTACAGAGCACACTGCTACAGTACAGCAGATAGTCCTGTTCCCCTCTATGTGAGGCCGTGCTCTGGCCCTCAGACCCTCTTAAGTCCAGGCACAATCTGCACACTCAGCTTCACTCACTAACCTGGTTGAGGTTGATACAATATCAATTCCAGCAGATTCAGAGGAGGAAATTCCAGGTCATATTGTCATGAATGGTAAATATCACTGCCCTGCCCAGTACCATGGTTTAGAGGAGGGGCCCAGGAAGCGTGACTGAAGACACCTTTGTGTCAACTAAACAGGCGCAGTAATAGAAGAGACCTACAAAGCTGTAAACATAAGTTGGTTGTCTGTTTTGTGATGAAATCCCACTTTGTTAGCATAGAAATGTACACTAAGGTGCAAAATGTACTGTGAGCTATATATAAAAAGTGATACATACATAATATTTAGACATGACTCACTCTTTACCATGTTTATTGTCTCTCGAACAATGTTATGAAAAACCAAAACAAATTCAATGTTTAACAGGTTTGAGTTGAACATACATTTTAAATTAAAATTGAAAAAAAAATGTCTCTATTTGCTCACACATACAGTACATACAAAATAAATGGAAATGTATTCATGAAGTGACACTTAGCATGTAAAGAATAGACATTTGCAACTTTTTACATATGGCCACCAAGTGGTTACTCAACTGCGTGGATTATACAACTAGATATCAAATATCCAAAGCAGACAAATTATATTATTCAACCATGTTACCATGTCAACCAAATAAAATTCAAGCAAATTAAAGCCCATTTTCAGACTTATGCTATATAATACAAAAATACACCTCTTCCTTAACACATTTGTGATATAGGCAAAAATACATTGGGTAAATGCCTCTGTTACAAAAAGTAGTTTTTATAAAAACGTTTTACAACTGAATATAAAAATACAAACATATCTACAAATCCGACTATTACAACAGCTGGTTGAGACTGTTGTTAATTACAGTACTTTAGGAGAAAATAAAATAAATACCTCAGAATAACACACTTCATGGAACGATTTAACCACTGTGGAAACAGGAAAACAAATATGAACATATACCACTGTTCCTAATTTTCGGCTCACAGTTTTTGTGTATCAAAGTTGCATCAAATTGATCAGAAATATAGTGTAGACATTGATAATTTTATGAATGACTATTGTGCCAGGAAACGGCTGATTTTCAATGGAGTATCTACATCAACACAAAGACGCCCGTTATCAGCAACCATCAGTCCTCCTGTGTTCCAATTGCATGTTCTGTTTGAACAAAGGCTTTTGGAAAAAAGGCTTATTGATCATTAGAAAACAGAGAATCACAGAGAAAAAACTGTTGCTGATCTAAGAAGAAATAAAACTGTCCTTATTTAGACTAGTTAAGTATATAAAGCATCAGCAATTCTGGGTTTGGTTACAGGCTCAAAATACATTTTCTGAACTCATTGGTCTATTCTTTTTCTGAGGCTGGGAAGCTGGCCTTCTAGACAAAGCTGAAAAGAGAACAACTAGCCAATAAAAATAGAAGATTTAGATGGGAAAAAGAACACAGTCAATGGACAGAGGAAGATTGAAAAAAGGCCAGCATCATACTGTTGCGAAAGTTCTTTGTTTCTGGCCATTTTCCGCCTGTAATTAAACCCAGAATTGCTAATGCTCCAGATACCGATCTAGCCTAAAGAAGGCCAGCATTATAGTTACATGAAATAGCAGTTTTCAGCTGTACAAACATACTTTCCAAAAGGTTTTCTAACGATAAATTAGAATTTCAAATTGGATTAGCAAACACAACGTGCCATTGGAACACAGAATTGATGGTGGCTAATAATTTGCGTCTGTTCTATACATATTCCATGAAATAACAGCTGTTTACCGTAGTTATTTGAAACAACAACGTCTACACAGTATTTCTGATCAATTTGATGTAACTTTAATTGACACTCTTGTTTCTCTTAAAAAAACAAAGACATTTCTATGTGACCCAAAATGTTGTTGCTCAAGATGTAGTTGCACTAATACATGAATTTCTGTGCTATGCCTTTGAATTCCATGTATCTATGCAATATACATCATATCTAATTACAGAATATTTGACATATTGTCCAATCATAAAAAATCTATAATCTTTTAGTAAAAAAACAAGGAATAGGCAATACATCATTATTCCGTGTATTGGCCACAGCGTGTCTCACCTGGTTATTCGACAGTTCCGGGTTTGGACCTGAGCCCCTGTGTATGTGACATCACACCTCACCCCGTTGTTAGAATAGTCCGACTCTTGGACATGATAATTGGGGTTAACTATGACCTAGAATAATAAGTATTTGCATGAGATTAACAGGACCGTTGCACAGATTAGACTAGGATGAACAACTGATAATTACAGAACAGATCTTAACCAATCCTGTTCTAAACTGTAGAAATTAAACATAATGCAGTTACCCTCAAGATGTAGTTTCCTGGAGGAACGTCACTGATGTCAATCCACTGGCAGTCGATGTTTGCAGCATAGGTGTCATGACAACCTGGACTCAGTCCCTGTTCAACATCCCACAGAATGGGGATTCATAGCAACATGTTGAACATATTATTTTGTTAAATGTGTAGGTACCCATGAAATACATGCCTGTGCCAGAAGAATACATGTGCTTGTCCTGGGTATATGAAGGTTAGTACCTGTGTAAGGGATATACCTGTGTATATGAGGGTTAGTGCCTGTGTATGGGCTATACCTGTATATGAGGGTTAGTACATGTGTATGGGCTATACCTGTGTATATGAGGGTTATCACCTGTGTATGGGCTATACCTGTGTATATGAGGGTTAGTACCTGTGTATGGGCTATACCTGTGTATATGAGGGTTAGCACCTGTGTATGGGCTATACCTGTGTATATGAGGGTTAGTACCTGTGTATGGGCTATACCTGTGTATATGAGGGTTAGCACCTGTGTATGGGCTATACCTGTGTATATGAGGGTTAGCACCTGTGTATGGGCTATACCTGTGTATATGAGGGTTATCACCTGTGTATGGGCTATACCTGTGTTTACGAGGGTTAGCACCTGTGTATGGGCTATACCTGTGTTTACGAGGGTTAGCACCTGTGTATGGGCTATACCTGAGTATGTGCTGTGCACGCATAACGGCGTCTGATTCCCGCGTCGCACCCTGTGTCCTCCAGGCAGAAACTGGCCTTATGGCCCTCTGCCACCCTCCTTCCTGTGGTCACGTCCAGCAGATCGTAGTTACTGAAGGCATCCATGCTGTGGTAGTGTCTAAAGCACAGGAAAGAACCACACACACAGTGTACAACCATGAAAAATAATAGCAGAGTATGATGCAGGAGTATCTTTTTGTTTTGCGATGATCAGCTCCAAATCACTAAGTGACTAATTGCCATAAAATTGAAAAGGGCTTGAGACAAAAGTGCTATACCTATTGCGTCTTCCAAAATGAAATGGGGGTTGGATTTACTTACTGATGGCAACTGTGCCATTCCCACTGGTGTCTTGGTTTGAACGGAAGAAAGTCTGTGGTGCCTTGGTTCTTCACCTTCTGTGGGAAGCGGAGCAGTACTCTGTAGTCTAGGTCCCTGGCAGTTCTTGCTGACCTGGTAAAGAATATATAGGGAAATATAAATTATGAAATTATCTATGGTTCTTCAATCTGTGAAAGTGTCAATGACATAGTTGTCAGCTGTGGAACATCAAGTTACTGATGAAAGATTAAGCTCTGTGTTAGGTAAAAGGTGTCAATGTGGGATTAATAGGCCAAATTAACACATTGACAGACCAAATATATATACATTTCTGTTATTTAGTTTCAGTATCTGTAATTCACAAGAAATTTAAAAAAATCTCTTTCTGGTTATAGGCCATTACAGCTGATTGAGTACTGCACGATTCATGGAAAACATCAGACTACTGACTTTGACAACAATTAGATACAGTACAGAAAATAGCCTAACAAAGGCCAGTTTGAATGCTCCAAATTACCTCGCCAAACAATTCTCCTCTGCTGCGCATCTTAGCGAGTACATCTGCATTCGCTGGATGTACGCACCTGCCTGGATGGCATATGGATCTGCGATGAGATCTGGGAGCCCTGAGAAAAAACACAATTACATTACATAAGACTTTATAATCTCCAATAATGGGTTAACAGATAAGACTAGGCCATTACTCACCATTCTGAAAATATCGTGTTCCAAATCCCGTGCCAGGGGCAGGGGGGCGCGTGCGCATCTGGGTTCTGCTTATGGAGGGGTACATGTTGTACAGAACGGAATTCCGCTGGTTATTCAAACGGTTCCTCGGGTCGTCCGAAGCCATGTACCCAACGTTACTCGATGCTTCGCTCGACGACCGAGCTTCGTTTGCGGCTCCTGTAACCGGTGCAGCATCCCTACCGTTAGGGATGATATCGGGTTGCCTGGAGACGGATGCTCCCAGCATCGGATGATATTCTCCATATCCACCCGGTACAGGTGCCACCCCGCCTGCCCGGGCTGGAGAGGATGGGAACCCCGAGCGAACATCCTGGGTAGAATTCTGAATAACAGGAGCTCCTCTCCTCGGTAACCCGGTACCGGAGAACACCGGGAGCAGCCTTGGGGCGGAGGCGTTGACTCGGTAAGGGTACTCTGGAGAGTAGCGCCGTGCGCCTGGGGACCCAGATACTCCCGCTTGTATCAGGACCTCAGGTGGCTGCCTGACCAGCTCGGTACTGGGCGCTATATACTGCCTACTGTCAGGTCCTAGAACTACAGGTATATGGTCTAGAACGTGGTTGGTTTGGTCCCATACACGCCCCGCGCCTAAATTCGCTTCCACGGATCCAGATCTCCAGCGAGCCACTCTGCCTCCCCTGGTTCCCGACTGCGTACGGCCGGTGCCATCGCTCCTGGTGCTCACGTAGACTCTGGATTGGCTCCTCGGGCGGGCCGGTGGGTGGTACTCTGACCCGGTGCTCATCAGACTGTACAACTGACCGTTGTTCTCCCACTGAACCCGTTGCCTCCAGTGCCCCAGACGCCCGCGGGACAGCTGCTGCTGGCCGGTAACGAAATGAACCGACCCCTGGAGGAGGTAGAGAAGTAAAACCGACCATGTTGCCATTACTGTAGATGTAACGAACTAAACCCACTCTAATCCCACCTGAAACATTCAACAATAGGCCCACGTGTGTTACATTTATAGCGCATACAAATGTGGCTCAGGAAAAAAATGGAAAGTCCGCAGCGTGCGCAATATCCGTGCCAGTGAGTGCGCGGCATAGCCAGCTGATGCGTCTGCGTGCGGCACCACAGTTTGAATTCTCATCTATTTATCAGATCCAGCTCGTTTATTTACGCATGCTCAGAAAGTCTGTGGTTCAACAGAAAATTGTTAACTCTTTCCTTCCTGGGAAGTTCAGTTACACATGGCCAACAGGAGCTCTGAATTTTCTTTGCAAACTTTACGCGTGGGTGTAATTTTGGGTAACCTGAATAGTAACGTCACCTTAGTGTTTTTTTTAGGAATAGGTTTGTTTTATTTAAATGAAACAAGTTTAACTGATGACAACTATTTATCACAATATTAATATAGGATCCCATAATAAGTAAAGCACGATACCTCAAATGTATGACTCTCATATAAATAAAGAATTATTAAATATGCACTGAAGTTGAAATCCAATTCTAAAGACTGATAAATACATGGGATGAGAAAATATAGAAACACCTAAAAGTATGTGAATTTAAGGCCCTAATCTGTTGTTCGTTCCGTCAAATTATATCTTGTGCATTAGCCTGGGATACAAGCTATTTCTGATTGACAGCACTGCTCATGTAAATTTGCAAGCACGTTGACATCTGAACCCTGGGCGTAAATCCTGGCTGTTAATCATACGTAGGAATTGTAAAAGCACAGCAAAGCCACTCGGTGGCAGTGTGGGCCTGTTTTCTCCATCAGTCAGGCTGTCACATTATTTCTCATAGACTACTCTACTATTATGTAGCTGCAATATTAAGTGCATTAACATTGTTTTCACAATGTTTTAGATATTCGATTTGTCCAACGCTTCCTTATAATGCAACATCTAATGAAATGAAGTGTAAATTGGCTACATTTAAATAAAACCAATTAAACGTCCGTAACACAGATATATGGAGCTAAACATATTTTCAGGCATTTTGCCACAGCGAAAATGTAATCCTGCCACAACCGAAAATCCACATTTTAATATGTGGATTATAATCAATGGAAAACAAGAACATTGTGAAAAAAGTGGTTGTAATATCAAATATATATATCCACATCCACCTAATCAGGCCCCGGAAAATAACGAATCAAAGTAGGCCTAATCATAAGCGTCCTCGACTATTGGATATTCTCAGAGGATTTATTCTCTTTATTCACACAAACATGCATTTTCATCCAAAACGTATATATATAAATATATAATAGAACTGGATCGGCAACTAACGGGTAGGCCTGCAAAAGGGTAGGCTATACAAGCAAATCAACATAAACATTAAATACACACATTTAAACGTTTACTGTATAAGAAACTTTTAAACGGGTGATCAATTATTTATTTTTTATCAGTTTAAACTGATAATAGGTGATTCTGTCTAATGTGATTGGGGTACCCGACCCCGGATAAGCGGTTGAAGATGAGATGAGGTGATTGGGGTAAGTTTGCTCCCGTAGACCCGAGAGACATGATCGTATAGCAACTGTCCTACTGCGTACAGTCTCTAACAAAACAACTGCCATACTATGGGATAAGGTTTGTGTATGAATTGTTTATAGTTTATGGGCCTTAACAGTTGTCTCCAACGTGTGTGGAATCGTGGATCACAAGGAGACCGTAGCGAGGGCCCACATATGAAGTCTAATGGCTTGTGGTTTCCTCGTGGTGTATGGATTCAGTCACGTTACCACGAGTGGTGCATAACTTTCCAAACATGGTAAAAGCCTTATGATCTATAATTAAACCAGACACATGAGAACATGTAGGTGGTTCTCAAATATAGTAGATGGGAATGCATCGAGCCTGTATAAGAGCCCCTGCGCTTTGCAACTGCTTTGGCACAGATATCCCCCACTCGAGCAGGACAGATACACAGTTTAGCCAGTAAGTATATACTACATTGAGTCTTTACTTGTGTGTCTAAAGTGAAAAGAAAAATAGTTAAAAAAGCAATAGGCTATACCAAGGAAAGTAAACAAATCACAACAAACTGTTGCCACAACGGATGAACTAATATCGATTTGATTACATAGGGTTGTTTGAAAATAAAATGATTAAAATTGTATCTGTTCCTTCTGGTTGCATTCATAAACACCTGCTATTTAGACTTCCCCTTTTGATGCGGGCCGAATAAAAACTAATTGTTGTTGTCGCTTTGAATATATCTCATTCCATAAATCTAGGTACCCCAGGGCTGCTCAGAATCATTGCTTCTTGTGTGATTTAACGAAGATGGGTCAATAATGGTTTCAACACAAGAAACACCCAAAGGAATACACCCGTTATCTTTCCCGTTACTGTGACAGCAGAAGCCATATCATGTGGAGTATACATCCAACACATAAACCCGGAAGGTATTACGGGTCACCTTTACATTACTACAGATTACGTCACGGGGAGACACAATTCAAGGTGAGACAAATGACGAAAGACCATAAGAATGACCCATTATTTATCTTATAGCCAATACGTCATGTTTTTGTCAATGTTCCATGTTAAATTGCTGTTTGCGCCTATATACTCGGTGCTGGGTGATTTGCAGGTATATCACCATCACCAGCTATATGGGTGATCATATTCCCATTTCTGGAAGTAATGAACAACTTTAAGGAGGAGCCTTTAGTGCTATCCGTGGTTTATTGAGGCCAAAATTACATATTTTAATTTTTTAACCCTATATTTTTAGACGAACGACCAGACAAGTAGCCTATGCGTTTTTCCGTGTTTTAATATGAGCATTAAAAGACCCATTTAAAAATAAAAAATTGAATGCTGCTCCCGTTATCCAAAATGTAAATTAAAATGTACATTTGGGAGCCAATATGGAGTTTCTTTTGTTTTAATAAGAATTAACGTATTCGTTTAGAAAACAAAATATTTGATATTAAGCATCAACCATAACGTATAATGATAAAAAATAGACATGTCTGATAGAAAATGAATGCTATTCTAACAATAGGCTATACTTTTCTTTGATACCTCGATTGCGATAAAACAATTATCTTTGGCTTCAGTTGTATTCTATCGTTGGTTACGTTGCCCTGATTGGTCTAGCAGGCCTTGTGGTTATTTTTAACGCTATAACATTTCCTTATCAAATTTCAGAAATAATATGTGTTAATATCCACTGAACAATCATCTGGTGCGCCAAAGTTAGAGATCTAACAGTCTAAGATAAAGATGGCTATAAAGTTGATTCATACCAATAACGTGTGACATCTTAGCACCTGTAAAACAGAACAAGGCAAAATCACATTTTAAACATGCTATATGCAGTATGGTCAGTAAGTTATACCATTTTTTAAGAGGCACAGCAAATACACAAAACATTTGGCGAAGTAAATCTATGATCAAGTAAATCTTTCAAAAATGTTGCTGGACCAAATTATTATTTAAACATGGGCATGTAGTGCACGGCTAGGCTAGAGTAGACCGTGTATCTTGAAAATGTGAGTCCCGAATTAACAGTGTGTTATTAGAAAATTGATTTGTCATGTCATAGCAACCAATCTGCAAAATTAACCATTACACCTTTTTTGAATTCAAAGTCATTAATTATGTTACATTTACACACATAAAACAAAGGATATTCCTACAGTAAATTTGGTGATCTGTGATGGAGACCCTTACCTACAGGTTACAAAGTTCTTGTGTTCAAGAAAAACCTACAATGAATGCGCTCTAATGACACATCTTGTGACTAACTCCATTCATCTTAGTGGAATTGATGGACATAGGTTTCTTTATGGCTTCATATTTCATATCACATATTTTTCTTTATTCAATTTTTATTTAACCAGGGAAGATAATTGAGATTAAATCTATTTTTGAAAGAGGGTCCTGTGTCCTAAATGTTATTCCAGTCAATAAACCTTTCCTCCAGGGATCATTCTACTAACGTCATATTAGCCTCACGTGGAAACTATCCTTGCATGTGGTTAAAGTAATTATTCTCTCTTGTGACATAGAACAAGCAATATTTGGGTTCTAAACACTTAGTGTTATTTGATATGTTTTCATTTAAATGTATTATTAACACAGTAATACACAGATGAGCCAAAGCATTATGACCACTCATAGCTATCAACAAGGACACATGTCTTGGCCTTGGTAGAATAGAGGGTAAGGAACAGTCAGTTCTTGTAGTCAACATATTAGATGCAAGAGAAATAGGCAGGAGTAAAGACCTAAGCGACTTTGACAATTACCAAATTATTATGGGCATCTGTGAAACAGCTTTGCTTATTGGGTGCTCCCATTGCAGATCAATCAGAGGGCTCTTAATGACCCCTGTTTATAATTGAAAGTGCCTATAATGGACGCGCAAGCGTCTGAACTGGGCCTTGGAACAGTGAAAGGACGCCTGGTCCAATGAGGTCCATTTTCTTTAACATTACATGGACAGCCGTGTTTCTGGGGGTTGTTTACCTGGGCATGTCAATTTGGCACGTGCAACCTACCTAAACATTGCTGCAGACTAGGGACACCCCTTAATGGCAATATATTCCCTAATGACGGTGGCCTCATTCAGCTGGATAATGCACCCTACCACACTGCACACATTGTCAGGAATGGTTTGAGGAACGTGATTAAGAGTTCAAGGTGTTGCCATGGCCTCCAAATTCCCCAGGACTCAATCTGATTGAGCATCTGTGGGATGTTCTGGACCAACACGTCCAATCCACGGCGGCTCCACCTCACAACTAATAGGACTCAGAGGACCTGCTGCTGGGTTCTTGGTGCCACAGAACCCTTTCCGGGGCCGTGCAGAGTCCATGTCTCAACTCAGCTTATTACTGTATTTCACCATGAATTGTAGGTTTAAATAGCCTAACATAGGAGGTTTCAAACACTGTGGCAGCCTACAATACACTTTTCAGTAGTACAGCATTAAAATTATGTTCTGTACATAATTTTTCTCTACATAATATGCTTTCCTTGGTTCAGAGGTTTTGTATCTGTCTATGGGTGTGTGTGTGCTTCTAACTCCATTAATCTTAGTGGAATACCATCATATTAGCTGTCAAATGCCAGGCTTGGTTTCTGACAGTCGTCCAAATATCCGCATGCCCCAGATCAGGTTCTGTACGAACGGCAAACTCATAACATAACTCAGCACCATAACTAATTTATTTTGCCCTTTTCAGCCTCGATGATCTAAAAGCACGGCGAAGCCGATCACTAAAATGCAACAGGATATAACCTGTCATGTTAATATATTAGTTCCAGGAGTAACAAAAGTTTCCAGAGTTTGGGGACATCTAACTTTATCCCATGTTCTTTTTGTGCGTAGTGGGACTGAAGTAAATGACTTCTGATTATCTTGAGTCATCACCAAAAATATTATTCATTGGGTGTTTGGAACTCTTCTGAGTCACTCCAAATTTTGCCAGTTGCATTCTGAGAAATCTTCAAGTTAAATTTATTTTTGGAGTTGGAGATTTTGGGACATATGGACCTAATGACCCACTTCAGGCAGAGGACATGTGACAGCCCTAACAGAATAAGGGGTTGGCAATACTTGACAAGTGTCCCTCCTTCCAACCCAAATATGGAAGAACGCGCTTGATTCTTTGGTTATTTCCTGGTTACCAGGAAGCAGCCGTGTGACGTGGGAGCACATGGATCGCATACCTCTTTGGGTTGCACCTTTTCTTCACCGTATCTGACTCCTGATTGGCTGCTTAGTGAAAGGCCTGTGTGAAAGGCAGGGCATTTATAGAGCATAGCACCCAGTGAATATCTCTGTACAAGGTCTAATAATACTCCCCACACTTCACAAGCATCTGACCTAAAAATATTTATCTGTATATCTCCGTGTCTCTCACACACTCACACACACGTCTTTACTTATCTTTATAAATTGGGATATCAATATTGATTCCCCTTTTTAATCCATTTTTACTATACCTAAGCCCAAAAACCGAACATTAACGGCAAACCTAAACCTGTTTCTTATACTCAAACCCAACCCCTAATACCTAATACCCTAATACTTACACCCTAACCCCAACTGTAACATTTATCTTAAAAAATGAAGACAGGAAAATAAGCTATTTTTCCGATTTAACCAGAATGTGGGTTGTCCCGGTAAATATTGTAAAACTTTTTACTCATACATACAAACACACACGCATTGTGATTTACTGCAATTGCCAAACCTAGTGGGCGTCACCCGTGTTGGGACATCGATTTATTCACATGGGGGAAATTGCTTTACCTGGCCTTTCAATACCATTATTTTGGGAAAAAATTTAAAAGTTTCTTAGAAGGAAAGAACTTACAGAATCACTTTTATCCTGAGCCCCTTGTGTGTTTTATTAAATATTCAGTAGCCTAACATGCCATATGTGAAACTGGCCACACCCAGAAATTGGCCACGCCCAGTAGCCAAATCTTTACCAATACCACTCTCCAACCAAACAAACCAACTGTACACCAATCATTCACATTTGGTGGTTTGCAACCTGCAAGGTCATTTCCTAAGGGGATTACAAAACATTGCATTTCAAAGAATGAGAATGTTGCTTCCCTCTGATTGATGAGATACTCATAAAACCCTTGGTATGCTTTGAGTGCCACCCTGATGTGGAATTATAGAGTAGCTACTACTCATTTATAGTATGGCTACTTTAATTGTCATTGTTGGTAGAGTTTTTGGTTCACAATTCAATATGCATGCAAGAATTTAATACAGTTGGTAGCTTTTACTTTTTACTTGAGTTGCAAGTGTGCCTTATTTGAGGCGTGGCTTTAACACATTGCCTGTTTATTTCGGTTTATCCTGTTTCTTTTTCACAAATATAAAATTAGCAGTAGTTCATTGAATACCTCCAGTGTTTCCCAAGTCACCTCATATTTTAAGAGTGTAGTCTGATAAACAATTTATAGAGATTTTAGTCTATAATCAGTGTCAAAATGGTGTAGATTATGTTGTATGGCACATGATATTTCTTTAAATAATCAGCAATTTCCCACTATGATTGGTTCTTCTGTATCAGTAGTGAGTTGTCTGAAATGTATCCTTGTCATGTCATGTTGATATAAAGCAGTTTGAACCCTAGAATAAACACAGAACACAGTGGATTGTTTGATAGGTCTCTTTAATTGACAGACACAAATCCTTCCTCAGTGTGGGATGATATTTACAAAGCAGAATTAATGAGTTAACTAGCAGATTTGCTTCAAAAGATAGGCTTTGAACGTACACATGTTTTTCAAAATAAGCTGGAAAACTCATTGATGGTGCTTTCTGTTATAACATTTCTCTTCTTCATTTAAACACTCCAGTTCGGTTGGATATTGTGTTGTTTGAATACATAGGATACATATGATTATATACAGTAAAATACAGTGCTTCTCCGCCTTCCTGATTTGAAATAAATTCTGCCTTAAACTATTTACATGTGTGTTGTCCTTCTGGGCAGAATTAACCTACAGACGTCGCACAATTGTCACAATATTATTATTTACAACTTTATACAGAAATCTTCAAACACCCTGGTCCTGCTGTGGGAAAAAAATAAATAACTATTAACACGTTTTTGTGGTGATATAAATCTGCACAAGATACTCACGGCTGTACATATATCTTAAATGAATATATCTTAAATAAATAAATATTATTATCTTAGTTAAACATATGACAAGGAAACATATAGGAGGTAGGAAATAAGTCAGAAAATAAAGAATGTCCGTGGATCATCATTCTATATATGTATTGTGTGTATGTTTATGTTTTATATTCCGGTATATTGTGTATATATTTACCTATAAGTGCTTGAGCAGCCTGTTCTGTATTCTCTCAAACACCTGGTAATAGATGTCCTCTTTAGATTTCAAGCCATCAAGGTATTCTGAAGGACAACATATGTAAAAGTCAAAACGTTGTACATTTGAAGTGAAGTACACACATATGAATAGAGATGTCTTAAGAATAAATGTTCAGAATTGTGTGCGAATAGAGTCCAGAGAGTTTAGTGTCCATACCGATACTCTGACAGTTGTACTCCATCTCCTTCCTGTGTTTCAGGTACATAGGCCAGACGTGACCTTCAAACAGACCAGGGGGGTCTGGAACCATGTAAGTCCTGGTACTCCTTCGCCTTTTGCACTCGTCCTTTGGAATGGAGATATAGTAGCGCTGGTCGTAGACATCCAGGATAGGCCTACCAGAGGACAGAAACCCACACACGTTTGTCAGAATTAGGCATAATCTGAAAGAAAACCCTTCTTAAACTTAGTATAGTTTGAATAGTTTGTAGCAAGATAAGATTAACTTGTTCTTGAAGTGAAATGTTTTTTAGGGAGATTAAGATAGAGCGCTATAGGAGATTAAGTCAGGCAAAAACATGTGTCTGGCGTGGAGGTGTTTTTGATAAATATCCAAATGCATATGTTTTGTAGTAAACACAACATACATGTAGTTGTAGAGAAGGAACCCTTCCACAATGAGGATGTGGATACGGTTGTCAGGGTCCAGTTCATCTGCTTTAGGTGTGAGGCTGACTCCGTGGGAGCGGGCGAACTTTACTGGGTTCTCCTGCCATCCCTTTATAGTGTTAACCATGGCCTCCATTTCCAGGGATGTGATCACTGCAGCACACGGAACAGACAGAACAGGACACTTTACAACCAGGAACACCACAGCCAATGTGTCTCAGAAACACACCAGTTAGTTAGGTGAATGTGGCATTCACACAGTTGTTAAATATATACGTTTACATTAGGCTTTCGATAAAGCATCAGAATAACTTTGGAAAATGTCGATTAAAGGGAAAGAGTACATTACTCATTCTGTTTGTTCTCATTCTTATAGCGAATCCGACTCTTACCATCCCATTGTCTAAAGCCGTCCTCCCCGACTTCTATCTGATCTGGTTTCTGAAATAACAGTCACCAAGAAAACATTGCTGCAATCTCAGGGTGATAAAAAAATACTTGTAACCAGCCAGGGCTGATCACACCCGGACATGAGCACAGCTAACCGCTTAGCGCCTTTGATATTGGCAGGCTAACGACTAATGCCGACCTGCACCCTCAGTGTGTCAAAGATAATGATTTGGGTAGATTGGAATTGAATTAGAAAATTCTGAATTCGAAATTCCAACTGGAAATCCTGAGTTGAAGTGGAATTGATTCCAGCCAGGCTGCTGACACACGGCCCAGCTTCTGAACATGGGGGCGGGGTCAGCAGTCGTACTGTACTGGCGACAGTACGCTGTGTCATTGAAACTCAGGCACGTACTCAAATGGATCATTATGGGTCAATCAGAACATTTCAAAGCTTAATTTGTTTAATGATCCAGTGTGGACACTAAATCCACCAATCACAAGAATATTCTTCAAATTATGTAAATTAAACACTCAACAATTTCATTGGTTGTCCAAGAGAGTTAAATGGATTGCTGCCATGAACTGGATTGTCAGTAGTTTGTGACAAGTGCTCAAGGGCGAATTAGCTTTGTTTGTAACCTGTACTCTGCGTGGTACATTTAAATCAGAAAAACAGAAATAAAATAAATGTATAATTTTACTAATACAAGCTGGTTGTTGCATTGCAACCTTTCTAGGTCTCGATCAATTCAAATTATAGTGGCTTACCTTGTAAAAGTCATCCTGATGTATGGCACAGCAGTTGGGTAACGCCTGCATCAGTTTATTTGTAAGAGTGGTTTTCCCACCGTTTGTCACACTGGAAAGAATTAAGAAAAACAAATTAGATTTTTTAGATTTTTTACCTTATTTTTACCACTAGCTAAATATAATATATGGAATTAATGTTTTACAATTCTTAGCAGAGGTTTGTAAGGTATTGAAAATGCAACTAAACCCTGGATTTAGATGACCTTTTTACAGCTAAAGCTAGAACAAACTACAATCAACTTTTATTAACATTAAGTAACATTTTATATTATGTTCAGGCACAAAAATGTTTTTTTAATTATCAGTATTAGAAGCAAAATAATCTTCAAAAAATAAAAACTCAGAATATAACTTTTTTATATATCTGTTTGCTTTGACTTACCCGCCAATGCCTATGATAAACTTCATGATGATGTTGTGGTCTGTCTGAGTAGCACGTTGGTGTTATCTGAAGGAAACAAACCCCTATAAACAAACTCCCTATCAAAATAAAAATATTTTCTTCCTTATCTTTTATTTGCCTGACTAGCAGAATGTTCCCTCCTTTTACTACTTCATTGATAGAGTTTCTCTGAGCGGCATATAAAGGATTGAGCAACGTGTTACTTGTCATGTCACACATTGTGTCATTATACCGTCCAATCACTTGCCCTCGCTGTGTCCAATGGGCTTCCGCTTTACTCCTGAACTTTGCCCAACAGCGCATGTGCCTGATTTGCTTGATGTTCCAAGCTCCAATTTTCCACCTGTTCTTGGAACTCAGTCAGCATGCATAGCTTTCTCTCACACCCAGACACACACACACACACACACACACACACTTACGCACACACTACCTAGACCAGCTCCTTGCACAGCATGGGGCATGTGACATCTTTTTTACCGGACACCAGAGCTCAAACTAATTTTTTCTTTGATAATAGACCAAATAGCTTGGCTGAGTTGGCACAATAAACATTTTCTTCTGGGGAGTTTCCATGGTTGAACGTATATATCCCCACAAAACCGTTGTATTTGTCACACTAAATTTTATTCTTGTATTTTATTTACATTATATATTATATTTTACATTATATTCTATTAACAGTGTCTTCATACGAAATACCAGCACTGTGAAATTACATAGACACATTAAAAAAATCTTTACTGTTGTGTCCAAGGGAAAAAAGCTATATTCAGTATATTCTACATTCCATGTTCAGTATACATACCAATCCAAAGATATATCCCCCCAAAAAACTTTTATTTATAGTTTTTGGTTACGAAAATTACAAATGCAGATCCATACACAGCCCAGCGAAACACATCAGAACACATCAGAACACAACCCAGTACAACACATTAGAACACATCAGAACACAGCCCAGTACAACACAACAGAACACATCAGAACACAGCCCAGTACAACACATCAGAACACATCAGAACACAACCCAGTACAACACATCAGAACACATCAGAACACAACCCAGTACAACACATCAGAACACAGCCCAGTACAACACAACAGAACACATCAGAACACAGCCCAGTACAACACAACAGAACACATCAGAACACAGCCCAGTACAACACATTAGAACACATCAGAACACAGCCCAATACAACACATCAGAACACATCAGAACACAGCCCAGTACAACACATTAGAACACATCAGAACACAGCCCAGTACAACACATTAGAACACATCAGAACACAGCCCAGTACAACACAACAGAACACATCAGAACACAGCCCAGTACAACACAACAGAACACATCAGAACACAGCCCAGTACAACACATCAATGTTTGTTGTTCTTGTGTCCAATACTTTTGACCTGCAGTCTCTATACAAGGAGCAGGCGAATTTGCAGAAAAGGGTGTATATGGCTGAGACACAAATAATTTACAGAAACAGAGATGAGAGGCTGCATTGAATGAAAGTTTATAATGAGCCCATCATTAACCAGAGATGACTTGCATCTGTGCTTTAAATCATAATGGCGAAAAGTAGACCTAGATACAAATGTTGTTCCAGGCTTTTTCACGATTTCTATCCAAATGTATTCCCAAACAGTCTTGAAATCATCTAGGCACAAGTCAAACGAAATCAACCCCAGGCTATGACCTTTATAAAGAAACAGAAGAAACCAATTCATTATATTTGTCGTCCCTGGACGACACATTAATTGCGAACATAGTTGACAAGGTAAAAATGTCAGTGCTTCAACAACTTGGCAGAGGGGAAAACCAGCCAGGCTATATTTAGTAGACAGGCTGGTACTGACTGGTGTGGGTGGTGGGGTCACACCCAGTCATATGTTTCTGTGTCAGACATCGTCCTGAGAGGGGGGGTATTGTAATGGCGCCTGAGACCTCGTGGCCTCATGTCCCTGGTTCCTGACTGCACGTGAATTCGTCCGTCTGAACTTGAACGTCTTGACCACAAACTAAATCTCTGTTTCTGACTCATGAAACTGTTTGAACGTCACCTGTTCTCAGTGATGTTGTACGTAGTAGTCACTATCCAGTCTAACTAGTTAACATAGAGACACCAGAGTTGGCATATTTTACTAAACTGATATTTTCTGGATTTTTTTCAGAGGCTAAGGCCTTGTTTGCCTTTTAAATACTGTATATCAATAGTTGTGGAGACAATGAAGCAAAGAAGTGTGACAACGAAAGCCTTCAACGCCATGTGAACCCCGTTCTCCAGCCGGGAACTTGGTATGAACATTAAAAGTGTTATTCACTCACCAGACTCACCAGGCACAGGAGCTACAGTAGATCATTAACACCTTTATGGGTTGTCAGGCCAATGGACACTGGTTTAAAGTACATCAGATAACATGGAAGTATCAGGTCTCTGATTCTATGTGAAACATCTGACAGGAGAACTGGTGGATACCCATAATGACACCCTGCAGTGAGTGGTGGTAATAGGAGTTGAAGGTTGACTGACAGACTCCACACCCTATCCAGCGCTTGACAAGCCTTTTCCTAAAGCGCCTCACACACACTAAAATAATTTTCACTGATTTTGTTAAGAGATATGGGCATTCCCATTTGTTTTGTTGAGCCGGCTCAAAGCAACGAAACCGAATGCCCTTTCTGATTGGTTACATCTTACCTGTCCCGATTTTTAGGTGGTCTTCTGTGTTTCTTTACTGACCTAGGCGAATGGGGAAAATGCATAAGGAACACAAAGCTTGCTCTCATTGTTCATTTTACAGCGCAGATTTAATCGCTGATGGAGCTTTAAAACTATGGAAATATAGGTTCCAAATGGACTCTTTAATTTGGGTTGCCTGCCCTAATCCCATTCAGTCCTCGGGGCTGATCAGTACAATCTGAAACAACAATACTTCTCATGACCTTGGTAGATGACAAGAAAGGATATATTATAGTATGAAAGCAATATTTCTTTAATTGACATTAAAGGACTCAGTAAATGTCAGGTGCGGTTCAGATAAGTAACCAAGTGGGCCAGGAGTAGTACGCTAAAAGAGACAATAAAGACTTGACCATATCAGGAAAAATGTACCGAGTTGAAGGCCATCTATAAAGATCTACCAACAGTATTCTAATGATTAGTGGTCTCCTGTGAGACACAGTATCAGTGTGTTCCATTTTTATCACTAAGTTCTCTTTGATGTTGCAGATTCTACAGCATCATTACTACAGCTTGCCTTCACAAAGTGTGTAAGTGCATGAAGTGTGTATGTGCATGAGATAAACAACTATGTTCTCATGAGTAATAGATAAAAGCTCTCTGTCTTTTAGCTGCCGCTCAATAAATAAACAAGCACACTAAATTGGCAATGAAATCGAAAGACGAAACAATCACAAGAACATTGTAATTTATTATTTTTTGGAAATGGCACATAATTATACGTAATTTCACATAATTGAAATTACTTCTTTAAATAATATATTGCATCCTGTGTTACGTAGAAATTCTGAAACAATTATTATAAATTGCCTGAGTACCATGCTGTTTGTTTTGTTATTCCATTCCTTGCTATTGAAAACATAATATGAAAAGTGTAATGATTTCAGGAACAGCCTAGTAATCTATCCTGTAAATGATCACAGATAATGGTGAGGAGAACTGTAACCAGCATGCCATATTTATAATAACCTTGTAAAATCACAACACCAGAAACAACAAGTAACAGAGATTGCAATGCATATTTCATTTAAGTAGTTCCTTAGTTACAGGTTGGACTCAACTTTCACACTATTTATTTGGTCAACTCAGACGATGAAGGGATTATTGCATATACATTTATTGCACATTATTAGAAAATATATTTATAATAATTATATTTCTATAGTCACATATTTAACCATAACACCAACATTATTACAATGATATACATTTGACAGTTGCCCAAACCATATATAGATTAATGAAGTTCCTGCATAAGACCAAATGAACCCATTTCATACAGTTCATTCAGTGAGTTGAGGGAGACAAGACCACTACTGATGAAGCTGGTGTGTTATTAAACGCAAGTGCGTCTGGTCAGTAGAGACTCACTGGACTGGAGACCCAGTAGAAACTCACCGGACTGGTGACTCAGTAATGACTCACTGGACTGGTGACTCAGTAGAGACTCACCGGACTGGAGACCCAGTAGAGACTCACTGGACTGAAGACCCAGTAGAGACTCACTGGACTGGAGACCCAGTAGAGACTCACTGAACTGGAGACTCAGTAATGACTCACTGGACTGGAGCCTCAGTAGAGATTCACCGGACTGGAGATCCAGTAGAGACTCACTGGACTGGTGACTCAGTAGAGACTCACCAGACTGGAGACCCAGTAGAGACTCACTGGACTGGAGACCCAGTAGAGACTCACTGGACTGGAGACTCAGTAATGACTCACTGGACTGGAGACCTCAGTATTGACTCACTGGACTGGAGACTCAGTAATGACTCACTGGACTGGAGACTCAGTATTGACTCACTGGACTGGAGACTCAGTGATGACTCACTGGACTGGAGACCTCAGTATTGACTCACTGTACTGGAGACCTCAGTATTGACTCACTGGACTGGGGACCTTGGTATTGACTCACTGAACTGGAGACTCAGTAGAGACTCACTGTACTGGATACCTCGGTATTGGGTCACTGGACTGGAGACTCAGTATTGACTCACTGGACTGGAGACCTCGGTATTGACTCACTCAACTGGAGACTCAGAGATGAATGTAGTTCTGCTCATGACGTTGAAAGGACCTTTCAACAATGTTGTCTAAATTTAACTCCTAGCTAATAAGGAATAATGTCCTATTAATGTCCTCAGTAGCAAGCGGCAGAATTTGGTAGCATTGGTCGAGTCAGCAGGTCAGCAGTCAGTGGAATAAGTTGTGTAGGTTGAAATGTTAAAGACCGTCCGCTATATGTCCTCGATTCCTTGATCACAGAGACTCCTCGAGTCCTTTCATTTCAGCTCAATGTGATCGCAGTCTGTACCGATAGAGTACAAGACAAGCTCTGCCGAGAGTAGATTATTGTATTACCTGGTTGAAATAATCATCAACGTCCCCATTAGAGTCTCACCACATGAAAGATTCAATTCAACGAGGTCTGCTTCCGTGAGGTATGCTAACACTAGACACATTATACTTGATTTATTTAGTCCTCCCCTATCCCTCAAGGGAAACTAAACATGTATAAACAACTTTCCATTCCCTGGACGTCAGACTCACACCCTGGTCCCAGTGGACACATCCGTGGGCGTTGGTGGGTGGGGGCATTAAAGGGCGTGGCGCAGTGTGGATGCTTCTCTAGTCTCAACATGTGTTCTGGATGTGTGCTTTGGCCCTCTTTGCTAAGTTTGCAAATAAGTAAAAATAGGATAGATGAGTGGAGAGATTGCAGCGCCTAAAGAGAGAAGCAGATGCGGTTTATGTAACAGTCAAGTCCGCACCAATAATGTCAGGACTGAGAAGTGTGTTATGTACTGACAATAATGGTTTGGAAATAACTGTTATGGTCCCAGCTGGAAGGGCACGTGTGAACCAGTCGAAACACTGTTAACAATCAGAATACACTGTCGCAGTAGCAGCTCCCAACACACAAGGCCCTGTTGACAGGTCACTCAAGCCTCGCCCCATGTATATGTCAGCGCTCCATCACTATGTGCCCCTCTACAAACCCCATCTCTCTAGTCTTTATCTCCGACTGTCCTGCTGTAAAAAGAAAAGAACAGAGCGAAATGATTACAATCTGTAATAGTGTCAGTTCAAATGTTAACCGACTGTTCGGCGAGTTAGCTTGTTCACAAGAAAGCTGGCATACCTTTCTGTGGGGGCGGCCGACGTGTTGGGATGGGGGGCTTTCTCCTGCCTAGTGTGACCGAAAAGAAGATTGGGGACATTGTGAGATGAGTCAGTAGACACACAAGATGACACACAAAGCCCTGTATGTCCTCCAACCAACAAGAAGTTGTGTCATGGTCCCCTGTTTGTATCAACAACCTGTTTCTTACCGTTCCTTTCGTGTCGCCATCTTCTCGTCATCATACCTATATTAAAGAAAATAACAAGCAGTGTAATTATGATAGTAATAATATATTTATGTACTGTTTATGTAACTACAAACTTGTGTATAAAACACCAGAATCAGGCTGAATATATAAATGCAGCCTACATAAGGCCACATTTATGTACACACAGTGGCTTTAGGTTAGTGATACATATTCTAACCCACTGCTATCCAGTCAGCTGATCTGAGCAGGTGCCTCATTTGTGCCCCCTGGTGGCTGTGGATACTTACTGCAGGACACAGTCTGGGATCTGTATGTGGTCCATGGGGATTAGCTGGCTTAACTCATCCAATGTGTGGACATAACGGATCTTGCCCATGAATTTGACACTGAGGGGTGAAGAGTGAAATATTGATATAGGTTGATCTCGGAAAACCAAGAACAAATGACCTGCGTAACTGTGTCAGATGAAACCTCGGTGGTGTTACTGTTTACTACAGATTTGACTAAACACTGTCCGCTCTATTTGTTTTTAACATTTCAATATCAACAAAGATAGGATGACACTCAAACCTAAGGCTACTCTTCCCAAGCCAACCCCATGATGATGATGATGAGGAGGACATGTCTTACCTGATGAAGGGTCTCGAGATGGCCAGGACGGTACGGATGAACCAGGAGGGGTGAGCAATAACCAGCCACTTTAGATTCTTCTTCAATCTGCCGAGGACACGAAATATGAGTTGCATTCATTGTATCCATACAGACATTCATAAATGCATCATGAACATGACATTACACTTACACTTGCTATATGATGTATGTATATTTCTTAGATAGGTCTTACATTTCAATTTTTTAAATTGTATATTTTATTATTGTATTGCAATGTTGGGGAGGGCGAGATCCAAGCATTTCATTGCATAACTTGTTATTGTAATGACAAATACACCCTTGAAACCTTGAAAAAAAACAATACAACATTTATAGGTGTATTCTGTCAGCTGGTTTACCTCCGGTCAATCATGTGGTAGCACCTCTTTAGCCAGCTGATACCAGGCATCCTCCTACGAGGAGTAGCCCCATTCAGATAGATGATCATGTAATCCTCAGCCACTAATGACTCCAGACTGCTGATCACATAGCTGTAAAGAAAACATCAAACCTATTAATAAATCACTATAACAATGTCAGCACAATATAGCTGTAAAGAAAACATGAACCATATTAATAAATCACTATAACAATGTCAGCACAATATAGCTGTAAAGAAAACATGAACCATATAAGCTGTCAAACCTGTTTACATTATTTGAATTATTCTATTATCACGGTCGTACGATTTGTGCACACTATAAAGACCTACCTGCTAGAAAAACATGAACTTTTTACATTCTGTATCTAGTTGTTATTGCCTTATCATCAATCCTGCTCAACTGACCTACGTATACCTCATCCTGTATTATCTGTATAATGGCTCTCCAGTTGATTCTATATTGCCTTATTGTGTCCCACTGCTATTTTCACTCTTGTACTCTGTGTTTTTCATGTGTAACTGTATGTTGTCTTGAAAGTTTTTGCTTTATCTTGGCCAGATCGCATTGCAAATGGGAATTTGTTCACAATTGGCCTGCCTGGTTAAATAAAGGTTAAATAAAATAAAATAAATAAAATGGCACCCTAGGCAATATTTTAGCTGGTGCCCCCCCTTGCAACCAATTAGTATTTTTATTTCTTTACTGTGCCCCTAGCTTTTGCCTCTGCCGTCTAATTGTGGCAGGCCGGTCCTGAGCACAATGCTAACTTCAACCCTATTATATACACTGATAAAGTGGATATAAAAAGTCTATACACTCCAAGGTTTTTGAGATGTGAAAAAATTTGACAAAGATAAATCATGTCAGAACTTTTTCCAACTTTAGTGTGACCTATACCATGAACAATTCAATTGAAAAACAAACTGAAATCTTTGAAAGGGATTAATAAAAACGTTATTTAGATGTACATCTCATGTCCAAAGAAATTAAACCAACCAATGAATGTAATATAAAAACAACAGTTTCTCCTGCAAAATCGGAATAACAATAAAATAATAGCATACAAACAAAACATTGTGGGAGGGATACTACTACTAAAAATATGATTAATAAAAAAACGTCATCCATTAGGAATATTTATTTTTTCAATGCTTCCATTGTCCTATTTATGTTTTGGCAAAATTTTTATAGTGAGATGTGTTTAACCGGTGTGATGTGTTTAAACAGTTTGATGTGTTATAACATTTAGACCCTTTAATGACTTCTAACAAGATTGTTGTGGGTGTTCTTACAAAAAGAGATTCTCCATGATGTAAGTGTAGTCCTCACTGCTGCTTTCTGGCAAATAACAGGCAGCAAACACTATGATGGCATTCAGACCCTCACCATAGTAACCTGAGAGACAGAGCCGGGAGGAGAACAGTGAAGGGAATGAACTGATGACAGTGTACACACACACACACACACACACACACACACACACACACACACACACACACACACACACACACACACACACACACACACACACACACACACACACACACTGTCACTAACCTCCATGTGTGACCACCCTCAGGTATGGCCTGATGACCGCCATATCTATTCTCTGCTCCTGGTCTCCGATGATGACAGTCCTCCACAGCCTCCCAGCCTCCTGCTCCTCCTCTGTCTGACCTCCTGGCAGACCCGTGGAGTTGGCAATAGGAGTGTCGTCTGTAAGCATCAGCATGCCTGTTCATATTTTTACATGCTTCCATCACCTATTTGATTACTAGGTGTGTCCGTTAACCATGGTGAATAAATATTCTCCACAGCCCTTACAGATTATACAATCAGTATACGTAGATAGTTGACTTGTTGCTAATATTGAAGTTTGCCTGGGGTCTTTCTTCTCTCTAAGCCATGCAGACTATTGTTTCCTTTAGTTTTTTTACACATCCATGCCACTCCAACCCCCAAACCAATTTGACCCCTGACCCTAACCCCTGTCTGACCTTCCCACTCCAGCTCGTTGCCATTGTTAACGAACTCCAGGGAATCGTTGTCGTCGGGCGTGTCCATATCGTCCACGTCGATATCCAGGTCGCCAGGGCTACCCAAGAAGTCATCTGACAGGACAGAACCCTCGCTCTGGTCCAGTGAAAAATGTCCGTCTGGTGTCAGTAGTTTCCGACTCCCATGAACGCCCAGGGTGATGGGCGGAGCTAAGAGAGGATGGAATTGGGCTTACCAGGAAACATTCACTTACTGTATATTAAAACCGCATCTTGGATGTATTTTAGCTTAGAGGGTTTCCTGAGAACAACCTAACAACATTAGTTGTGTTCCACTTACTGATCCTGTTATCAGTGAGCCCCCTGTCCTCTGGGTCTCCATATTCTGGTAGTGGCCTGCGAGGAGACATGGAGGTGTCATAAGACATTACAATAACCGTTTATCAAATTACTCTTATGTGTGGTAATACTGGTTCTCTGCTAATAGAAAGAGTGGGAGTCTGAGAAGTTCACAAAGGTTCGTTTATTGCCTCTGCCTACCAGTAAATACGGCGTAATGCTGTTTGAATACAATCTCCCTCCATGGCAGATGGCATCCTCTACCAAAGGCTGTTTCTATAATGTTGTACCCTCACCCCTAATACATCTTATCAGTTTGTATTAATGCTAGTGTCCTTACCACTGTAATCAATAAGGACAAAACAGAATAAATAATAGTGAGTACAGAAATATAAAACCAACTATAACCATAATGAATGTCAAGTACTCTATAGAACAAACCATTTCTCTTTAGAACCCCCTAGAACAAACCATTTCTCTATATAAACCCCTACATCAAACATTAGAATCCAGCTCTACCCAGTTGAGATTTAATAATAATACTAATAATACTACTTTATTTTCAATAAAACTAGACACATATTCTTAGCTTTTCTTTTAAAAGATAAAGGTTTTATGATTCCATTATGTGTTTTTTGTACACAACCTTTATGGTTCAAAGGTTATTAGTCATGTAAAACTAAAAATAAAGCTGGATATTTGTTTACACAGTGAAACCCTGAGGTGAATACATGACGTAATGTGATTATATAATCTATGAGTGCATAAACACCTGCTGCCTGTTGTGTTTCCTCTGTTCTGTTACAGACACAGAAGAATGGGGCCACTCTTTCCATATATATTGTTGCAGGACATTGATGTTATACAGTTAGAAAATTATATTAAGAGAATCAGAACTAATGAAATGGAGAACTGTATATATTCAATCATATATTATGCATTAGAAAATGTTAGATAAATCCCACACTAATGGGATTTTGGATAGCAGAGGGTTCTTAAAGTTTGAGATTTATCTGAAGCAATCTGCTGTCTAAGCTGACCTATTTTATGCAATATCATTGGCACTACATAAAGGATTTCATTGGCTTATGCTTAAATGTACATTCGAACATATTTTGGTGTCAGTTAAACATTGCCCCTATTGACAATTTTAACTGCAGAGGGGTTACATCTTTTGGAGGTTTTGTGTGAAGAAATCTGGGTTATTGATATCGATGACAAGTATTTATCAGTGTTCTAAGTGAAAACATCTGGGTGGAATTGTCATCAATTACCTGTAGTTCTTTATCAGTTTATTAATGCTGTGCCTAACCAAGCGGTTCCTATAGCGGTTAAAGCTATATTTGTTGTTCTGGTAAAACGAAATGGCAACAATATTGTTTATAGAAATATATCTTCTCTTACATGTATTTATGTTAATTGGTTGGTATTTTTTAATTTAAATGATGAAAAACAAAGATCTTAGCTTTGAATGTGATTAGTATATAATGCCCATGAAAATCAGTTTCTGCTTCCTTAAAAGGACATAAAGCTGACTTGCCTTATAAGCATTCTCAGTTCTCAGCGCATTTCACTATGTTTTATTGTCTAAAATTGTCAGGTTTAAAATATGAGCCTTGCTCTATGTCCTATCCTGGCATAGTGCGATGACAGAGAAAAGGGTTTCAAATATATATGGTATATATGGTGTATATATGGTATATATATATGGTATTAATGATCCAGAATATATATGGTATTAATGATCCAGAATATATATGGTATTAATGATCCAGATATATATATGGTATTAATGATCCAGAATATATATGGTATATGATCCAGAATATATATATAATGATCCAGAATATATATATGGTATTAATGATCCAGAATATATATATATCAATGATCCAGAATATATATGGTATCAATGATCCAGAATATATATGGTATCAATGATCCAGAATATATATATGGTATCAATGATCCAGAATATATATGGTATTAATGATCCAGAATATATATGGTATTAATGATCCAGAATATATATGGTATTAATGATCCAGAATATATATATGATCCAGAATATATATATGTATCAATGATCCAGAATATATATATGGTATTAATGATCCAGAATATATATATGGTATTAATGATCCAGAATATATATGGTATTAATGATCCAGAATATATATGGTATTAATGATCCAGAATATATATATGGTATTTATCCAGTATATATATGGTATATATCCAGAATATATATGGTATATAATGATCCAGAATATATATATGGTATAATGATCCAGAATATATGGTATATAATATGGTATAATGATCCAGAATATATATATGGTATATATATGGTATATATATGGTATCAATGATCAGAATATATATGGTATATGATCCAGTATACATGGTATCAATGATCCAGAATATATATATGTATCAATGATCCAGAATATATATGGTATATATTTCATATATATGGTATATATGATCCAGAATATATATATGGTATTAATGATCCAGAATATATATATGGTATTAATGATCCAGAATATATATATGGTATTAATGATCCAGAATATATATGGTATATATTTTATGATCCAGATATATTTTATATATATGGTATATATGGTATACAGAATATATATGGTATTAATGATCCAGATATATATATATGTATAATGATACATATGGTATATATATATATGGTATTAATGATCCAGAATATATATATGTTATAATGATTTTATATATGGTATAATGATTTTAATATATATGGTATATAATGATCCAGAATATATATGGTATTAATGATCCAGTATATATATATGGTATATATATGGTATAGAATTTATATATGGTATTAATGATCCAGAATATATATGTATTAATGATATATATATATGGTATTAATGATCCAGAATATATATATGGTATATATATATGGTATATATATGGTATATATATGTTGGGACGCCATCATTTGATACATTCATGGATCAATTGTTCGTTTTGTTTCATTACCTGGGAAAGTCTTCATCCTGCCATTCATCCTTGACCTCCATGTTGTCAATACGGTCCATGACATCGGATATAACCTCTGCCGTGCCCATCCTACGGTCCATGACATCAGATATAACCTCTGCCGTGCCCATCCTACGGTCCATGACATCAGATATAACCTCTGCCGTGCCCATCCTACGGTCCATGACATCAGATATAACCTCTGCCGTGCCCATCCTACGGTCCATGACATCAGATATAACCTCTGCCGTGCCCATCGTATAACCAGGAGGCCCGACTGGCCTGGGCGTCGACGGAGACACTCACTGGCTGAGACGGACATAACCAACACCATGTTCACTCAAACATCTGAATATCTCAACATCACTCAATATCTTCAGAGAGACACCGGAAGGCATTTGTTATCGACCAATGAGCTAATCGAAGCCACTGTCAGCCAATCAGAGAGAGGTTCTCACTCGGGTCCGGATTATCTGTGAGACATTTCCTTAATTTTCTACACGACCTTATCAAACCGTAGTCCTGTGTGTTACCATTTTCATTTATTACATTAGGTCTGCTATTAAGCTGTTAGCCCCTGGTTATATGGAGCTCACTGTGGAAATATGCATCTGTTTGGGATGTAAATCTGTACTTTGTGGATGGATTCACCTACCTGAAGCCTTATTTCATGCAAGAGACACACGTGATGTTCTCCTACACACATGACAAGTCTTTGCGAAAGTGTCCATGAAACTTGTTAGTCCTGTGTCAGTCCTGCGTCAGTCCTGTGTCTGTCCTTTGTCTGTCCTGTGTCTGTCATGTCATGTGTCTGTCCTGTGTCTGTCATGTGTCAGTCCTGTGTCAGTCCTGTGTCTGTCCTGTGTCTGTCCCGTGTCTCTCATGTGTCTGTCCTGTGTCTGTCCTGTGTCTGTCCTGTGTCTGTCCAGTGTCTGTCCAGTGTCTGTCATGTGTCTGTCCTGTGTCTGTCATGTGTCTGTCCTGTGTCTGTCCAGTGTCTTTCCAGTGTCTGTCCTGTGTCTGTCCTGTGTCTGTCATGTGTCAGTCCTGTGTCAGTCCTGTGTCTGTCCAGTGTCTGTCCTGTGTCTGTCCTGTGTCTGTCCTGTGTCTGTCCCGTGTCTGTCCCGTGTCTGTCATGTGTCTGTCCTGTGTCTGTCCAGTGTCTGTCCAGTGTCTGTCCTGTGTCTGTCCTGTGTCTGTCCTGTGTCTGTCATGTGTCAGTCCTGTGTCAGTCCTGTGTCTGTCCAGTGTCTGTCCTGTGTCTGTCCAGTGTCTGTCCTGTGTCTGTCCTGTGTCTGTCCAGTCTCTGTCCTGTGTCTGTCCAGTGTCTGTCCTGTGTCTGTCCTGTGTCTGTCCCGTGTCTGTCCCGTGTCTCTCATGTGTCTGTCCTGTGTCTGTCCTGTGTCTGTCCAGTGTCTGTCCAGTGTCTGTCCTGTGTCTGTCCAGTGTCTGTCATGTGTGTCTGTCCTGTGTCTGTCCTGTGTCAGTCCTGTGTCTGTCCTGTGTCCGTCCAGTGTCTGTCCTGTGTCTGTCCTGTGTCTGTCGGCAGTGATGTCATTGCCTCAGTGCCCCAGTTGGAGCAGCAGAAGCCTGCTACACACATTAACATGCAGAGGCACATGTTGACTGCAAGAAGATTTAGATATCATGCATCACAAATGACACCCTGTTCCGTACAAAGTGCCCTACTTCTCACATATAGAGCCCATAGTGCTGAGCTCAAAGGTTGTGAAGTATATAAGGAATTTGGTGTCGTTTGGGATGTACCTTTACATCCAGATGGTGCAGAATAATTGTATCGCTCATAAATAGACGCAAACACACACACACAACACACACACGCACACACACGCACACACACGCGCACACACACACACACACACACACACACACCATTTCTCACATGCTAATACACTACCTCCTGACACACTTAAACACCACAGAATAGTCCATGACATCATATGCTTGTTCTATGAATAAATAGAACCATTTGGGGGGTTTTTAATGTGGAGAAACTCAGAGAAGAGTACTAGTGTATTTTAGTGATGCTGACACTCTCAATATAGACATCAACAATATTATTACAGTTTTTTTTATTCGCTTTGGTACTATTTTCACAACTAAGGTGTACTTTTCAAAACTCTTAGTACAAAGATCCAAACTGATCACACTTGTAACGCAGCTAGTCATTCTTTCAAAACCTGATTCAATGCTTTCAGTCAGTTGCACATGCTTTCAGTCCACACAATCATTGTTTCAAACACCAGATTATTGTAATATGTAACGGGAACATTTGGTTTAATCACCGAAACACAACAGTATGATCTTCTTTCAGTTTAGTACTTTTAACAATCAGTTCATCCAACAGCAAACATTGCAAGATACATGTTTCAAATGGGCCTTAGAAGTGCTGAAATTACTTTTTTTTTTATTCGCTTTGGTACTATTATCACAAGTATGTGGTAAAACCTCACAACTGTTAGTACAAAACTCAAAGCAGATCATCAAAAAGTCTGTTTTTTCAAACATGTAATCACATTTTCAATTGACTAAGTACAATGCACAAAATCAAAGAAATACCCTTCATATGAAGTTATTGTCTTTCACAATGCAATGCTCACAGTACTTTTGATATGCTTCTCATCTCATTTGTGTAAATACATTTGACCAACACTAAATTCAACCTACCTTAAAGGTTAATCACTGAACCGTTTGGTAAACCTATATATTTTCATTTCAGTATAACAGTATATCGATTTTGAGAACTACAAAAATAAAATGTGTTTTTGTACGAACATATAAATTAACCACACATGATGAATCCTCATTTTTGCTAATTGATTTCAGATTGGGGTAACCACAATAGTTCATATAGTTTGTGTGTGGGGGGGGTAACACTGGCAATTTCTTTCAACATGGAGCAGGATAGACAGCAAGGAATAGGAAGAGCTCAAGGGATCTGTCAGAGAGGTGGGCATGGGCACCAACAGAGAGGTGGGCATGGGCACCAACAGAGAGGTGGGCATGGGCACCAACAGAAAGGTGGGCATGGGCACCAACAGAGAGGTGGGCATGGGCACCAACAGAGAGGTGGGCATGGGCACCAACAGAGAGGTGGGCATGGGCACCAACATAGAGGTCATAGAGGTGGGCATGGGCACCAACATAGAGGTCATAGAGGTGGGCATGGGCACCAACAGAGAGGTCATAGAGGTGGGCATGGGCACCAACAGAGAGGTCATAGAGGTGGGCATGGGCACCAACAGAGCGGTCATAGAGGTGGGCATGGGCACCAACAGAGAGGTCATAGAGGTGGGCATGGGCACCAACAGAGCGGTCATAGAGGTGGGCATGGGCACCAACAGAGAGGTCATAGAGGTGGGCATGGGCACCAACAGAGAGGTCATAGAGGTGGCCAACGGGTCACTGTCCAAGTGCCTGGACAACGTGGAGGAAACATCTCCATGTGCGCAGCTATCTCTGGAGATGGTGTCGTAGGATGTAGGCCATTACTTGGCTCCTATAATGCTGCACATCTTATTGAGTTCCTCAATAAAATTGAGCCAGCCTCATTTAGTTAGATAATAGAAAATATACCTATGTTACAATTATATCAGAAAAATAGTACACACTACAGTAATTTTACATTGATCCTTCACTTGATTACACATAGGATGGATATTTTGGAAATGATAGATTATGTAAATGTAATTAATGTAAGTGTATTGCCTAATGTGAAACTGTGTAATCTTTCTTTTACAGTATAGTACTGTAGCATATTCATTTCAGCACTTCTAAGGCCCATTTGAAACATGTATCTTTCATTGTTTGCTGTTGGATGAACTGATTGTTAAAAGTACTAAACTGAAAGAAGATCATACTGTTGTGTTTCGGTGATTAAACCAAATGTTCCCAATACATATTACAATAATCTTGTGTTTGAAACAATGATTATGTGGACTGAAAGCATGTGCAACTGACTGAAAGCGTTACATCAGGTTTTGAAAGAATGACTAGCTGCGTTACAAGTGTGATCAGTTTGGATCTTTGTACACAGAGTTTTGAAAATGTACACCTTACTTGTGAAAATAGTACCAAAGCGAATAAAAAAACTGTAATATGCTCCAGTACTATACTGTAAAAGAAAGATTACACAGTTTCACATTAGGCGATACACACTACACATTACATTACTTACATTTACATAATCTATAATTTCCAAAATATCCATCCTATGTGTAATCAAGTGAAGGATCAATGAAGACATCTTCTACAATCATTTGGGCAAATTAGTTTTTACGTATTTTTCAGATATAATAGTAACATAGGTATAATTTCTATTACGTATGTAACAAAATGAGAACAAAACATAACATTTAGTGCACACTTTACATTGCATGTAATTTGGATCAAGCCTGTCTTGAGAATTTGGCCATAGATTCTAATCCACATCTCATTTCAGTGAAATCAATTAGCAATAACGGGTATTCATCATGTGTGGTTAATTTATACGTTTGTACAAAAACACATTTTATTTCTGTAGTTCTCAAAATTTATACTGTTTATTGCTGAAACTAATATATATATATATATAGGTTTACCAAACGGTTCAGTGATTAACCATTAAGATCAGTTGGATTAAGTGTTGGTCAAATGTATTTACACAAATGAGATGAGAAGCATATGAAAAGTATTGTGAGCATTGCATTGTGAAAGACAATAACTTCATATGAAAGGTATTTCTTTGATTTTGTGCATTGTACTTTTGAAAATTGTACAATTGAAAATGTGATTACATGTTTAAAAACAAACTTTTTGATGATCTGCTTTGAGTTTTGTACTAACAATTGTGAGGTTTTACCACATACTTGTGAAAATAGTACCAAAGCGAATAAAAAACACTGTAACTGAAGTCACCAGCCATGGGGCCATGAGAATATATTCTGGGAAATGTTCATTTAAATAATGCAGCCTATAATCTGTGCAACCACCGCGGCTTTGGGATGTGCAAGCCTACTTCTGAACACACACAGGCTGCTCTGTCTGTATCCCAAATCACACCCTGTGTCATATGCAGTACTCTAATTTAGACCACAGTCCGGAGGGAGATAGGCGGGTAGATGGGACTTGGTAGGAGAAACGGTGATGTAGTGCTATGCCCCTGCGTGGGAGGACTGGATCTCTGACCCATAATTCATGTACGATTCTCACCCTAGTCAATGAGAAGAAAACGACATTGTTTCTGCAATTTGATCCGGATTAACCAGAGAATGGATCCAGGACTACAGCCAGTGCTCAAAACACAGAACAATGACAGAACCTACGGTAAACAATTATGTACCGAGCTGACTAAGAATGTTCTTCTTTTTAGTCGAACTCCTCAGGCACAGAACAATCGGTTGGTAATACCAGATGATGAGACAAGGACATGTGAAACATGCAAAACTTGCCTGCCAGGTTCTCAGCTCCAAATCTTCACTTCTAGCCTCCAATACAGAACCAGGCTCCCTGTGGTCCTGATGAGAGGATACAACCAAACCGTGGACCCCCTACTGAGTGTGGGTGAATCCTCGGGTGATCGGGTCACAAACCAGAGAGTCAACACAACATGCAGCTCAGCTTCCCTCTGCCAAACCCGACCAAAACAGTTCAGTCAGATTCTATTGAAGTCTCGTCGGGCAAAATGGAAAAACGAACGATCCTCTCAATTTTGCCGGGCTGTGGTTCCATTTGTCGGTGTGCTCCATTTGTGACCCGCTTTCCTCAGCATCCTTTCCCAGGTTTACACACACGCGCGCGCGCGCGAGCAGAAACACACACCCAGTATCCCCAGCTGTAAAGCCCAGGCAGGCGCTCTAATCCCGTTGTGACATCATGCCTGTGGATGTCCAAGGGGGATTATGTAACACCACCTGCCTGATTCCCACAACATCTTCCGCTCCCTCTTCTTCCTCTCTTCTCCGTCTGAATTTAGAATGCCCACCAGCTTTTGTATGTATGGAATCGTGTATTTAGTCCTCGATCAGGTTTGATTCTGCATACGTCCTAGTTTTTATTCCTCACAAGCTGCTAAATACGAACAGTCCTCCGCTACTGTTCCATCTCTTTCCACGTCTCCCTTGTACCCACCCCCTCTCTCTCCCCCTCTCCCTCTCCCCCTCCCCTCTCCGCCCCTCTCCCCCTCTCCCTATTTCCTTCCACCCTCTCTTATTGTGCAGCTGCATAGCGCTCTGGTATGTGTCAGCATATAAAGAGAAGCATTTTTTCAGATTGGTTGAACTCGAACTAGGATGAGGTGAAATGCCTTTGGATTTAGCAGTCCTTCACTAAATGAATGTGTCGAATTAACTTGCAAATAAAACAGTAATTCATGTTGGTGCCCATGCCCACCATGAAGAAGAGCTAAACCAGAAAGTGCAGTCTGTAGCTGTCTCTGGTGATGCAGATGAGAACAAGCAACAAGAACCCGTTTATATCTGCCAAGCTGAGTGGTTCTGTATAACACGGGCATGGTTATACCTCTGACTGTTGACTTTAGAAAGTAGAGGTATAGAGTTCCTCAGCATGGCCATGTTATTTAAAGGGAACTGCATGGGCCCCACTGCCCAAGACAACTGGTCCTCTACAAAAATGACCACTGTTGGCCCTCTATAAACACTGATACTGTTGGTCCTCTATAAATACTGATACTCTTGGTACTCTACAAATACTAACACTGTTGGTCCTCTATAAATACTGATACTGTTGGTACTCTATACATACTGATACTGTTGGTCCTCTATAAATACTGATACTGTTGGTACTTAACAAATACTAACACTGTTGGTCCTCTATAAATACTAATAATGTTGGTCCTCTTCAAATACTAATAATGTTGGTCCTCTATAAATACTAACACTGTTGGTCCTCATCAAATATTAACACTGTTGGTGCTCTACAAATAATAATACTATAGGTCCTCTATAAATACTGATACTGCTGGTCCTCTATAAATACTGATACTGTTAGTACTCTACAAATACTAACACTGTTGGCCCTCTATAAACACTGATACTGTTGGTCCTCTATACATACTGATACTGTTGGTACTCTACAAATACTGATACAGTTGGTACTCTACAAATACTGACACTGTTGGTCCTCTATAAATACTGATACTGTTGATCCTCTATAAATACTGATACTGTTGATCCTCTATAAATACTGATACTGTTGGTACTCTAAATACTGACACTGTTGGTCCTCTATAAATACTGATACTGTTGATCCTCTATAAATACTGATACTGTTGGTCATCTATAAACACTGATACTGTTGGTACTCTACAAATGCTGATACTGTTGGTCCTCTATAAACACTAATACTGTTGGTACTCTACAAATACTGATACTGTTGGTCCTCTATAAACACTAATACTGTTGGTACTCTACAAATACTGATACTGTTGGTCCTCTATAAACACTAATACTGTTGGTACTCTATAAATACTGATACTGTTGATCCTCTATAAACACTGATACTGTTGGTCCTCTATAAACACTAATACTGTTGGTACTCTATAAATACTGATACTGTTGATCCTCTATAAACACTGATGCTGTCAGTACTCTACAAATACTGATACTGTTGGTACTCTACAAATACTGATACTGTTGGTACTCTACAAATACTGATACTGTTGGTCCTCTATAAATAATACTGTTGGTCCTCTATAAATAATACTCTTGGTCCTCTATTTGATTCTGATTCACGTGGACCCTAACTGTATTGAGTCCTTTTTCATGACCTCACAGCTGCACTGTGAGCAAATTTCTCAAAGGCACAACAGGAAGTCAGGATCACTTGACTCTTTGTACAGTGCATTCAGCACTAACAGGTACACACATTGCCTTGGGTTAGTATGGATTTAGAAATGACATTGTGTTGTTAAGTAGTTTTAGAAAGGACCTGTGTTGTTAAGGGCTTTTTGTATTGAGTCTATTTGTGGATCCAGTCCCAACCATGCAAGTGATGTGGAACAGTGGCCAGTTGTCTTTCATGCAGAAAGTACACACACATACACACACAAACTGATCCATACAAATATATTTTTATTTATCTTATAATTTTGTTTAATTTTGTTTTTTTAATCTTTTAAATTATTTAATGATTGTCCGATTAGATTTCTTTGGTTTGGGTGGGTGGTCTCTGTACATGTTAGCCAGTGCAGGTGGTCTCTGTACATGTTTAGCAGGGCAGGTGGTCTCTGTACATGTTAGCCAGGGCAGGTGGTCTCTGTACATGTTAGCCAGTGCAGGTGGTCTCTGTACATGTTAGCCAGTGCAGGTGGTCTCTGTACATGTTAGCCAGTGCAGGTGGTCTCTGTACATGTTAGCCAGTGCAGGTGGTCTCTGTACATGTTAGCCAGTGCAGGTGGTCTCTGTACATGTTAGCCAGTGCAGGTGGTCTCTGTACATGTTAGCCAGTGCAGGTGGTCTCTGTACATGTTAGCCAGTGCAGGTGGTCTCTGTACATGTTAGCCAGGGCAGGTGGTCTCTGTACATGTTAGCCAGTGCAGGTGGTCTCTGTACATGTTAGCCAGTGCAGGTGGTCTCTGTACATGTTAGCCAGGGGTGGTCAGGCCAGTGCAGGTGGTCTCTGTGCATGTTAGCCAGACAGGTGGTCTCTGTACATGTTAGCCAGGGCAGGTGGTCTCTGCATGTTAGCCAGGGCAGGTGGTCTAGCATGTTAGCCAGGGCAGGTGGTCTCTGTATTAGCATGTTAGTGCATATTAGCCAGGGCCTCTGTGCATGTGCCAGGGCAGGTGGTCTCTGTACATGTTAGCCAGGGCAGGTGGTCTCTGTGCATGTTAGCCAGGGCAGGTGGTCTCTGTGCATGTTAGCCAGACAGGTGGTCTCTGTACATGTTAGCCAGACAGGTGGTCTCTGTGCATGTTAGCCAGGGCAGGTGGTCTCTGTGCATATTAGCCAGGGCAGGTGGTCTATGTGCATATTAGCCAGGGCAGGTGGTCTATGTGCATATTAGCCAGGGCAGGTGGTCTATGTGCATATTAGCCAGGGCAGGTGGTCTATGTGCATATTAGCCAGGACAGGTGGTCTATGTGCATATTAGCCAGGACAGGTGGTCTATGTGCATATTAGCCAGGGCAGGTGGTCTATGTGCATATTAGCCAGGGCAGGTGGTCTCTGTGCATATTAGCCAGGGCAGGTGGTCTATGTGCATATTAGCCAGGGCAGGTGGTCTCTGTGCATATTAGCCAGGGCAGGTGGTCTCACAATTGATAGACTTGCATTGGGTGGTATTGTTTTGGTCTCCCTGTGACTCCCAGGTCTGCAGTGTTGGACAGTGTTTTTCGTGGTCCTGTGTCTCACTGGCAGTTTCAGAGTCAGCCTGCCCATCTTTAGAAACCCCTGAAACTCGATAAAACTTCTGAAACTCGATGAAACCTGTGAAACCAAAAAACTGGATATAACTTTTCAGTATCTATATAGTATTTTTCAGTATCTATATAGTATTTTTCAGTATCTATATAGTATTTTTCAGTATCTATATAGTATTTTTCAGTATCTATATAGTATTTTTCAGTATCTATATAGTATTTTTCAGTATCTATATAGTATTTTCAGTAACTTATATGCATTTATTTAAAACAAATCCCTCTAGCATAGACCACAACGTCACTAACAAATACTAATTAATGAATTGAAGTATCCAAGCAATCATATCATGGAAAACTGTAGACCGCCACAGGCCAGGCTCTGGTCAGTAGGCTTCCTGTAATGAGCTAATCTGTTGAGCAGGTTTACTCCTGCCAGAATACATTGACACCCATATCCCCAACACCAGACGGCTGCAGTACATGTTGTCACTGGAGTAAGTTGCAACTTGCGAGGAGATCACAGCAGCAGCTCGGCAAAACCTGTTATATCAGACTCTCTTGTCTCTTTGCACTGACCACCTCAACATTCAAGGTTTCAGTTATTTTTCTTCTAACTGCCTCTTTGTATAGCTTTGGTATTGTTTCTCTTTGCGCTGTTGAATAAAAGTTGTGTCTCTGTAGCACTTCAGCTGGTCCAGGATGTCTTTTACGTTCAAATCATTGTTGGGGAATAAGTTCACGGACGTGACCGGAGGAGGAGATGCTGAGGAATCAGCTGGAAATGGAAAGGAGACGCCTGAGTTCAAAGGAATGTCGAAAGAGGAGTTTGAGGAGTACAAGAGACAACTCATAGATGAAAAGTAAGTGCCTACCAGTGAGTAAATCCATCAGGTGACCAAACTGGTTTGCTATAGAGAAACGTGCAGCAGGGAGAACCATGTGTCCATACATACAGTATTAACCCAAATACAGATTCACATTAACACGTGCTATTTTAATGGGGGCTGGTGAGTCAATGTGTACAGGTAAATCAGGTGAATCTGCTAAAAGAATAGAAAAAGAAATATCTGACAATTCTATATATATATATAAATTACACAGTAATTCACAAAATTAATGTTGTAAACCATGATTGCTATTACGTTTAATGCAAAAGTGGCAGGCTTTCCTAAATATCTTCATACAAAATTAATCAGCGGAATGGTGACAAGACCTCCCAGTTTTCCATGGATAGCAACAGATTTTCAGGTGCACCAATGGGAAGTGAAATCGGAGATAAATCAAATTATGTGTAATAATAAATAAAACACAATTTAAACAGACAATAATGGACATTGGGGCTAACGCTTAAACTGGTTCTGATGGTAAAGAAGCAGTAAATACTGGCCGTTTCAAATACACCTCCACCAGGCTGTATCTAATAGTAGCTCGTTCAGAACAGTAGGGGGAGTGTCAGTACCTCAGTCTATGTCTATACCCTGGCTGATAGTGTATGTAACACACACACACAGACACACTCAAAAGCACACACAAATAAACAAACAAGTACACGTGTATGTATTGTAAACACCAACAAACAAAAAAAATCATACAACCGTGGGAAAATACAATTGAAAAGGGACCAGCAAAAAAAATGTCATGTTTTATTATCTTTGTTTGGACTTTTGTTTTACAGGTATACGCAGAGGATAACACACACACATATATACAGTAGAGGAATAGTTAGTATATACAGAGGTTAACACACACATATATATAGTAGAGGAATAGTTAGTATACACAGAGGTTAACACACACATATATATAGTAGAGGAATAGTTAGTATACACAGAGGTTAACACACACATATATATAGTAGAGGAATAGTTAGTATATACAGAGGATAACACACACATATATATATACAGTAGAGGAATAGTTAGTATATACAGAGGATAACACACACATATATATAGTAGAGGAATAGTTAGTATACACAGAGGTTAACACACACATATATTTAGTAGAGGAATAGTTAGTATATACAGAGGATAACACATACATATATATATACAGTAGAGGAATAGTTAGTATATACAGAGGATAACACACACACACATATATACAGTAGAGGAATAGTTAGTATATACAGAGGATAACACACACACACACATATATATATACAGTAGAGGAATAGTTAGTATATACAGAGGATAACACACACATATATACAGTAGAGGAATAGTTAGTATATACAGAGGATAACACACACACACACACACATATATATACAGTAGAGGAATAGTTAGTATATACAGAGGATAACACACACATATATACAGTAGAGGAATAGTTAGTATATACAGAGGTTAACACACACATATATATATATATATATATACAGTAGAGGAATAGTTAGTATATACAGAGGTTAACACACACATATATACAGTAGAGGAATAGTTAGTATACACAGAGGATAACACACACACACACACATATATACAGTAGAGGAATAGTAAGTATACACAGAGGATAACACACACACATATATATACAGTAGAGGAATAGTTAGTATATACAGAGGATAACACACACACACATATATATATATATACAGTAGAGGAATAGTTAGTATATACAGAGGTTAACACACACATATATATATACAGTAGAGGAATAGTAAGCCGATAGCTGGATTAGCTGTTTAGTGATTAGCCTAATTTCAACTCTAGTCAGGACAGGTGTGTCTCTTTCACAGAGGGGAAAAGGGTGAAAAAAGACAGAGGAAGAGAAGAGAAGTGGGAGAGGAAAGAAAAAGGTAAAAGAGAGGATGGGGTCAGAAGGGGGAGATAAAGACAAGCAGGAGGGGAGAGGAGGTGGAGATAAAGGCAAGAGGAGAGAGGAGATAACGAAGGAGAGAGGAGGTGAGAAAATAGGAGTGTGTGTGAGGGGGGGAGATGACGGCAAGAGAGAGAAAGGAAAGAGTTCAGAAAATGATAGATTTTTGTATGTAATTGTACATTATGTCTGTATATCTGGGTGTCTGTACACATGAGTGTGTCTGAGGCTCAATCAGTGACCTTCCTGAAAGACAATAAAAGACACTTGTGTGTCCAGCCCCCTGCAGTATCCAGCCCCATGCAGTATCCAGCCCCCTGCAGTATCCAGCCCCATGCAGTATCCAGCCCCATGCAGTATCCAGCCCCATGCAGTATCCAGCCCCATGCAGTATCCAGCCCCATGCAGTATCCAGCCCCCTGCAGTATCCAGCCCCCTGCAGTATCCAGCCCCCTGCAGTATCCAGCCCCATGCAGTATCCAGCCCCATGCAGTATCCAGCCCCATGCAGTATCCAGCCCCATGCAGTATCCAGCCCCCAGCAGTATCCAGCCCCATGCAGTATCCAGCCCCCTGCAGTATCCAGCCCCGTGCAGTATCCAGCCCCCTGCTGTATCCAGCCCCCTGCAGTATCCAGCCCCCTGCAGTATCCAGCCCCCTGCAGTATCAAGCCCCTGTAGTATCCAGCCCTCTGCTGTATCCAGCCCCCTGCAGTATCCAGCCCCCTGCAGTATCCAGCCCCCTGCTGTGTCCAGCCCCCTGCTGTATCCAGCCCCCTGCAGTATCCAGCCCTCTGCAGTATCCAGCCCCTGTAGTATCCAGCCCCTGCAGTATCCAGCCCCCTGCAGTATCCAGCCCCCTGCAGTATCCAGCCCCCTGCAGTATCCAGCCCTCTGCAGTATCCAGCCCCTGCTGTATCCAGCCCCCTGCAGTATCCAGCCCTCTGCAGTATCCAGCCCTCTGCAGTATCCAGCCCCTGCTGTATCCAGCCCCCTGCAGTATCCAGCCCCTGCAGTATCCAGCCCTCTGCAGTATCCAGCCCCCTCAGTATCCAGCCCCCTGCTGTATCCAGCCCCTGCAGTATCCAGCCCCCCACTGTATCCATCCCCATGATTCTCCACCAACCACAAGATTCCAAGTTCCTGATATTGGCAGATGGCAGAATGACTGACAGTCCAGACCTGTGAGAACTGTGAATAGTAAAGTGGGCCAACAAGGAACAGCACCGGGAACACCAGGGTTGTGGGTTCGATTTCCACAGGCATCCAGTATTTGCACTTACTGTAAGCTGGTGTAGATAAGAGGGTAGTAGCAGTAAATAAGTGTAGCACCCATATCTGTCAGTACAGAGCCTTAGGCTTATTATAATGAGTAGACGTGGGGCTTATCAGGCTGGTCTGACAGAGGTCAGGGGGATTAGGGTCTGGGTCACTTTCCTCCATCTAGTGGCGTTTCTCCCTCAGTACATCACCCCAGTCCCACTATCTAGTCATGCTGCTCAAAAGCAGTGGTGGTGTTCAATCTGACCAGGACAGTGCTGCTAAAACTGACCAGAGCTGGTATTCTAACTGTCCAGAGGTGGCCTGGTATTCTAACTGACTAGAGCTGACCTGGTATTCTAAATAACCAGAGCTGACCTGGTATTCTAAATAACCAGTGCTGACCTGGTATTCTAAATAACCAGTGCTGACCTGGTATTCTAAATAACCAGAGCTGACCTGGTATTCTAAATAACCAGAGCTGACCTGGTATTCTAAATAACCATTGCTGACCTGGTATTCTAAATAACCAGTGCTGACCTGGTATTCTAAATAACCAGAGCTGACCTGGTATTCTAAATAACCAGAGCTGACCTGGTATTCTAAATAACCAGTGCTGACCTGGTATTCTAACTGACCAGAGATGACCTGGTATTCTAAATAACCAGTGCTGACCTGGTATTCTAAATAACCAGTGCTGACCTGGTATTCTAAATAACCAGAGCTGACCTGGTATTCTAAATAACCAGAGCTGACCTGGTATTCTAAATAACCAGTGCTGACCTGGTATTCTAACTGACCAGAGATGACCTGGTATTCTAAATAACCAGTGCTGACCTGGTATTCTAAATAACCAGTGCTGACCTGGTATTCTAAATAACCAGAGCTGACCTGGTATTCTAAATAACCAGAGCTGACCTGGTATTCTAAATAACCAGTGCTGACCTGGTATTCTAAATAACCAGAGCTGACCTGGTATTCTAAATAACCAGTGCTGACCTGGTATTCTAAATAACCAGTGCTGACCTGGTATTTTAACTGACCAGAGATGACCTGGTATTCTAAATAACCAGTGCTGACCTGGTATTCTAAATAACCAGTGCTGACCTGGTATTCTAAATAACCAGAGCTGACCTGGTATTCTAACTGACCAGAGATGACCTGGTATTCTAAATAACCAGAGCTGACCTGGTATTCTAAATAACCAGTGCTGACCTGGTATTCTAAATAACCAGAGATGACCTGGTATTCTAAATAACCAGTGCTGACCTGGTATTCTAAATAACCAGAGCTGACCTGGTATTCTAAATAACCAGAGCTGACCTGGTATTCTAAATAACCAGTGCTGACCTGGTATTCTAAATAACCAGTGCTGACCTGGTATTCTAAATAACCAGTGCTGACCTGGTAGAGATGACCTGGTATTCTAAATAACCAGAGCTGACCTGGTATTCTAAATAACCAGAGCTGACCTGGTATTCTAAATAACCAGAGCTGACCTGGTATTTTAAATAACCAGTGCTGACCTGGTATTCTAAATAACCAGTGCTGACCTGGTATTCTAAATAACCAGAGCTGACCTGGTATTCTAAATAACCAGTGCTGACCTGGTATTCTAAATAACCAGAGCTGACCTGGTATTCTAAATAACCAGTGCTGACCTGGTATTCTAACTGACCAGAGATGACCTGGTATTCTAAATAACCAGTGCTGACCTGGTATTCTAACTGACCAGAGATGACCTGGTATTCTAAATAACCAGTGCTGACCTGGTATTCTAAATAACCAGTGCTGACCTGGTATTCTAACTGACCAGAGATGACCTGGTATTCTAAATAACCAGTGCTGACCTGGTATTCTAACTGACCAGAGATGACCTGGTATTCTAAATAACCAGTGCTGACCTGGTATAACCAGTGCTGACCTGGTATTCTAACTTCTGAAAAATAACCAGTGCTGACCTGGTATTCTAACTGACCAGAGATGACCTGGTATTCTAAATAACCAGTGCTGACCTGGTATTCTAAATGACCAGAGATGACCTGGTATTCTAAAGAACCAGTGCTGACCTGGTATTCTAAATAACCAGTGCTGACCTGGTATTCTAAATAACCAGAGATGACCTGGTATTCTAAATAACCAGAGCTGACCTGGTATTTTAAATAACCAGTGCTGACCCAGTGCTGACCTGGTATTCTAAATAACCAGTGCTGACCTGGTATTCTAAATAACCAGTGCTGACCTGACCAGAGATGATTCTAAATAACCAGTGCTGACCTGGTATTCTAAATAACCAGTGCTGACCTGGTATTCTAAATAACCAGTGCTGACCTGGTATTCTAAATAACCAGTGCTGACCTGGTATTCTAAATAACCAGTGCTGTCCTGGTATTCTAAATAACCAGAGCTGACCTGGTATTCTAAATAACCAGTGCTGACCTGGTATTCTAAATAACCAGTGCTGACCTGGTATTCTAAATAACCAGAGCTGACCTGGTATTCTAAATAACCAGAGCTGACCTGGTATTCTAAATAACCAGAGCTGACCTGGTATTCTAAATAACCAGAGCTGACCTGGTATTCTAAATAACCAGAGCTGACCTGGTATTCTAAATAACCAGTGCTGACCTTGTATTCTAAATAACCAGTGCTGACCTGGTATTCTAACTGACCAGAGATGACCTGGTATTCTAAATAACCAGAGCTGACCTGGTATTCTAAATAACCAGTGCTGACCTGGTATTCTAAATAACCAGTGCTGACCTGGTATTCTAAATAACCAGTGCTGACCTGGTATTCTAAATAACCAGTGCTGACCTGGTATTCTAAATAACCAGTGCTGTCCTGGTATTCTAAATAACCAGAGCTGACCTGGTATTCTAAATAACCAGTGCTGACCTGGTATTCTAAATAACCAGTGCTGACCTGGTATTCTAAATAACCAGAGCTGACCTGGTATTCTAAATAACCAGAGCTGACCTGGTATTCTAAATAACCAGAGCTGACCTGGTATTCTAAATAACCAGAGCTGACCTGGTATTCTAAATAACCAGAGCTGACCTGGTATTCTAAATAACCAGTGCTGACCTTGTATTCTAAATAACCAGTGCTGACCTGGTATTCTAACTGACCAGAGATGACCTGGTATTCTAAATAACCAGAGCTGACCTGGTATTCTAAATAACCAGTGCTGACCTGGTATTCTAAATAACCAGTGCTGACCTGGTATTCTAAATAACCAGTGCTGACCTGGTATTCTAAATAACCAGTGCTGACCTGTTATTCTAAATAACCAGTGCTGACCTGGTATTCTAAATAACCAGAGCTGACCTGGTATTCTAAATAACCAGTGCTGACCTGGTATTCTAACTGACTAGAGCTGACCTGGTATTCTAAATAACCAGAGCTGACCTGGTATTCTAAATAACCAGAGCTGACCTGGTATTCTAAATAACCAGAGCTGACCTGGTATTCTAAATAACCAGTGCTGACCTGGTATTCTAAATAACCAGTGCTGACCTGGTATTCTAAATAACCAGAGCTGACCTGGTATTCTAAATAACCAGAGCTGACCTGGTATTCTAAATAACCAGAGCTGACCTGGTATTCTAAATAACCAGAGCTGACCTGGTATTCTAAATAACCAGAGCTGACCTGGTATTCTAAATAACCAGAGCTGACCTGGTATTCTAACTGACTAGAGCTGACCTGGTATTCTAAATAACAAGTGCTGAACTGGTATTCTAAATAACAAGTGCTGACCTGGTATTCTAAATAACAAGTGATGACCTGGTATTCTAAATAACCAGAGCTGACCTGGTATTCTAAATAACAAGTGATGACCTGGTATTCTAAATAACCAGAGCTGACCTGGTATTCTAAATAACCAGTGCTGACCTGGTATTCTAAATAACCAGTGCTGACCTGGTATTCTAAATAACCAGTGCCGGCCTCAGGAGGTTGAGAGGTCATACTGCTCAGGAAGTTATGTATGGCCCTGAGTCAGTCTCAACTCTTATGTACAAAACCCAGTCAGCAGAACATGTCTAAGTCAATTATGGAATGGGGGTTCCAAGCTTTGTGTCTTTAAGACCTTCTGAAGTCTGCTGTCTAAGGGGCACGACATAGTTTTCTTCCTAAATGCCAATAAACATCGACAGTGTTTTGCTCTTTGTTATTTTTTTTCTGGTACTGTTGTACCAGAGAGGTATATATCTCATAAGGCATTTATAGCTTAAGGGACAAGCAAACAAAACAGGTTTATACAGTATTTAAAAAAATGATTGGGTAAACGTAGCAGATTCCCTTTTCATGGTAAAAGTATGAAGTCATCCAGTCTGCACTGACTGCTCTAAATCAAGTCAATGTAGAGTGGCTACAATAAAAGTGCTAAAATACTACTGACCTTTCCCCTAAGAAACCAACAGGAACCCCTGCTCTTGTATACTGAGATGCCTGACTCTAAATGACAACTTAATACAGAGCCCATATGTTTAGGTTATAAAGACTGCAGATATAAAGAAGGACAACGAAGAAAGTCATGTTCAAAATCCTCATAACGTGAATGTCTGTCTGAATTCTTCCCCTGCAGAATTGAAAGGGACAAGGAATTTGTCACCAGGAAGGCTGAGAGGGCGAACCTGAGGGTTTGCCTGAGGGACAAGTACCGTCTACCTGAGGTAAGACCTGCCTGAGTTTGGAACATGAGATCCACACTCAACATCTGACATTGACTTCCTCTGATGATTTATGTGATTGTGAAGGATGTGGATTGTTTCTTGGTTATGTTCCTCAGACCTTCTCCCCAGTGAAGCAATATGATCACTTCTTTCTACCAAAGGAGGCCGCCTGGTTTCCCGAAATCAGAGAGCTCAGAAGGGTCCTGATGTCAATCCTTGTCTGTCTTTTTTAAGAGGGGTCAGGATGAAGCAATGGTGAAGATGGCGGGAGATGACCTGGACCTCCCGGAGGAGTTGGCCAAAATGGTGGATGAAGATGAGGAAGAGGAGGAGGTAAACAACTCACCGCTGGGACATTTACAACAGCTACAGAACATCGACATGAAACAGCTGAAGGCCAAAGCACAGAAGACCATGACAGAGATACAACAGGTTGCAGAAGAGAAATGCGTCATTATGTGAGAGTCTGGTAGTGACCCCACCACACCCAAAACAGTGATTTTTATTATTTTGCCATGACTTTGGCAGTGGATTGCTGAATGAATCAAGTCTGCCCACCTCTTTTCAATTTATAATATTTTTGGGCAATTTTATAATGGGACGAGAGTTTTCAAAGCCATAATCCTGCAACCCTGTTTGACATGAGGCAGAGGGAACATGTAGCAGAACTACATTATACTATACTGTAATGTACTGTATTATACTCTACTCTTCTGAATAAAACTGCAAAAGGGTTACCAAGCATGTTGTCTGTAGGCGTGACTATTTTCATGTTGAAGCTGATGTAGTCTGCATGTTGTCTGTAGGTGTGACTATTGTTCATGTTGAAGCTGATGTAGTCTGCATGTTGTCTGTAAGTGTGACTATTTTCATGTTGAAGCGGATGTAGTCTGCATGTTGTCTGTAAGTGTGACTATTTTCATGTTGAAGCTGATGTAGTCTGCATGTTGTCTGTAGGTGTGACTATTGTTCATGTTGAAGCTGATGTAGTCTGCATGTTGTCTGTAAGTGTGACTATTTTCATGTTGAAGCTGATGTGGTCTGCATGTTGTCTGTAAGTGTGACTATTTTCATGTTGAAGCTGATGTAGTCTGCATGTTGTCTGTAAGTGTGACTATTTTCATGTTGAAGCTGATGTAGTCTGCATGTTGTCTGTAAGTGTGACTATTGTTCATGTTGAAGCGGATGTAGTCTGCATGTTGTCTGTAAGTGTGACTATTGTTCATGTTGAAGCGGATGTAGTCTGCATGTTGTCTGTAAGTGTGACTATTGTTCATGTTGAAGCTGATGTGGTCTGCATGTTGTCTGTAGGCGTGACTATTGTTCATGTTGAAGCGGATGTGGTCTGCATGTTGTCTGTAAGTGTGACTATTTTCATGTTGAAGCTGATGTGGTCTGCATGTTGTCTGTAAGTGTGACTATTTTCATGTTGAAGCTGATGTGGTCTGCATGTTGTCTGTAAGTGTGACTATTTTCATGTTGAAGCTGATGTAGTCTGCATGTTGTCTGTAGGCGTGACTATTGTTCATGTTGAAGCGGATGTGGTCTCCAGGTTGTGTGTAGGTGTGACTTATTCCGTGGATATTCTTTTTACTATTGAATAGATAAAATATTTCGTATTGTGATGTAAGGTGGTGACATATTAAACAAAGCACAGCCTCTAAATATGTTCTTAAAATAAAATAAACAATTCCGGTCTCTTTCGATAAGGTAAATGGAGTAGGAGACGAGGTGTGTCAATGTTTAAAACGGAAAGTCTTTCAAATGTTCCACAAATACACAGCAAACGACACGTTGATGAATCTGGCCATGACCTGTAAACAAGAGCAGGCCTGGACCAAAATAATGGGCAGATCAATTTGTACCAATTTCTGTGTTTCACGCATGCAGCAGATGATCCAGGGGTTGGTTAATAGAGGGAGATGAACAGATCATGTAATCACACACAGGGCAGCCCAGTTCACTCTCCATTCAAACAGCCTCAACAGCATCGTGCCTTCCCCACCATCTGACAATTTCTTTACAGCCGTTGACTCGGTTATATTGGATATGAAGTCAAAGCGACAGTCGACCAGGATCCGCTTAGCTTGATCAGTGGGAGGAGCTTAAAACCAAGGTGGAGATGAGCAGGGCAACCGGCAGACAGTTTGTTCTCTCTTCACCTTCGTCTCATCGTCCCCGAGGTTTCACTGCAACGTCTCTGTCATCACTGACTTGTTTTTGCATGAGATTAAGTTGTTGTTCATTACCTTGTCGTTGATTACAAACTACATTCATGTTTACCAACTTGCAATAAATTGCATGCCTCCATTATCAGTTAGAAGACCGCAAAAACAATACTGAAAAATGTGTGATTATTATTATTAAATCATATCATATCACCTATAATTGGTAAATACTTACAATCGCAAAGTTTTTTTTAAATGTTTGTATTTTGAGCTTCATGTGTTATATGTTGTTTAAATGTGCACAAACTGTATAATTACTATACTTAACCATGACATTTCTGTTTTAAAAGCACGTGGTTTTGATGAAATGGAGAACGTATTCACACATATCGTACATGACATATACAGCATGTTTGAGCGTGACAGTGCTACTTTTTGTGTCCAAAAATTTAACTTGATTAAAAGAAAAAATTGACAGGTCAAGTAGTAAAAAAAGGGAAGTACAGTTAGTGCTTTTTTGATACAAAATGTTCTGGTTGATGTCTTCTAACATCTTGTCCACTTTCATTGACGTGGTAATTATATATAGTTCCAGATGTCCCCCAAGAATCCTCTAAACCAAATGAACACCATATTGCCACTCATCCTTCAAACACTCCCTTTTCATCTTCATCATCTTCATCATGGCTTCTATCCTCAGTTGCTCCGGGGCCCATCCCCCGTTCCCCCAGTAAGCTGACACAGCTCCTTTAAGCGTTAGCCCCTTTCTTCCTAATAGGATCTCCGAGGCTTAAACTGTCATCTGATAAAACTAAGCAGCTTGATAGCTACGTTGCACCCTCTTAACCAATTTTTACTCAATTAGGGTAATGAGGAAACAAGCAAAGAGGACAGTGTTAAAATGATCATTACCTACTTGACAAGGAACCACGTTAAAAGGTTACTTCGTTAAATACTTCATGGACACATTCAATCTGCCATGTGCGTTCTCTATGTTGTCGCGCTGCGATCAACTGAGGCCTTTACTTACAAGGTTGTGTACTGAGAGTTTCGCTTGCAAATATCCAAGAAATCAACATAATTGAAGCCCAATTTGGTTGTGGTTCATTATGGTACTGGTGTATTGAAGTCACCACAGACCCATTATGGTACTGGTGTATTGAAGTCACCACAGACCCATTATGGTACTGGTGTATTGAAGTCACCATAGACCCATTATGGTACTGGTGTATTGAGGTCACCACTGGTGTATTGACACAGAGCCATTATGGTACTGGTGTATTGAAGTCACCACCACAGAGCCATTATGGTACTGGTGTATTGAAGTCACCAGAGACCCATTATGGTACTGGTGTATTGAAGTCACCACAGAGCCATTATGGTACTGGTGTATTGAAGTCACCATAGACCCATTATGGTACTGGTGTATTGAAGTCACCACCACAGAGCCATTATGGTACTGGTGTATTGAAGTCACCACCACAGAGCCATTATGGTACTGGTGTATTGAAGTCACCACAGACCCATTATGGTACTGGTGTATTGAAGTCACCACAGAGCCATTATGGTACTGGTGTATTGAAGTCACCATAGACCCATTATGGTACTGGTGTATTGAAGTCACCACAGAGACATTATGGTACTGGTGTATTGAAGTCACCACAGAGCCATGGTGTATGGTACTGGTGTATTGAAGTCACCACAGAGCCATTATGGTACTGGTGTATTGAAGTCACCACAGAGTCATTATGGTACTGGTGTATTGAGGTCACCTCACCACAGAGTCATTATGGTACTGGTGTATTGAAGTCACCACAGAGACATTATGGTACTGGTGTATTGAAGTCACCATAGACCCATTATGGTACTGGTGTATTGAAGTCACTACAGAGTCATTATGGTACTGGTGTATTGAAGTCACTACAGAGTCATTATGGTACTGGTGTATTGAAGTCACCACAGAGACATTATGGTACTTTTCTCCCATTGTAAAACATTTTGTTCATACAAACTGCTGGGACGCCAAAATCTCATGACACGTTTTTGAGAAAAAATTGGATTTATATTGTAAGATGATAAACAACAATTACATTCTCATTTACCTTTTGGTTGATCTTTACTATGCGAGACAGTATTTCTGCTGGACTTGAGTTGACGCACATAAAAATCGTATCCATAAACAGGTAAGCTCACTACCATTGCTGTTATAAGGCTTCTAAAATTTAGGAGACATATGTGTGTTAGCATGCATGTGGTTAAATACAGTTTAAATGAAAACATAACCAATAAATGCAAATGTGTGAGGAACTAGGGTACTGACTTTTGACCTGGATGTAGGAGAATATCCTCAATTTACCAAAATAACAACAAATTGTTGTCATTGTAGTGTAACTTTTCAGTATCATTTCATTGCATTAATCTTATCACGTGCTCTGCACAGTGTTCTTTAACATTAGCCTCAACAGTGCAGTGTTCCTCAAGGGAAAACTTATCTTCTTTTTATATTGACCCAATATAGTGTAATAAGACTGAAACTATGTTGTCCCCAATACGAGGCAGCTGCCCTGTGTTGCCTCTAATTAGGGCGTCTGTATAAGTGGCATTTTTTCCTCCACCGTTCTGATTCATTGTTTGTGTCATTGGATTTGGCTGCCTCTTTTGGTAACGACTTTCATTAATGTCTCCGTATTTTCTATGCCAGCTCTCTGCACCCGTGTGCTACCTCAAACCTTACTGTGATAATCGTCTTACGTTGTTTTGTTTATAACTGTGCTGGCATGTTTTGTGGATACCAGGAACGGTTGCTGCTTTATGAGCAATAGCTAATGGTGATCCTCATAAACTGATGTACACCTGTTTAACCAATCAACTAATCTATAAATAATCAATGAGTTCAATGAGTTGTTCTGGTCCCTGGCCAGTCAGATAGTCGATCTCTGCAATGTGGTTTGAAGTGTCTAGCACAGCCCTTCTCTGAAAATGTTGTGCCAGATACGGACAGAGCATTGCCATCTTCCTCTGGGGCCACAAAAACATTTGACCATTGCAGTTTTTAATACAAACCTTTGATACATTTGATCTATATATATATATATATATGCTCAACCCTAACTTTTTTCAATGCATGACAAGATATCAAGAATGCTGTGCTACTGAACCACTCTCTCCCAACTCCAAAAAACGTTTTTCATCAATAGGAATTTAAGAATGTAGATAACAGTATTGGGTTCAGTAGAGCTGGCTAGCAAATTGATTCACATTTCTTACTAACTAGCTACCAAACAGCATCTACTTTTCTACCCTCTAACCAGGAGATTTTCACGAATAACGGCTACTGCATTCGGCTACACCATTTGGAATGGGGGGAGAATTATTTCCTTCTAGCTATCTTCTAGCCACCGTGTTTTTTCAAAGCTAGCAGTCCTTCAGTAGTAGATATTGGTTCAATTCAAATTACTTAATATTTTGGACAAAAACGTTCTAAAAGTAATCACCAATGTTTGCAGTTGCATTAAATGAAAGTATGTAATGGCCGTTATAGTTTATCTTGACCCATAGACTCCTTTTACGTCGGTAAACCGTTCGACATCAAGTTTTAAAAAATGATCCTTACTTGAGACTGAGTGGATCACTACTGGTTACCAATGAAGTGTCTGTTTAATTCATGTAGTTTCTACCTGCTATATTTGATTCCTAATCATCCCTACCTTATCTGACCTGCCTCAGAGATGGTGACCGTCCAACTAGCAGGTGGTGCCTTCCTAATAGCATCCCTTTACTAAGGCAATTACACCAGATAGATAAGATGCAGGCACACACACACAGATGCCACAGTGTGCCTCAAAAAATATGTGACATCACTTAAACTATCGTGAAAAGCTCAGGTCAGCAGATCAACATAAACGTCTGTGTCAACAGAACAACAAACATAGAAAGTGATTTCTAATAAACCTGCATAACCACCCTCCCACTACTCACCATGTCTAATTGTCACGGTTCGTCTGTGTCAAGTTTTGTGCAGGAAAAGCCAAACACTGAGCTTTTGAAGGCGTTTGCGGTATTTTTTATTTATATGTTTAAAATAAACACAAAGACAACGAACGGCTAAAACATAAACTATCATTTAAATTAAACTGTGCATAGATGGCGATTTATTACAAATTCCAAAACAGTGACAGCAACAACACTCACCTCAACGTACAACGTGACTTTACAAAGAAACAATGCTGAGCAAACCACGGTGGAAACCAGAGTCCAAACAAATGGTTCCCTCTCGTGACACTAATGTTTTACATGATTTTGAGTTACATGTATATCCACAAAATTGGACAGAATGTAATTTATTCATGACAATGACATGTTTTGTGTGAAATTATTCAGCATTGATGTTGTTTATTGTTTATTACAAAGATGTTCAATTGCATCGAATATGTGCTGCTGTAAACAACTAATCACATTAGATCCTGTGTCCTTGAAAATGACAATTTCATGCATAGTATTAAAAACCTGCCCAACATACTTGGGGACAGGACTGAGTCTTTTATCCCAGGTCACTACACCATATGGCCAGCCACATTGTCCAAAGCCCTTCTAACGACGCACCACTGTCCTGTCTTACAACAAAATCTAAGCACGCATATCCACCTTTAATTATATAAGGAGCTTGCAGGCTGGAATTTTCTCGGAAGAGATTCTTCTAACTGCGTAAAGGTGGGATGGATGCCGGACATGAACCTTAAGCAGCAAAGCGATGTGCCCATCCAGAGCTGCCGAACCTAAGCCTTGACAAGGTACCGCTACCTTGCCCTGTAGTGAGGTAAATTAATCTGTTTAGTTGGAGCCACACAAACACACATGAAAACATGTTTTGTTGATGGATCGATAGGAGAACAATCTCTATGCAGAAGCAGATGTGGCAGGAATAATAAGGACCAAACAAATGTCTCACAGAAACTAGGGCACTTCTAAAATGTTTATGCTAGTTAATAAATTCCTGCCAAGTTGCTAGTATGTTGGCTAGCCAAATAAGTTACAGCTCACCTCACCCCACAACATATCTTGCCGCCACATAACTCCCCACACCCAAGTTAGCTAACTTCGTTGCCTTTCTCTCTCTCTCTCTCTCTCTCTCATAACATAAGCTAGCTCTGCTGCTATCGTCAGTGCTAGTTGAGAACAACTTAAAAAGCTATAATTGTTTTTTAGCTATTTTTCTATAGCATTCAAGAAATCGGAAATTTATATCTCACATTTTTAATCCACAATTTCAAATACATTGGAATGCTTTGTTCCAACATTTACCTATTGTCCGGCATAACTTCTATGTACAACTTAATACCGATGTCTGGCTAAGGTAAAAAAAATTACCAAAGACAACTGAGACAAAAGTCAATCGCACTGTCTTTCACCTGCGCACACGTTATTACATGAATACAGTCTCTGGTTGCACCAAGCCTAGCGCTAGAAGTAGTGGAGATATTTTCAGAGGTGACTGTACTTTAATCATGACGGGCCCATTTGCCAAAAAAGTCTTACGGGCCCCAATCATCACCTATATTTTCCTTAAAGTTAAAATCATTTTACTGGTAAGGCTGTGTGTATAGGTCAATCAGCAGCACGGAAAGGATTTAGCGGTCAAAAACCCAATTTAATCAGCAAATAATAAGCACCAGCTTATATTATTTAAAAAAAAACACTGTATAAAAATAAATCGCTTGACAAAAACACTGATACACAGCTAATGACCCTATTTATTCTCGCTGAATTTATGCACGACGGCAAATTTGACATACAACCATTTAAATGATCTGCCCATTAGATTTTGGTATTGACCCGGCCTACTGCAAAAACCACAGCAAATCAATCAGGTGGATCATTCAAAAAGATTGCTTAAATGACAACATGTTTTTTAACAGTATATGATGCATGTATAGGCTGTCGGGGTAGCCTGGCCTGTGAGAATATGAACGTTGATAGGCATTTGACGGGCCATGCGTTCTCCAAAGTCATCACATTCAAATCTTGGTGTTTTTAAAGTACAGAATGGCCAACCCACTCAGCCTCTCCTGTGGAACGTTGCAGTTAAACTGCATTTGAAAAAGAAATGTTTAAACAAACTGACTTAAATACAGCCAATCCGGGCCCTGTTATTTGGCCCGTGTACGTCACCAGACCCGTTGAGGTTGCCTGACGCTTGCTGTCTATCAACATATTTCAAATTTATTGGTTCAAATAGAATGAGATGCAGCAATGTTTTTTTATGTAAGAACCAAGAGGATGTGTAATTTGTTGCCACTCACTCTTCACAGCGGCCCTGGTCTCAGCCTATCAGGGATCTGTATGCTGTATGCAAATATTTTTCTGTAATTCGATATCAATGGAAACTGACAAAGGCTCCATGAAGCTTTAACACACGTCAGTAAGAAAAACACTTGTCGGCGATAATACCAGGAACAATTGTCTACTTCCTGTAGGTGCAGCGCCATGGCTACCAGACGACCCAGGAGCCGAGGTCGTGAGGTCATCCATCTCGTTATCCATCAGCTAACACACCTTCGCGCCCAGGTATTTAATCTAGTCTCAGCTCCCATATCCACTTCTAAGTGGCTTGCCGGTCTACAGCTTCTCAGAAACAGCTTCTTCAAACCAAGAAAAGATGATAAGTGGTGAAAGTCCCTGGCTGTTACTTTGTTCGAGGATACTACTTAGCAAAGAATTGGTTAGATTTAACCAACTCGACCAAGCCTGTTTTAGCATTAGATTTTTTTTTTTTATTCAAGCCATTCATTAAATTGCTAGGCGTACATTGTTTCTAGAACTTGAAATATGACAGACTTGTTTGGGCAGGTTCTACTGTTGTTCTGTGCCAGGGTTTGCCAGAGCAATTGGTGGGCCATCTGTTGTTCTGAACTTCTTTCCTGACAATGATGAGAGCACACTTTACGTGTTAAGAAAACTGTCATTTATTCATCTCATTGCTGTGGTCCAATAACTGGCAGAGTAGCATTGAATAGATTACATCAATTAGCAACTAATTAATGGTGTCTGCACAAGGAAGAGTTTGGTCACGTTCCATTCTGAGGGGACTTATTTTGTTCAGAGAACTATTGTGCGAGTCTTTTCTGAGTCTGGAGTCGGGGATGGAGACACTCAATCATGAGAATACGTTTATAACATGCAGTATGAGAATTGTAAACAGTGTTAGACAGTCTTACGCACCTGTCATCCCTCTACTTGAGAAGACCACAATAGAAACATAGTGCAATGTGATAGGTTGTACATTTGTCTAGCTTTATGTATTTAATGGCTAACATTGACATTTTACGACATTAAAAAAGTAACATCTTTAGTATTTTTAGGACAAAAAAATCCCATCTACTTAAGCCCATATACGTTTTCAGAGCTGTGCTGAATAGATTTCATCAGTTAGTAACTAATTAATAGTAGTTACTCCTGCCCTGTCAATCTGCCAGTCTAGTCATTTAATTTAGACAACTGAATAGCTTTACCATTAGTCAAGGAAACAAAGGTTGAATTAAATTACTGCCCTTACCCGGAAACATGTCTTTGATACTGACAAACGTGTTCTATCAACCAGAACTGTTTAACGTGATTTTAATTTGAGTCAAATTATTTAATTTTTTGAGGGGGAATTAAGTAACCACACCATGTGATATTTTAACAAGCAGATCCTCGCCTTTAAACGACTGAATCACTAACAGTATCCTGTTAATTGTCTACTAATTAAATTACAGACCTACTAAGACAGGAACCTTAAGAGCGATATAAGTGAAATAGTTAACATCCAATCACTGCTGAAAGATGTATGCATTTGAGTTTTTTTTGTTGAACCATAACATGACATTTGTCCTGTCTCCAATTTCTCCTTGTTGGTTGTTCTGTTAGGTGCTTTTACATGTATCTTTATATAGATGAGGACAGAGTAAATCTCTGTTGAAGTCCTTAGGCTCATTAAGGTGAGGGTTGATCTTTCTGACACTTAGCTCCCTCTTCTTTAGGCTGGCCAGCTGGCTGCGAGGAAACCAATAGCAGAGGTTAAGAGCAGCAAACAGAAGATATGTGCAGTCTTATTCACCTGTGCAGTAATCGGTCAAGAAGGCAAAACCTGGAAATTACAGTCTTATCTTATTCCAGACTGTATTGGAAGAGAATGCATGAAACGGATTGTTTAGCAATAATTGTGAAAAACATATACTTATTCTATATACATATCCTATATACTTATTATATATACATATCCTATATACTTATTGTAAGGGACAGAGCCCTGTCCTCGCACTCCATGGTGGTGATGACACCTCCCCCGCATCCGGAGAGAGGGAAAATTAGGGACTTGTTCGTTCACCTGTGTTTTTGTCCGCACCTGGGTTGTGTTTGCTCGTTAGTCCCTGTACTTAGTTCTGTCGGTTCCTGTCTTTCAGTGTCGGTCATTGTTAAGGTATGTTTCTCTTGTTTTGCGTTTGCTGGTCCTGTTATGTATTGCGTGATTATTCTGGTGTTCTGTGTTTAGTATGTTCTGTCTCACTAAGGGGAGGTTTTGTTAATTATGTTGTTCTTCTGTGTTTCTGTTAAGTGTTAGGATTGTCTTTGTATGAAGCTACCCGTTCCTGTTTTGGGAGAAAATAAACCCTGTTATTGCAAAGCACTCTGCGTTTGTGTCCTCAACCTGCTCGAAAGCCCCAATCCTGACAGAATGACCGACCCAAAAGAGAGGACACAGCAGGGTGCAGTATCGTGGGCCAGCCTACGGCTCGAAAACCCCGACGAGGGGTTAATGCACGGGCTCTACATAGAGCCCTATGAAGCAGAGGACTCCGAGCCAGAGGACGAGTCCGAGGATGAGGAGTACCTGGAGGGGGAGTTCCGGTGGGATCCCTTCACCCTCCAGCTGATTCCCGTCTCAACCTCCACGTTTCTGTCCCCCACCTCACCACCCATGGCTGCCGCCCCGCAGCATGAGATGGCCGCCGCCCCGCAGCTCGAGATGGCCGCCGCCCCGCAGCTCGAGATGGCCGCCGCCCCGCAGCTCGAGATGGCCGCCGCCCCGCAGCTCGAGATGGCCGCCGCCCCGCAGCATGAGATGGCCGCCGCCCCGCAGCTGAGATGGCCGCCGCCCCGCAGCATGAGATGGCCGCCGCCCCTGCAGCATGAGATGGCCGCCGCCCCGCAGCATGAGATGGCCGCCGCCCCGCAGCATGAGATGGCCGCCGCCCCGCAGCATGAGATGGCCGCCGCCCCGCAGCATGAGATGGCCGCCGCCCCGCAGCATGAGATGGCTGCCGCCCCGCAGCATGAGATGGCTGCCGCCCCGCAGCATGAGATGGCTGCCGCCCCGCAGCATGAGATGGCTGCCGCCCCGCAGCATGAGATGGCTGCCGCCCCGCAGCATGAGATGGCTGCCGCCCCGCAGCATGAGATGGCTGCCGCCCCATGAGATGGCTGCCGCCCGCTCGAAACGGGCCCCTATGAACCGGTCTATCCGGTGTCCTCCAGGCCACGCCACCATCGGCTACCTCCCGGCCTTGGAGAGGGCTCTACGGGAGGATCTGGAGGTATTTATCGACTTTCTGGCCTGGGTCCAGGAGGTGGCGGTGATGGACGATGAAAGGAGATGGTGGCATCAGGAGTTCTTCGTGTGGAGGAAGGGACAAGAAGATCTCTGCCCTAAGCTCCTGGACTACCTGAGGGCACAACTTCTCCGCCGTGCACCACACCTTCGGCCAGTCACCGAGCTCCCTCCAGTTTCCTTGCCCGAGTCTGTCCCCGTGTCCTTGCCTGAGCCAGTCCCCGTGTCCTTGCCTGAGCCAGTCCCGTGTCCTTGCCAGAGCCAGTCCCCGTGTCTTTGCCTGTCCCAGGTTCCCAGCCTGAGCCTGTCCCAGTCCCAGTTTCCCTGCCTAAGCCAGTTTCCCAGTCTGAGCCTGTCCCCGTTTCCCAGTCTGAGCCTGTCCCCGTTTCCCAGTCTGAGCCTGTCCCCGTTTCCCAGTCTGAGCCTGTCCCCGTTTCCCAGTCTGAGCCTGTCCCCGTTTCCCAGTCTGAGCCTGTCCCCGTTTCCCAGTCTGAGCCTGTCCCCGTTTCCCAGTCTGAGCCTGTCCCCGTTTCCCAGTCTGAGCCTGTCCCCGTTTCCCAGTCTGAGCCTGTCCCCGTCTCTGAGCCTGTCCCCGTCTCTGAGCCTGTCCCCGTCTCTGAGCCTGTCCCCGTCTCTGAGCCTGTCCCCGTCTCTCTGAGCCTGTCCCCGTCTCTGAGCCTGTCCCCGTCTCAGTCTGAGCCTGTCCCCGTCTCTGAGCCTGTCCCCGTCTCTGAGCCTGTCCCCGTCTCTGAGCCTGTCCCCGTCTCTGAGCCTGTCCCCGTCTCTGAGCCTGTCCCCGTCTCTGAGCCTGTCCCCGTCTCTGAGCCTGTCCCCGTCTCTGAGCCTGTCCCCGTCTCTGAGCCAGTCCCCGTGTCTGTCCCAGTCCCCGTGTCTGTCCCAGTCCCCGTGTCTGTCCCAGTCCCCGTGTCTGTCCCAGTCCCCGTGTCTGTCCCAGTCCCCGTGTCTGTCCCAGTCCCGTGTCTGTCCCAGTCCCCGTGTCTGTCCCAGTCCCCGTGTCTGTCCCAGTCCCCGTGTCTGTCCCAGTCCCGTGTCTGTCCCAGTCCCCGTGTCTGTCCCAGTCCCCGTGTCTGTCCCAGTCCCCGTGTCTGTCCCAGTCCCCGTGTCTGTCCCAGTCCCCGTGTCTGTCCCAGTCCCCGTGTCTGTCCCAGTCCCGTGTCTGTCCCAGTCCCGTGTCTGTCCCAGTCCCCGTGTCTGTCCCAGTCCCCGAGCTCACTCCAGTCCCCGAGCTCACTCCAGTCCCCGAGCTCACTCCAGTCCCCGAGCTCACTCCAGACCCAGAGCTCACTCCAGACCCAGAGCTCACTCCAGACCCAGAGCTCACTCCAGACCCAGAGCTCACTCCAGACCCAGAGCTCACTCCAGACCCAGAGCTCACTCCAGACCCAGAGCTCACTCCAGACCCAGAGCTCACTCCAGACCCAGAGCTCACTCCAGACCCAGAGCTCACTCCAGACCCAGAGCTCACTCCAGACCCAGAGCTCACTCCAGACCCAGAGCTCACTCCAGACCCAGAGCTCACTCCAGACCCAGAGCTCACTCCAGACCCAGAGCTCACTCCAGTCCTGTCCCCCTGCCTGACTCCAGTCCTGTCCCCCTGCCTGACTCCAGTCCGGTCCCCCTGCCTGACTCCAGTCCGGTCCCCCGTCCTGTCTTCGAGCCCCGTCCAATGCCCGAGGCCGTCATCCTGGCCGGGCCAAGGACTGTTGCCGGGCCAAGGACTGTTGCCGGGCCAAGGACTGTTGCCGGGCCAAGGACTGTTGTCGGGCCAAAGCCGGTTCCCCGGCCACCTGAACCGTGTCCTCCGGCACGGCCTCCTGAACCGTGTCCTCCGGCACGGCCTCCTGAACCGTGTCCTCCGGCACGGCCTCCTGAACCGTGTCCTCCGGCACGGCCTCCTGAACCGTGTCCTCCGGCACGGCCTCCTGAACCGTGTCCTCCGGCACGGCCTCCTGAACCGTGTCCTCCGGCACGGCCTCCTGAACCGTGTCCTCCGGCACGGCCTCCTGAACCGTGTCCTCCGGCCCTGCCTCCAGACCCGTCTCCCCCGGCCCTGCCTCCAGACCCGTCTCCCCCGGCCCTGCCTCCTGACCCGTCTCCCCCGGCCCTGCCTCCTGACCCGTCTCCCCCGGCACTGCCTCCTGACCCGTCTCTGCCTGGTCGACCTCTAGACCTGCACCCTCCTGTCCGACCTCCAGATCTGCTCCCGCCGAGTAGACCTCCTGACACGCTCCCGCCGGGTAGACCTCAGACACGCTCCCGCCGGGTAGACCTCAGACACGCTCCCGCCGGGTAGACCTCAGATCTGCTTCCGCCGGGTCGACCTCCTGACCCTCATCCGCCGGGTCGACCTCCTGACCCTCATCCACCGGGTCGATCTCCAGACCCGCTCCCGCCGGGTCGATCTCCAGACCCGCTCCCGCCGGGTAGACCTCCTGACCCGCTCCCGCCGGGCAGACCGCCTGACCCGCTCCTGCCGGGTAGAACCCATGACCCGTCTCTACCTGTCCGGCCTCCAGACCTGCTCCCGCCGGGTCGACCACCTGATCCGTCGTCGCCTGTCCGGTCTCCTGACCCGTCTCCACCTGTCCGGTCTCTGACTGGCATCCACCAGACCGGGCGGCCTCCTGGCCTGTCAGCCTCTGTCCTGCCCGAGACCCGTCTCTCCGTCCTGCCCATGTCCAACTCTTGGATTATATCTGCTTTTGTGTTTTGGGCGCTTCAGGAGCCGCGCCCCTTGGTGGGGGATTCTGTAAGGGACAGAGCCCTGTCCTCGCACTCCATGGTGGTGATGACACCTCCCCGCATCCGGAGAGAGGGAAAATTAGGGACTTGTTCGTTCACCTGTGTTTTTGTCCGCACCTGGGTTGTGTTTGCTCGTTAGTCCCTGTACTTAGTTCTGTCGGTTCCTGTCTTTCAGTGTCGGTCATTGTTAAGGTATGTTTCTCTTGTTTTGCGTTTGCTGGTCCTGTTATGTATTGCGTGATTATTCTGGTGTTCTGTGTTTAGTATGTTCTGTCTCACTAAGGGGAGGTTTTGTTAATTATGTTGTTCTTCTGTGTTTCTGTTAAGTGTTAGGATTGTCTTTGTATGAAGCTACCCGTTCCTGTTTTGGGAGAAAATAAACCCTGTTATTGCAAAGCACTCTGCGTTTGTGTCCTCAACCTGCTCGAAAGCCCCAATCCTGACAGAATGACCGACCCAAAAGAGAGGACACAGCAGGGTGCAGTATCGTGGGCCAGCCTACGGCTCGAAAACCCCGACGAGGGGTTAATGCACGGGCTCTACATAGAGCCCTATGAAGCAGAGGACTCCGAGCCAGAGGACGAGTCCGAGGATGAGGAGTACCTGGAGGGGAGTTCCGGTGGGATCCCTTCACCCTCCAGCTGATTCCCGTCTCAACCTCCACGTTTCTGTCCCCCACCTCACCACCCATGGCTGCCGCCCCGCAGCATGAGATGGCCGCCGCCCGCAGCTCGAGATGGCCGCCGCCCCGCAGCTCGAGATGGCCGCCGCCCCGCAGCTCGAGATGGCCGCCGCCCGCAGCTCGAGATGGCCGCCGCCCCGCAGCATGAGATGGCCGCCGCCCCGCAGCATGAGATGGCCGCCGCCCCGCAGCATGAGATGGCCGCCGCCCGCAGCATGAGATGGCTGCCGCCCGCAGCATGAGATGGCCGCCGCCCCGCAGCATGAGATGGCCGCCGCCCCGCAGCATGAGATGGCCGCCGCCCGCAGCATGAGATGGCTGCCGCCCGCAGCATGAGATGGCTGCCGCCCGCAGCATGAGATGGCTGCCGCCCCGCAGCATGAGATGGCTGCCGCCCCGCAGCATGAGATGGCTGCCGCCCCGCAGCATGAGATGGCTGCCGCCCCGCAGCATGAGATGGCTGCCGCCCCGCAGCATGAGATGGCTGCCGCCCCGCCGCTCGAAACGGGCCCCTATGAACCGGTCTATCCGGTGTCCTCCAGGCCCACGCCACCATCGGCTACCTCCCCGGCCTTGGAGAGGGCTCTACGGGAGGATCTGGAGGTATTTATCGACTTTCTGGCCTGGGTCCAGGAGGTGGCGGTGATGGACGATGAAAGGAGATGGTGGCATCAGGAGTTCTTCGTGTGGAGGAAGGGACAAGAAGATCTCTGCCCTAAGCTCCTGGACTACCTGAGGGCACAACTTCTCCGCCGTGCACCACACCTTCGGCCAGTCACCGAGCTCCCTCCAGTTTCCTTGCCCGAGTCTGTCCCCGTGTCCTTGCCTGAGCCAGTCCCCGTGTCCTTGCCTGAGCCAGTCCCCGTGTCCTTGCCAGAGCCAGTCCCCGTGTCTTTGCCTGTCCCAGGTTCCCAGCCTGAGCCTGTCCCAGTCCCAGTTTCCCTGCCTAAGCCAGTTTCCCAGTCTGAGCCTGTCCCCGTTTCCCAGTCTGAGCCTCCCCGTTTCCCAGTCTGAGCCTGTCCCCGTTTCCCAGTCTGAGCCTGTCCCCGTTTCCCAGTCTGAGCCTGTCCCCGTTTCCCAGTCTGAGCCTGTCCCCGTTTCCCAGTCTGAGCCTGTCCCCGTTTCCCAGTCTGAGCCTGTCCCCGTTTCCCAGTCTGAGCCTGTCCCCGTTTCCCAGTCTGAGCCTGTCCCCGTTTCCCAGTCTGAGCCTGTCCCCGTCTCTGAGCCTGTCCCCGTCTCTGAGCCTGTCCCCGTCTCTGAGCCTGTCCCCGTCTCTGAGCCTGTCCCCGTCTCTGAGCCTGTCCCCGTCTCTGAGCCTGTCCCCGTCTCTGAGCCTGTCCCCGTCTCTGAGCCTGTCCCGGTCTCTGAGCCTGTCCCCGGTCTCTGAGCCTGTCCCCGTCTCTGAGCCTGTCCCCGTCTCTGAGCCTGTCCCCGTCTCTGAGCCTGTCCCCGTCTCTGAGCCTGTCCCCGTCTCTGAGCCTGTCCCCGTCTCTGAGCCAGTCCCCGTGTCTGTCCCAGTCCCCGTGTCTGTCCCAGTCCCCGTGTCTGTCCCAGTCCCCGTGTCTGTCCCAGTCCCCGTGTCTGTCCCAGTCCCCGTGTCTGTCCCAGTCCCCGTGTCTGTCCCAGTCCCCGTGTCTGTCCCAGTCCCCGTGTCTGTCCCAGTCCCCGTGTCTGTCCCAGTCCCCGTGTCTGTCCCAGTCCCCGTGTCTGTCCCAGTCCCCGTGTCTGTCCCAGTCCCCGTGTCTGTCCCAGTCCCCGTGTCTGTCCCAGTCCCCGTGTCTGTCCCAGTCCCCGTGTCTGTCCCAGTCCCCGTGTCTGTCCCAGTCCCCGTGTCTGTCCCAGTCCCCGTGTCTGTCCCAGTCCCCGAGCTCACTCCAGTCCCCGAGCTCACTCCAGTCCCCGAGCTCACTCCAGTCCCCGAGCTCACTCCAGACCCAGAGCTCACTCCAGACCCAGAGCTCACTCCAGACCCAGAGCTCACTCCAGACCCAGAGCTCACTCCAGACCCAGAGCTCACTCCAGACCCAGAGCTCACTCCAGACCCAGAGCTCACTCCAGACCCAGAGCTCACTCCAGACCCAGAGCTCACTCCAGACCCAGAGCTCACTCCAGACCCAGAGCTCACTCCAGACCCAGAGCTCACTCCAGACCCAGAGCTCACTCCAGACCCAGAGCTCACTCCAGACCCAGAGCTCACTCCAGACCCAGAGCTCACTCCAGTCCTGTCCCCCTGCCTGACTCCAGTCCTGTCCCCTGCCTGACTCCAGTCCGGTCCCCTGCCTGACTCCAGTCCGGTCCCCGTCCTGTCTTCGAGCCCCGTCCAATGCCCGAGGCCGTCATCCTGGCCGGGCCAAGGACTGTTGCCGGGCCAAGGACTGTTGCCGGGCCAAGGACTGTTGCCGGGCCAAGGACTGTTGTCGGGCCAAAGCCGGTTCCCGGCCACCTGAACCGTGTCCTCCGGCACGGCCTCCTGAACCGTGTCCTCCGGCACGGCCTCCTGAACCGTGTCCTCCGGCACGGCCTCCTGAACCGTGTCCTCCGGCACGGCCTCCTGAACCGTGTCCTCCGGCACGGCCTCCTGAACCGTGTCCTCCGGCACGGCCTCCTGAACCGTGTCCTCCGGCACGGCCTCCTGAACCGTGTCCTCCGGCACGGCCTCCTGAACCGTGTCCTCCGGCCCTGCCTCCAGACCCGTCTCCCCCGGCCCTGCCTCCAGACCCGTCTCCCCCGGCCCTGCCTCCTGACCCGTCTCCCCCGGCCCTGCCTCCTGACCCGTCTCCCCCGGCACTGCCTCCTGACCCGTCTCTGCCTGGTCGACCTCTAGACCTGCACCCTCCTGTCCGACCTCCAGATCTGCTCCCGCCGAGTAGACCTCCTGACACGCTCCCGCCGGGTAGACCTCCAGACACGCTCCCGCCGGGTAGACCTCCAGACACGCTCCCGCCGGGTAGACCTCCAGATCTGCTTCCGCCGGGTCGACCTCCTGACCCTCATCCGCCGGGTCGACCTCCTGACCCTCATCCGCCGGGTCGATCTCCAGACCCGCTCCCGCCGGGTCGACCTCCAGACCCGCTCCCGCCGGGTAGACCTCCTGACCCGCTCCCGCCGGGCAGACCGCCTGACCCGCTCCTGCCGGGTAGAACCCATGACCCGTCTCTACCTGTCCGGCCTCCAGACCTGCTCCCGCCGGGTCGACCACCTGATCCGTCGTCGCCTGTCCGGTCTCCTGACCCGTCTCCACCTGTCCGGTCTCCTGACTGGCATCCACCAGACCGGGCGGCCTCCTGGCCTGTCAGCCTCTGTCCTGCCCGAGACCCGTCTCTCCGTCCTGCCCATGTCCAACTCTTGGATTATATCTGCTTTTGTGTTTTGGGCGCTTCAGGAGCCGCGCCCCTTGGTGGGGGATTCTGTAAGGGACAGAGCCCTGTCCTCGCACTCCATGGTGGTGATGACACCTCCCCCGCATCCGGAGAGAGGGAAAATTAGGGACTTGTTCGTTCACCTGTGTTTTTGTCCGCACCTGGGTTGTGTTTGCTCGTTAGTCCCTGTACTTAGTTCTGTCGGTTCCTGTCTTTCAGTGTCGGTCATTGTTAAGGTATGTTTCTCTTGTTTTGCGTTTGCTGGTCCTGTTATGTATTGCGTGATTATTCTGGTGTTCTGTGTTTAGTATGTTCTGTCTCACTAAGGGGAGGTTTTGTTAATTATGTTGTTCTTCTGTGTTTCTGTTAAGTGTTAGGATTGTCTTAATATGAAGCTACCCTGTTCCTGTTTTGGGAGAAAATAAACCCTGTTATTGCAAAGCACTCTGCGTTTGTGTCCTCAACCTGCTCGAAAGCCCCAATCCTGACACTTATCATATATACATATCATATATAGTTATCCTATATACATATCCTATATACTTACCCTATATACATATCCTATATACTTATCATATATACATATCCTATATACTTATCCTATATACATATCCTATATACTTTTCCTTAGTCTAAATACAACAAAGTACAAACTAGCATTTCATTAAACATTCACCAAATTTTTCAGTTTTAATAATTGTACATAGATTTGTATTATTATTATGTAATTATTATTTACAACTTCATTATGTACACATATTATATCTACATTAAAATGTATCATATAATGCAAACTTGGCTCAACTTTTTTTGGGTAATAATTCAAAATTAAATTATCTGTGTGCATGTACAAATCCAGTTATCATGTAAATGTGTCTTATATCTGGCCTATAATAGAGCACAATTGTTTGTGTTTTTCCTGTGCTGGGTCCAGTGTGTGTGCCCAACCAAAGCCTACATATTCTCTCATATATAGTTGGCAACAAAGGGATTACTGGGAGCCATTATCTTTTAAACAATAGATTTCTGAAAGAAAGTTTTGTCAAGCCTTCATTAGCCAAGGCCTCCCTCTGTGGCCTGAATACAGACGACATTCGGAGTAATTACTTGACCAGAAAACAACTGCCAGTCATTCTTAAAGGGGAATGATTGCAATTAATAAACCCCTTAAACCCTTTTACTTCCATTCTCATCCAGCAGCGTGCCTTGGCTATCTGCACAGTGAAACAGACAGAGGCTTTAGGCAGAGGGAGGAAAACGCCAGGGTTTACAATACGTATTACTTTGCTCACTTATACACTTGCCGACTAGAGGACTTAATGGGGGCGGTTGGGAGGAGCGCGCACACAGTTAACAGAACTCTCATCCACTGTCATTTACAACTTGTCACATAGAAGAGACACAACTAATGGGTCTGCCGAGGAACTGAAGGGATGTGTGGAGTTTAGCCAAGAAACTTGGATAAAGGTAAATAAATTACACGTGCCACTATTGCATCTACTAAAGGAACATTACTGTTTTGAGTAGAATAATGCCATTTCAGTCTAATGAACTATATTGAAAACTACAATATGAAAAAGACCATTTCTTTATGTTCCTTTGAGGGACATTTTGTATAATATTTAGTATAGAACCATATTTCGAGGATCAAATGTAATTACAGATGAATGTAGCTATATATGATTTCAATGAAGTTAATGAATAAGAAACACCTGTTGTTAATTTCAGATCATATTCGTCTGACCAAATCTCTATTGATTTAAAACATAAACTTATTTTAGCAATTTACATGTATGTTTTCTTGTTCCATTTTCATGTGCAGTGCGAGTCAGTTGTCAAGTCAAGCGATTTGCGTTTGAAAATGCATTTTCATGCCAACTGATGGACCAGATTGCATAAAACACGTGCAACCAAGTAATGGTTGGGTTCCTTGTGGTCATGGTTGGAAAATAAAGATTGGCCACATAGGCGTGTCAATGTAGGGAATCTAATGGCCGCTCATTTTCACCATTAAAGTAATTTGATATGAACGCTATTAACTCTTCTATTAAGTGGCCATGTGTCGGTGGAATATTTGCACTTACCGGTACTTGAAAAACGTTAGGTTCAGTAAACTTTATTTATATCTAATAACCTGTATGTATATCTTATAACCTGTCTAATAATTACCTGTTTTTATTTTTCAGCCTTACGATAAATCTCAGGCACAATATCCCCTCCCAATGGACGCAGCTTCCAATTGGCCTCAAACTCAAGCCTTCTTGTGAGATAATCTGTTTAAGGAGAAGTGACCACCTGTGCTACTGTGTGTCTGCGACGATATTGTGGGAATCCCGTGGGTCATAGGACTTGACAGCTCTTCCGGATGCATTTGTCAATGGATTCTTTGGGAATGGCAGAGGACAGCTGCCTGTCACCAGAACACTACCATGACCTGGTAAAGGGAGGGGGGTCTGGTGGAGGAGGCCGGGTCCACAGCATCGATGTGATCCTGGGCTTCAGTAAGGACCAGGACCCCTTGCTCACCCCTGTGGATGACCAGGGGGGGCATAAAGGGGACTCAGAGGGCCTGGAGGTGAAACAGGTCCAGTCAGACACCTATGGTCACCTAGCCAGCCTGGGAGACAACACACAACACCCTGCCTTCCATGGTTAGTACAATGAATTGTTATTGAATCATGGATGAGACAATGAAATATTAGATTGCATTTATCACATGTATTTATGTATTATGCAGCATACAGCAAAGTCAGAGCCATGTGCATGCATCAGTGCTTACTACATATGTGGATGTGATGTTAATGCAGAATCACATTCACAGGCATGTGCATGCATCAGTGCTTACTACATATGTGGATGTGATGTTAATGCAGAATCACATTCACAGGCATGTGCATGCATCAGTGCTTACTACATATGTGGATGTGATGTTAATGCAGAATCACATTCACAAGCATGTGCATGCATCAGTGCTTACTACATATGTGGATGTGATGTTAATGCAGAATCAAATTCACAGCCATGTGCATGCATCAGTGCTTACTACATATGTGGATGTGATGTTAATGCAGAATCACATTCACAGGCATGTGCATGCATCAGTGCTTACTACATATGTGGATGTGATGTTAATGCAGAATCACATTCACAGGCATGTGCATGCATCAGTGCTTACTACATATGTGGATGTGATGTTAATGCAGAATCACATTCACAGGCATGTGCATGCATCAGTGCTTACTACATATGTGGATGTGATGTTAATGCAGAATCACATTCACAGCCATGTGCATGCATCAGTGCTTACTACATATGTGGATGTGATGTTAATGCAGAATCACATTCACAGCCATGTGCATGCATCAGTGCTTACTACATATGTGGATGTGATGTTAATGCAGAATCACATTCACAGGCATGTGCATGCATCAGTGCTTACTACATATGTGGATGTGATGTTAATGCAGAATCACATTCACAGGCATGTGCATGCATCAGTGCTTACTACATATGTGGATGTGATGTTAATGCAGAATCACATTCACAGCCATGTGCATGCATCAGTGCTTACTACATATGTGGATGTGATGTTAATGCATAATCACATTCACAGGCATGTGCATGCATCAGTGCTTACTACATATGTGGATGTGATGTTAATGCAGAATCACATTCACAGGCATGTGCATGCATCAGTGCTTACTACATATGTGGATGTGATGTTAATGCAGAATCACATTCACAGGCATGTGCATGCATCAGTGCTTACTACATATGTGGATGTGATGTTAATGCAGAATCACATTCACAGCCATGTGCATGCATCAGTGCACTGCTTACTACATATGTGGATGTGATGTTAATGCAGAATCACATTCACAGCCATGTGCATGAATCAATCAATCAATGTTAAAATCATACAATTACACTGCACATTCATCGTTCATCACAACCAGTGGTACAATCTTAACATTACACAGCACGTTCATCAGCATGTTCATCCTTCCCTAATCATCGTTCACCAGCAGGCAATAGTTTGCATCCCATCTGTGTTCAGACTGACCATATTCTGTCATTGAGTAAATGTATTCATTGTCCAGGTGCCTTGAAAAAGCCTTCTGGTGAGGTGAGGGTTGTCATGTTTATGTGGAGGTCTGTCCATTATCCTCAGTCCAGGCATGTTAGCCCAAAATGAGGGTCATCTCAATATGATCCTACTAAAAACACCCCTAAAATGCCCTTTCAGCCATCTATTGGTGACAGTACACGCCTACATTGTTGTGCATGTTAGATTTGACCATACAGTTTTTTTCATCCGCCTACACAGTGTTCATGTATAATAATGGTAGTTTCACACTAGTATGGAATTTTACTGTGCTGTATTGGCCTGACACATTTTTGTGAGATTATAAGAGCAGTAAGAATGAGTGGTAGGTAAATGTATTGCAAAAAAAGATATCAAATTTAATGTGAGAATTGCATTTTGATGCGAAAAAGAAATTCTAAAAGACAGGGGAGGATTTTCATTTTTCTACATAGTCAATTGAAATTGTGTTTAAAGCTTTCAAATAATAACACACACAGGGGGGTGAAAATGGAACACACACAAACACAAATGAGTCGTCACAATGTTTGCTTAGAATCTTTAACCCGAAGAGAGTACAGGTACATTAGCACGAACACTGCGCTCAGATTTTACATTTTTGTTTTTAACAATGATTTAGAGGCTACAGTTTCCTCACAATTCAACACAATTCCCTTTTCATCGTAAACACCTGTTTATTACAAGAATGACCGCTTTTCCTGCCTCCCTTATGCCAATCCAGTGATCGGATGATAATCTCAATTGAGTCTCAATTGATGTGGATGAATTAATTAACACACGCCCCATGTATGCTGGGGCTTTATCTTCACCTCGTTTTCGGAGAAAAGAAGATCTGCTACTTGAGCGGGTGCAGAAGCCAAGTAACAATCTTTGTGTAGATTAGAGCTGACCAGGCCGGGGGCCAAACAGAGAAGTTGGGCTTTAACAGGTGGCGTCTGTCCCCATGGGATTACAGGGACAGAGGAATGCAGTGAAAGACCTTATGACGTCACCCACCACCAGGCCCTTAGTTGAGAGGGGTGCAGCTTGCATTGCCGTTAGTCTCTGCTGTACAATCCATATTAACTAGCATTATTATGTGGATGCTTTCTAAGAGGTGTAGATATTGGGGCAGTAGCAAAATGCCATGTGATTGTGAGTTGGCTGATTGTGAGTGGGCTGATTGTAAGTCGGCTGATTGTGAGTGGGCTGATTGTGAGTGGGCTAATTGTGAGTGGGCTGATTGTGAGTGGGCTGATTGTGAGTGGGCTGATTGTGAGTGGGCTGATTGTGAGTGGGCTGATTGTGAGTGGGCTGATTGTGAGTGGGCTGATTGTGAGTGGGCTGATTGTGAGTTGGCCGATTGTGAGTCGGCCTATTGTGAATTGGCTGGTTGTGAATTGGCTGATTGTGAGTTAGCTGCCGTACATACAGTAATCTAAGCAGAGGGCAATGTGATTAGACGCATGGAACAGCAACTAACCATGTGAGAGTAAGACTGTTCATTTAGCTTGAAATTCAGCTAGCTGCACCGTATGCCACAGTCGATAAGTAGTATAGGCACTGATGGATTAACAGACAGGCTCAGATATCTAATAATATATAAGTGTCTGTCCTCTTCTACTGTCAACCACAGAATCTGGCCTTTTCTCCGATGAGAAGTGTGATGGGGACTTGGCTGACCTCCAGAAAGGGGTGGACAGCGACAGGGGGAATTCCCCAGAACCCCAGGAGGAGGATCACCCCAAGAAGAAGCACCGTCGGAACCGTACCACCTTCACCACTTACCAGCTCCACGAGTTGGAGAGGGCATTCGAGAAGTCCCACTACCCTGACGTGTACAGCAGGGAAGAGCTGGCCATGAAGGTCAATCTCCCAGAGGTCCGTGTGCAGGTATGTATCAATACCAGAGTCTCTACGCAAATAATATCAGTGCAACAGTTTGTACTGCACCATTTAGTATGTTTGAAACTACGAATAATAACACTGCCTACCCATATTATGAGGAGTTGAAAGCTACCAATATTACCAATATAACTGTACCACATCACTACTTCTCATTCTACAACACAACTAGTACGGCTGTCTTCTGATACTGTAATGTGCTGCTACTACTTCTACTGCTACGACTACTGATTCTACTGCTGATAATACTACTTCTACAACTACGTCTACTTACACTACTGCTACTACTACTGATTCTACTGCTGATACTACTGCTGATAATACTACTACAACTACGACTACAACTACTACTGATTCTACTGCTGATAATACTACTTCTACAACTACGTCTACTTACACTACTGCTACTACTACTGATTCTACTGCTGATACTCCGACTGATAATAGTACTACTACTATTACTACTGCTCCTATTCTACTGACACCACCGCCTACACTGTTCACTCACCCTGCTGTTTACTTCAGTAAATAGAAGTCTGTACTGTCCTGTAGACCATCTGTAAGCACCTGTGTCTGTCTTCCGTCTAGGTGTGGTTCCAGAACCGTCGGGCTAAATGGCGACGCCAGGAGAAGGTGGACGCTAGCTCCATGAAGCTCCACGACTCCCCCATGCTGTCCTTCAACCGGCCGCCTATGCCCTCCAACGTGGGCCCCATGTCCAACCCTTTACCCCTGGACCCTTGGCTGGCCTCGCCCATGTCCAGCACCGCCCCCATGCACACCCTCCCGGGCTACATGGGCCCGGGGCAGGGCCCTCACCTCCAGCATGCGTACCCCAACCACTCACACAGCCACGGCTTCCTCAGCAGCCCCCCGGTGCACGGCATAGTGCACCAGGGGATGGTTCAGGGTATGCAGGGCATGCAGTCCATGGCTCCGCCCCCTTACCAGTGTCCCCCTAGCTTCAACGACAAGTACCCGGTGCATGAGGAGGTCGAGCGGAGCTCCAGCATCGCAGTGCTGAGGATGAAGGCCAAGGAGCACATCCAGTCTATGGATAAAACCTGGCAGCACATGTAACCGGAAGACATTCCCTTTAAGGACGGGTTCAATTTTGACAAGTCACGACGGGACAAAGACCCGGGATGTGTCAAAGACGGTCGATGTCGATAAAAGTTGTCACGATTTGTGTAAAGGATCGGTCGGGTATTGTAATGTACGCTTGAAAACGTGCTCTTTCTGTCATTTTAAACGTTGGCGGAGATGATGCTGTTTGGCAACTTGAGTGATTGGTAAAGACTCTGAGCTTGTTGCCTGACTGGTAAAGACAGAAATGAGACAAACTTCAAATATACATTTTTATTCCAGGCGCTCATCCTGTATTTCTCCTTCAAAATGTCTCTAGTTAGTATCCAATCAGTGCAAAAAGAACAGAAACACATCTGAAGCTGCTGACTTCCATATTTTGGGTTTTTGTTGCAGCCAGACTTGGAAAGACTCCTGTCCTCAGTGAGAGCAGTCTGGCAGACTGGCCCTGTGTCATCAGTAGTTCATGCAGACCAACATACTTCTTTACCTTTTCTGTTCATGTCTACACCACCTGGGTTGGGGTCAATTCCACTCAATTCAGAAAGTGTCCTAGGGAAAAATAAAGGCAAACTTGAATAGAAACGTAACTTCTTGAATTGACAATGAATGGCACCTTGTACACATCCACGGTCAATCAGTCACTGTAAACGTTTCTACTACATTCCTCTGAGCAAGGGTTCGCCCTTGACGTATGTGTGGCACAATGTCGACGACAGGGACTTAGTGTTAAGGAGATAAACGATATACCCTCCCACTCTGTGCACTTAGTTTCTTTTACAGCGACAGCAGGAATTACTATAGTGCTCAGACAGTTGAAAAGAGAGCTCCTCCTATGCGTTATGGCTGTTGGGATCTTGTGTCTTATTCGATGTGTGTGCGTGTGTGTGTGTGCGTGTGTGTGTCTGTGTTGCCCCAGAAGGACACCAGTCTGCTGTCTGATGTAACACATCAGTGGCTTGACTTATTCATTGTTCAGGGCTATTGATCTCTTGTCATTGTCTGAGGCTTCTAGGACCAAACGGTCACAGAGGTTTAGAGCCTGGACTTACTAATGGGCAAAACATCTACACGGTTCAAGTCAATTCAGATGGGAGACAGGAAGTGAATTCAAAATTAAAAAGAATTAAACACAGTTGATGAATATGCATTGGCTCTTCAGTTATTAGGGAGTGGAAATATGAATCTGTGAAAGTGTTTATATTAGTGACCCGAATCATCAGTTTACTTCCAGACCTTACCCTGAACCATAAACCCTGCTGAATGCAGCCTGCTGTTGAAGCACTGGTTAACTATTATTTAATGTATTGCTTTGGAAGTACAGAGTGGATGGGATCTTAACCTGGAAGCCGAAACATGATTTTCATACTTTAATTTTATATGGAGTTATGAGAAGATAAAAAACGTTGGATGCTTCTTGATGCTTCACAGGAAACAGTATTTTCTTTATGTGGACAAAAAAGCCAAAGAGCAGAAAAACGTTCTGTGATGTTGTGTTTTATTTTAATCTGGGAAAAAATCCTAATTACTGTAAAACAGAGTATAATCCACAAACGTGTCTCCCTGTTTCACAATTTGTGATGCAGTTTTTTCTCTGTCATAGCTTCTATTAATTCATTGATATTTTGTACATTCATTTTTGGTGTCTTTAGTCTTTAGGCTCTAGGTTGTGTGTCCCATGTGCTTCGTAATAAATACACAAAAAAAACACTTGGACAGTTGGTCCCAAGAAAATTAATCTCTGTTCCTCTGTGCCCGGGTTCCTGGGTGCCTCTCTGGTCAACCCTCAACATGGCTGGATCCTGTTAATGAGTGTTCCTGCTGGACAATAGCACCGTGTCAGGGTCTGGCAGGACGAGTTGGGGTGAAAGCCCGGAAGGGGAGGGCTCAGCGACCTGTTGTGTATCTGTCAGGTCTGGCAGGACGAGTTGGGGTGAAGGCCCGGGAGGGGAGGGATCGGCGACCTGTTGTGTATCTGTCCGCCAAGCTGTGACTCTCCAGCCGGACGGAGGCCTGCCAGCCCGTTAGGCAGATGAAGCTCCACTCCATCAGGCCTCCCCAGGGGTGTTTGTATGTAGTGGTGGTGGGGGGGACTACTGCACTAATTGCCCTATACCACGTGAGAGCCACTGTAGCAGAGTGAGGTGTGTGGGGGATCTCTTTTTTGTTCAGTGGAACAGATGGAAGGCCCCTTCTGGGTCAAACGCTTGTCAAAGTAGAGTTATCGATTATGGGTTTGACGAGTTATTTATCGTCGCCAGTCTGAATCTGAATGATGCGTAAAGGGGCCGTCAGAGTTACCATACATGCTTAATTGGCCACTCAATGATATAACCCTTACAATTTTTGTTTCAGAGGGACTACTTGTCCAACAATAAATGGACAGTTCAGATATTTTACATTTTTCCTTCACCTTAAAGGCTGTACATGGATAAATTGTCACTGCAATCCATAATCTGGATACAGTTAAACGAGTAATTGGCCTGCCGATTCCTCATGCAGGCCACCATGTCGGCGTTACCACACAAAGCTCAGTTCTATATTAGTAGGAGAGGCCCACTAGCTGGAGGACAACACCGTTACTAATTAATGCCACTCATTAACAATCAACACTATGAAGGAGTGCTATTACAATGTGATGCTTGGCGCTGCCTCAGTCGTTCCTCATTGGTGTGGTCTGAGGCAAAGCTGCAACCAGCTGAGAGGATGTGTTCCACGCTGGAAATAATGAGGGAGAAGAGCGTGATTAATGTGGTTTGATTAAGAATGCTTTTCAAAGGGACACTCACTGGTTCTGGGTGCTGAACCTTCTTAGCCTTGACGTAATTGGTAGGCAGTTGGGGGCCGGGTGGGGGAGGGGGGCAAATTGATGGCTGGCGCCAGTTTAGTTGTCTTCTGTGGGGATATTCACTGCAGAGACAGATGAGGTGTCTGCCAGTGAGGAACGCACAAGAATGCACAAACGCACACACACGCACAAACACACACGTTGAATGAAAATAGTTCGCTAACGCCATCTGCTTGTCAAATAGGTTTACTGCCATACACGCTAAAAGACGTTCATTCATTGATGTGGTTGACAATGCCAACCATCGCAGCCAAAGAAGATACTGTTTTGGAGGACAAACAAAAAGATAAGGCCAGCTCGACAAGGACTAAAAATTTAGATAATAATGCTTTTCAGCGTTGGTTTAAACTCTTCTCAAGGTGTATATGTTGTACACATAAAGAATGTAAAACAAGTATTTTCATTAATTATGCAGCGTGATGGTGAAGCATAAAGCTAGCATAAAGGTTAGCATGAAGTAAAAGGTTAGCATGAACTAAAAGGTTAGCATAAAGTAAAAGGTTAGCATGAAGTTAATGGTTAGCATGAAGTAAAAGGTTAGCATAAAGCTACCATAAAGGTTAGCATGAAGTAAAAGGTTAGCATGAAGTTAAAGGTTAGCATGAAGTTAAAGGTTAGCATGAAGTAAAAGGTTAGCATAAAGCTACCATTAAGGTTAGCATGAAGTAAAAGGTTAGCATGAAGTTAAAGGTTAGCATGAAGTTAAAGGTTAGCATGAATTTAAAAGCTAGCATGAAAACCCACTGCGCTTCAACACCTTGGCAGATCCAGACCCCAGCTGTTACTGAACAAGGTACGACTCAAATATACCTGTTGTCCCAAATTGTCCCAAATTGACGATGTACCATCATATACTTAACGGAAATAGAAAATTCTAAATTTTACAGAATTATAGGTACCAAAATTAAAAGTTATATTTATTATAAGATATATATTTTTTTTTAAACTCCAGTAGAGAAAATAATATCTTATTATTATTATTATTTTTCAGTAAATTTCTACGATCAAAACACCGGAAAGAACATACGCTCGGCAATAAAGCAAATAAGCTGGGATTTTTTTCAAATGCTAGAAATGTTGAATCAGGTCTTTTCACCTAATGTTTTAACAGCAGTTTTAAAATAAATTTAAAATATTTTCAACAAAACGTTGTTGCAGTAATTCCCCATATATTCATTTGTTTGTAGTTATAATAATAGTATTATGGTTAATTATATCACCAGTCACAGATACGTTAGAGTTTATTCAGTAACTATGGTCTACGAGGGGCCACTTTCACATCTCACTCACACTGACATAAGTGAATGGTAATTGAGTTTCCAGAAGAGCTACTCGTGGTTCAGCTTTCTTTAATCACAGACTCACAAGAACACGTGTATTTGTGTGACTAAGAGTTCGGTCAAAATGAAACTTCCTTACATTGTTACCCTTTTCTCCATTCACAAAAACTGGTAGTCCAATCAAATATATTTTCTGAAGTGCTTTCTGCATCAGCAGTTGTCAAAAAGGGATTTTACAAATTATGCTTATCCACTACTGTAGGTTAATCAATCATATTTATTTTAACAAAAATATTTTTACAACATTGTGCATTTACAAACACCAAGCCTGAATCCAACAGAGCACACATCAAGTTTGCACAAGTTGAACAAGTTGATACACAGCGGCTAGGAAAAACTCCCCGAAGGTCAAGTTTAGGATGAAACCTAGAGAGGAACCAGGCTCTGAGTGGTGACCAGTCTTCTTCTGGCTGTGCTGGGTGAACTTATGATAGTTTAATTTAATAGTTAAATATGCATTTTTTGCAAAGAGTATTAAACCATTTAATTGTCCAGGTCAAATATAATCAGAAAGGGACAAATGGGAGGGTTGAGGGTTTAGCAGATTGGAGGCCGAAACTGTTTAGTAGCATCAGCTGCTCAGCCTGCAACATAACCAGGGGGCCCTTATACTATATATATAAACTGTTTGGTAGCATCAGCTGCTCAGCCTGCAACACAATCAGGGGGCCCCAGGATGGTTCGAACACATAGTAGTGCATGCCATGTTATAGAAATCCACTGACGGATTGGAATATGTAGCCAGTTGACAAAAATAATAATAATAGCGTCTGACCCAAGATGTGATGTACGTATTAGATGATAGATGGCATGGTTCTGTCATACAGGCTCTTTCCCCAAGTTACCAGAGCCTCCTTTATGATCTGGTAACCATTCAACACAACCATCCACAACTGGCCATTCTCAAATGTACACATCCCTGTACTTTTCAGAAAATGTCAGCCCAATATCGTTATGGCATCAGTACCTGGAATTCGGTACCCAACGGTAGGTGCTTTTTAATAATACTCCAGGTTACTTGGCAAACCCAATATTCAAACAATTTCTGCAGTTCTTCACCTGTGATCTTTGTATTGTAATCTCTCAAACCGGTCTGACTACGCCTAGGGGCAAAATACATTTGGGTCTTCGAGTGTAATTGTGGAAATGGGTATTCAGTGGTGTAGATTTTCTCACAACCATTGCCTAATTCATGCAGGTCAACAACCTTTGTATGATTTGATTTCTGTATTCCGGACCTTCCTGAAGTTGAGTGTCATTTTTGAAACAGTTAACAAATAATAATATTCGGATTAACTGAATTTTTTGAAGTTTCCTAATTTAATTTTAACAATGTGAAGCATAATCCACATTAAAATGATTTCGGCTACAATCAGTACCTGTAAACATTGTACACATTTTCAAATATAAATACAGTAGAAGTCATTTTTATGGAATTTGGACCGTTTAATGCCGCCAGAAACGCCTTTACCGGAACAGGAACTAGACTGTGTTTCGTGGTCTCCTGCAATTGGTTAAAGCAGTTAGATTTTTAACCAATAAGAGGCCGACATCTGTTCACTCAACAACTCGGAATAATTGCATTCTCTTCTCTTCCTCCTGTCATTCATTGGAATCACAAGGCATTTTCTTGCAGAAGCACCCCAGCACCCACGATTTCAGACTGTCACAATGCACGTCTTGCGGTCATTGGCCATAATTCTGTCCGTATTTTCCGTCCACGCTACCGTGTACTTTCAAGAACAATTCGTCGATGGAGGTAAGTTCGTTTTATTTCTGGCATTCCTTCTGGGCTATACTAGGTTTTCAGACAGCACGGGTTTCACATGATGAGACCTAGAAATGTGATCTCATTCGTCCGTACAATCCATTTAGCAAATTTAAGACTTTCATGCTGCTATTGCTAATTGCTGCAATTATACAACATGTTGTCAGGCGTGTGTATTCTCAGAAATCGAAAAGTCAAACGTCTCATCCGGGTTCTGTATTTTGTGTTATCAATTATTACAGTCAGTACAACTGTTACATTTTGTCAGCCACTTATCGTGTTATATCAATAATAATCTCTATGGATGGAGCTTTCAGGAGTTGCCAATAACCGACATAGTAGACACTTAAGGATGGGGTTTTCCTCTGAAGCCCAGTAATACTCAAGTTTGAAACAGGCCTGTAGACCAAAGGCCTGTGAACAGGACTCCTATGTGTATTCTTAGCCTGCCCTATTCTTTTGAGTTGCATATCACTTATCAAGAAGTACCCAAATACTGTATCTGTGAGTGAGGTCCGTAACATCTAGACATAATATGCTACACAGTAAAGGTGAGGCAGTGACAGTTGGATGATTTGCTGACTGTTTATGTAACTATCTAGATGCCTGGAAGACACGTTGGCTGAACTCCAAACACAAGTCCGACTACGGAGAGTGGAAACTGACGGCTGGTAACTTTTATGGAGATGCTGAGAAAGACAAAGGTAGGTTTCCCTTATGCCTCATTTGAAATTATGGGAATGTCTTGACTGTACCAGTGCTGCTAATGCATTCTGCCAACTAGGGTTGGTGTCATTGCAGGAAGTGAAATTATAATGTTCCTGATTGCTCTTAAGTTTAAACCGGTTTACTTCCTGATTTGACTCAGTTTAAATGGAATTCATGGAATTTATTTACACTGATAGATGCTGTAAACAATTCTTAATATGCAAGTGATAACATTCATTGAATACAAGGCATTTGTGTGGTCTTATGCTCTTCCCACGTTTACACAAGCTTATCACAATTACATTGGTCATTATGATTCTGTAACAAAGCATGTGTTCAACAGTGTTCCTCACCCATCACTCTGGTTGTCTGGTCTGTCCCCAGGTCTTCAGACCAGCCAGGATGCTCGTTTCTATGCAGCCTCGGCCCGTTTTGAGCCCTTCAGCAATGAGGGCAAAACTTTGGTGGTCCAGTTCACTGTGAAACATGAGCAGAAGATCGACTGTGGTGGTGGCTACGTCAAGGTGTTCCCCTCCACGCTAGACCAGGCGGAGATGCACGGAGACTCCCAGTACTACATCATGTTCGGTATTTACACTTTGTCTAGTTTTATATATGTGCCAATGACTCGTTGACATTTAAAATCTTGGGGGTGTTTGGATGCAAGCTGTCTGCTGCTTATGTCATTCTTTCTTCTAACCTGTAGGCCCTGACATTTGTGGCTACAGCACCAAGAAAGTCCACGTCATCTTTAACTACAAGGGCAAGAATCACCTCATCAAAAAGGAAATCAAATGCAAGGTAAATCTCTCGTTTTTTTAAGTGTGTGCAAAGAAAGACAAGCAACTCAGATGTGCGCACAGACACACCACATAATTTGCTGATTTAGCAGGAAATTGTTCCCTGTTGCAACCAGTTGTAGCCTGTGTTTTTACTCGCCAAAGAAGCAAACCAGGGAGAGTCCCATTTGAAGCCATTTCATGCATCTTCAGATATTTGACAGTTGCTCGTCAGACTTGATGGAGTGGGTGACGCATGTCTCTGTTCATGTTACTCAACAGTGCAGTTCATCCGTAGAACCAATGGGGGTTACCTAGTGAAATAAAAGTGATATACTGCATGCACGTTGCGTTAATAAAATATATAGTTTAGGGGCGCGGGTGTGAATTGTCGTTCTGTCTTGTCTTTGAACGAAAATGTGATTAGCTACCTATATAGATTTACTGTTCACTGGCAAAGTTTGAACAAGAGATCACTCATGTCTGTAAAAACAAGTCCACCGCGAGTACAGATGCACTACTAAACCCATTGTGCTGGTGTGTTTGCTAATAGCCATGAAGTGTGCTGTTATGCTATCACTTACCTTTAGCCTTCATCAATTAATTATTGGCTTTCATCTGCGTTTGATACTTTGGCCTTATTGATTAAGGTACTTCTGTAATTTTGGGTTCGGTTTACCATTAATATCAATGTTAGCTACATTCCAGGTGCTTTTTAATAATACTCCAGGTGACTTGGCAAACCCAATATTCAAACAACTTCTGCAGTTCTTCACCTGTGATCTTTGTATTGTAAAACTCTCAAACCGGTCTGACTACGCCTAGGGGCAAAATACATTTGGGTCTTCGAGTTCCATCTAATAGTGGAAATGGGTATTCAGTGGTGTAGATTTTCTCACAACCATTGCCTAATTCATGCAGGTCAACAACCTTTGTATGATTTGATTTCTGTTTTCCGGACCTTCCTGAAGTTGAGTGTCATTTTTGAAACAGTTAACAAATAATAATATTCGGATTAACTGAATATTTTGAAGACGGTTTTATTAAGTTCGATGTCTAAGTAGTTCCTGCGTTTCTGTAATGACTTATGAAAAAAAGATATATAACTAACGAATATTTTTTAAACAGTTTTAGCGGAATTAAAGTATTTTTTTCTGTAGAATTTTGTAAGATAAAGCTGATTCTTATGCACTACTAAACCCATTGTGCTGGTGTGTTGGCTAATAGCCATAAAGTGTGCTGTTATGCTATCACTTACCTTTAGCCTTCATCAATTAATTATTGGCTTTCATCTGCGTTTGATACTTTGGCATTATTGATTATTCGTTTAAGTGTTCACCTATACAAACATTATTTAGACAATTAGGGCAGAAGTGACCTTTGGCGTTGACATTGTTTGCCAGACCATTAAACCCCCCTCCCTCTCCACAGGATGATGAGCTGACCCACCTGTACACGCTAATCCTTAACCCGGACCAAACCTATGAGGTGAAGATCGATAACGAGAAGGTGGAGTCAGGAACTCTGGAGGAGGACTGGGACTTCTTGCCCGCTAAGAAGATCAATGACCCAGAAGCCAAGAAGCCTGAGGACTGGGACGATCGCCCAACAATCGATGACGCTGATGAAACCAAGCCAGAGGTTTGCAGCCTGAACATTTACCATGACGCTTATTCAGATGTTATTATCTATATATATATTATTCAATAATTACATTTTTGCTCTGTAATTGTGATTTGTTCTTGCACATTTTAATGTTTGGTGAATGACTTTTGTGTTTGTGGTAAAACTGTGGTAATTATGAGGGCATAAACATCGTAAAGTTAATCACAGTGGGGGGCACCGGAAAAACGCAACTAAATTGGAACAAAAGAGAACATGGCACGCAAATATTAAAAGTATGATTGAGGTCCTGGGAAAGTAGATTTTTAAGTGGTTGTATTTAATTTACCCTTCAGGACTGGGACGTGGCTGAGAACATCCCAGACTCTGATGCTAAGAAGCCTAGTGACTGGGATGAGGACATGGATGGAGAGTGGGAACCCCCAATGATCCCAAACCCAGAGTACAAGGTGTGTGTTCCTCTACTATCATCTGGCCCTCTACTGGCACGTCTCATTTAACTAGCCAATGGCTTTGTTACCTTGTTCCAGCGGGTAATTCTGAATGCTATTACAAGCCTGTTGTCCCTGAAAAGTAAGACTAGTCAATGTCTTGGTACTCGTTTTTATGCAGCTCCCTGGATTCTCAATTCTGAAAGTTTTTTTTCTTCCAATGATCGGCATTAGAACGTGTTTGGACAACGAAGGGAAAATGCATTAAGTAAATGCGTAATGAAAATTACTTGCATGAATGCCGAAAGACAGTGGTGATTTTCAAATAACGTTATGGTTTATTGTTTACTCTGACTGCTTAAAAACAATGGATTGGTACTGAAGGGACAAACTGTCATTGTTCTGGCAGGGAGAATGGAAGCCCAAGCAGGTTGATAATCCGAACTACAAAGGAGCCTGGGTCCATCCTGAGATCGATAACCCAGAGTACACAGCTGATTCAACCATTTACAAGTTTGACGACGTCAGCATACTGGGACTCGATCTGTGGCAGGTAAGATGCGTGGCGAGTGAACTGCTGTGACGGACTGAGAGGCCAAGTGTAGTGTTATTGACGCTGTCCTGGTGAAGTAATTCTTTGCTTTTAGGATGAAGCTGATCAATGGATCTATGGCACTAATGATTTTGGTGTCTCGTTTTAGGTTAAATCTGGCACCATATTCGACAACTTCCTGATCACCGATGACGTGAAGGCAGCAGAGGAGTTTGGCGCTGAGACATGGGGTGTTACTAAGGTATGGGTGCCGTACTGTTTCCCTGGATTCTCCTCCCACTCTCCTGGGAGTGTTTACCAAATCATTTAATCGGGCACTCTTTAAGTGTCAATTGTATTCAGTCATATTAGTTGAGTCCTGTCTGCTAGAGCTAGGTTGTGAAATGGGAGAAATAATGACCGTTTTAAATATTTTTGGCGATTTTCCAAAACACTTTTTACATTATGTTCATTTTCACTAGAAATTTGCCTCAAATGAATGCGGGAATTAGTTTGTGACATCTGGCCTGACTTTGTATCTTCACATCATTATTTAATTGCGCATTGATGACCGCCTGTAACAATCACTAATTGCAGATGTTGGCTGCTCTACAATACCTCATTTTATTTACAGTTCTGTTAACGCCCCCTATATTCATACTCTGCACAGGAGCCGGAGAAGAAAATGAAACAGGAGGAAGATGACAAGAAACGAAAAGAGGAGGATGAGAAAAACAAAGATCACGCTACTGAGGCGGAGGAAGGTGACGAAGAGGAAGACGATGAAGGTGAAGAGGATGACGAGGCGGCAGAGGAAGAAACTGTAGCGGACATTCCAACAAAAGAGGAGCTTTAAAGGGGCCTGGAGGAAGGCTGTTTGTCTGTAACTGAATCCCATTTCAGCCTAACTGTCACTTGTGTAGATTTGAGATAATCGAATATGTGTCCCCAGAGTCTTACTGCAGTAACACCTGGCCTAATGTGTGGCAAGATGAAGCTGCCAGTATTCCGATGCTTTGAGATCTACACAAGTGTTTTGGAGCTACGGGTTGATTTGAGATTTAGGATATGTCCCACTCTGGTTTTAGCAACCAGGGACTTATAATGGCTGCTATGCATCCATCCTCTGAGAAATCAAACTAGCCCACCTGAGGATACAACCAATACTAATGAGAAGTGTATCGATGTGTCCTAAAAACCACCCTGTTCTTTATTTAGGGCACTATTTTGAACGGAGCTGCATGGACATTTGTCAAACGTAGGTCCCATGTCCCTTGGTTATAAAATCTCGCCTCAGGGAACCCTAGTTGTTTCACAATGTTGTTGTAGCCATGAACTTGCTTACCTGAATCACTAATCAAGGGCTTGTTGAAAAAGGGCTGCCAGCTCTTTGAAAACTACATCAGTGGTTCTCAAACTTTTCAGACCAAGTATCACCTCAAATCAAACTTAACTATAGTAAACCTTACAAGACACCATTACTCGTTCCACCAGTGGTATGTAAGATCACAGTTTGAGAACCACTTGGATACGTTGAATAGCTAGGCGTCACCGACGAGGGATTTCAGAACCCAAGCTGATAGGGAATAGTGTGCCATTTGGAATGCGCAGTGAGATTAGGTGATATTGGAATTCTAGTAATTCACACATCAGTTTGTTCCCTAACCTTCAGTTTGTTTCAGTTTCTTAGTGACTGTTTCAAAATCACTTTATTATTCTGAATGTTTTAAATGTGGATGGGTGAAAATCTAATAATTGAATCTGATTGCAGCCTTTCTATATATCTTCTATGTAGGGTGCACGTAGGGATCTCATCAAGGAGCTCCGAACAGTTGTTAGAACATGGTTGGTGTAGTGTACTGTTTACATCACCTTGTTTACACTGTCATTTTGTTATTTTTCTCGTGAGATTCCAATAAAACAAGTTTTGGTTTTGTGAACTATTGGATATTTCTCATTGTTATTGATGTGTCAATCTAGTTATTTTCTCCCTACTTTGAGCGTAAAATATTTTATTTTGTAAAAAAAATATTGATTTTCCTCCCCGTTGAATGTGTGGTGATTTAGCTATTTTGTGTAGTTTCATTCTAAACAATGCCTGGATGCTGTTAAACTCGACACCAATCAATTTGTTGTCATTTTACACCCATCTTGTACAGCAATTTCATCTAAAAATGCACACTTGTTACTGAATGTTATTGCTACCAAAGTTTTATTAAATGAATTTAACCACTGTATTGAATTTCACCGACTCCTACCTTCATTGGGTTATGTTGTTTATTTGCACGCTTTTCTATATAAAGAAATAAAGACAACTCATGATGAACCTCTGGAAACTTACAAAACATATAATTCATTTCTCCACATGAGGGTGACAAAACACAAGGAAAAAGAAACGCAGGATAATTCCACACAATAGGATTCGTTGCCTTTACATGGTACAGTAAGTGAGCAAAATATGTAATACAACATTTTTTTTATGACAGACACTGTATTTAAAGTGTATTTATATTATATTCTTCATCGTTCATTGAAACAAATAAACCTTTCTCCTTTTTATTATTTCGGATCCTCCACGGATGTCAACAGTGTGGAGCTGTCAGTGCTCGGGCGCGTGCTCGCTTTAAAGGTGTGCGCGCTCCCGAGACAGCAGGAAATATGGCGGCGCTCATGACTCTCACCCAGGTAACTGCAAATATTTACCAAACATCTCACTTTCCAGATGATCTAGTAAAGGGAAATTTTATATATTCGTTTGCCTTTAGTAAATCTGGGCAGTAATTAAATCATATGACAACCATGCGCACTCATATCAGACATTGATCTCCATTTAGCTTGCTACTACTAGCTAGCTTTGTATTTTCGGAAGCCGACTGTCTACTTTACTTTAGCTGTTAAGTTTTGTCATATTCTGAATCGTAAAGTGGCAATGTTTACTGTCATAGTTGTCTGTGACGCTGTTAAAACAGGATCTATCTTTTTGTCTTAAGTTTACTAGCAAATAATGATCAAAAGTTAGTTGGGTTGGGTAACACTGGGCTGTCATTTCCTTGATGGTCTTTCTGAACCTCACTGATGTTGAGGCAGTTTCTGTTTCTTATTTTGGCCATTGTCCTGCTCGACATTCATCTAAATTATTAAGAAATACTTGTTGTGACAATTTGTTATGCACCATTGGTAACCTGTAGCAAGATGTGACATTGTACATGTGTAAAGTGTTTTGAGTTGATTGTACTGTATTCCATTTGGTCACTACATCTCCTTGATTTTCTTTCAGTTATCGTGTGGTAATCCAGCATACGAAAGCTTTTACAGACAGGTAAATATATACTTCCAAGGGAATTGCCAGTTGGGACATTTAGTCTTTGTTAACGTTTTAGTTATTTGCTCTGCATTGTATCAGAGCTATTGTACAATGCAGAGTGAGCATAGTTGCTATTTACAGAGGGAAAAACCCAGTTAAAATACGATGATGACCCAGATTCCATCTGTCATGTGACAGGTTGATCCAGGAAATACAGGGAAAGTTGGAGCTGCAGATGCTGCTCAGTTCTTAAAGAAATCAGGGCTCTCGGACAGTACGTTAGGAAAGGTGAGTATTGGAGATTCCCACAACACAAGTAAAACAGAGGCTCATAGGCATATCTATTGTTATGATTCTGTAGTGAGTAAAATACATCAGTTCTGTACAACTCCAGCATATTGTTTTCCTATTTTCAGATTTGGGATTTGGCCGATCCAGAACGGAAAGGCTTCCTGGACAAGAGAGTAAAGTATACCATTATGACTCTTTACAGCCTATATCGTTGTTCTATACATCCCATAATAACTCCTTACTGCCTATATCGTTGTTCTATCCATCCCATAATAACTCCTTACTGCCTATATCGTTGTTCTATACATCCCATAATAACTCCTTACTGCCTATATCGTTGTTCTATACATCCCATAATAACTCCTTACAGCCTATATCGTTGTTCTATACACCCCATAATAACTCCTTACTGCCTATATCGTTGTTCTATACATCCCATAATAACTCCTTACTGCCTATATCGTTGTTCTATCCATCCCATAATAACTCCTTACTGCCTATATCGTTGTTCTATACATCCCATAATAACTCCTTACTGCCTATATCGTTGTTCTATCCATCCCATAATAACTCCTTACTGCCTATATCGTTGTTCTATACATCCCATAATAACTCCTTACTGCCTATATCGTTGTTCTATCCATCCCATAATAACTCCTTACTGCCTATATCGTTGTTCTATACATCCCATAATAACTCCTTACTGCCTATATCGTTGTTCTATCCATCCCATAATAACTCCTTACTGCCTATATCGTTGTTCTATACATCCCATAATAACTCCTTACTGCCTATATCGTTGTTCTATACATCCCATAATAACTCCTTACTGCCTATATCGTTGTTCTATACATCCCATAATAACTCCTTACTGCCTATATCATTGTTCTATACACCCCATAATAACTCCTTACTGCCTATATCGTTGTTCTATACATCCCATAATAACTCCTTACTGCCTATATCGTTGTTCTATACACCCCATAATAACACCTTACTGCCTATATCGTTGTTCTATACATCCCATAATAACTCCTTACTGCCTATATCGTTGTTCTATACATCCCATAATAACTCCTTACTGCCTATATCGTTGTTCTATACATCCCATAATAACTCCTTACTGCCTATATCGTTGTTCTATACATCCCATAATAACTCCTTACTGCCTATATCGTTGTTCTATACACCCCATAATAACTCCTTACTGCCTATATCGTTGTTCTATACACCCCATAATAACTCCTTACTGCCTATATCGTTGTTCTATACATCCCATAATAACTCCTTACTGCCTATATCGTTGTTCTATACATCCCATAATAACTCCTTACTGCCTATATCGTTGTTCTATACATCCCATAATAACTCCTTACTGCCTATATCGTTGTTCTATACACCCCATAATAACTCCTTACTGCCTATATCGTTGTTCTATACACCCCATAATAACCCTTACTGCCTATATCGTTGTTCTATACATCCCATAATAACTCCTTACTGCCTATATCGTTGTTCTATACATCCCATAATAACTCCTTACTGCCTATATCGTTGTTCTATACATCCCATAATAACTCCTTACTGCCTATATCGTTGTTCTATACACCCCATAATAACTCCTTACTGCCTATATCGTTGTTCTATACATCCCATAATAACTCCTTACTGCCTATATCGTTGTTCTATACATCCCATAATAACTCCTTACTGCCTATATCGTTGTTCTATACATCCCATAATAACTCCTTACTGCCTATATCGTTGTTCTATACATCCCATAATAACTCCTTACTGCCTATATCGTTGTTCTATACACCCCATAATAACTCCTTACTGCCTATATCGTTGTTCTATACATCCCATAATAACTCCTTACTGCCTATATCGTTGTTCTATACACCCCATAATAACTCCTTACTGCCTATATCGTTGTTCTATACATCCCATAATAACTCCTTACTGCCTATATCGTTGTTCTATCCATCCCATAATTACTCTGGTCCTGTCTCCCAGGGTTTCTTTGTGGCGTTAAGGTTGGTGGCCTCTGCTCAGGGGGTAATGACATCAGTCTAAACAACCTCAGCCAGACTTTAGCAGCACCCAAGTTTGTGAGTGTTTCCTTACTTACTTTCCAGCATTCATTATTGTCCTCTTAGGATTCATCTTTTTAGGCCCATAATAATATATACAGTTGATGCAGTACTGTGTGACTCTGTAAGCTTTAGAAACTGAAATTGAGCTTGAGTATTTTTTCTTAGTACATTTGTGCTTTGCTTTGACCAGATGAGTAAACTTCAGAACAGGATGGTTTAGTTAGCCATCTAACCAGGTCAACCAGACTAAACATTCTGAAATGAGTATTGGCATTGATTCAGCATTCAAATAACTAATCTGGGTTTGGCTTTTATGAGTTATGAGTTGTTTCTGGTTATTCATTAAACTCAATTGGCGTTGACATTGTTTTAGCTCATCTTCAGTATGAGTCATATTAGTAAATGTGTTTTGGTCTTGTTGTTTGATATACGCTATGTGTTGTTGTATATCTTCTTGCAGGGAGACACAAATGCTTTGTCGCTAACCTCATCGCTGAGTGCTTCACTTAGTTCGTCATTCAACGCGTCGCTCAATGTATCTTCATCAGATACCCACTGGGCTATTAGGGTGAGTGTGTACAAACTGATTTCACGTAGGGCAACAATCTTTAATCAAACGATCATTCGGTAATTATTCCTTTTCACTTTGCAACGACAACTAGTTAAGCTTTGAACAATAAACTATTCATGGTTTTCCCTCTTCCTGCTTTTCACATCCACCCCTCCAGCCTGAAGAGAAAGGGAAGTTCGATGGGATCTTTGAAAGTCTGTTACCTGTGAATGGTCTTCTTTCTGGAGACCAGGTCAAACCCGTCCTCATCAACTCCAAACTACCCATGGACATGTTGGGAAAGGTAATTTGCTGTCCTTCCCCCCCCAGCTACATGTGTACATCTACCATAATTAGCGAGTAGCAGGGTGGCATTAGGACTGGCTTTCCCCATGTGTCTTCCAGTAAATTATGATGGTCAATTCATTTCTCATCTTCTTCTCGGTAACAAGATTTGGGACCTCAGTGACGTGGACAAAGATGGACACTTGGACAGAGAAGAGTTTTCAGTGGTAAGTTAATACGGCAACATTTGTCAATAATTGCGTTGATTCACGAGCTCAACGTGGTGAAAGACACACCAGGGAATGAAGGCCTTAGGCGTGGTTCGACCTTGTGTGTTTGTCATCCTTCCAACGCAATCCAATAACTAGGGCACATGTTATTTCCAGGTATAACTAAACTAACCTGTTTCTCCACGCCTACAGGCCCTGCACCTGGTGTACAGAGCCATGGAGAATGAGCCTGTCCCGTCCACGCTGCCCACCTCCCTGATCCCTCCATCCAAGAGGAAGAAGTTGGCAGGGTCTCTGCCGGGCGCCGTCTCTGTCCTCCCTCCCATCTCCGCTCTGACGAGTCGGTCTCGGACAGCCAACTCCCCTCCCTTGCCTGGTGCCGGGGCCGTCCTGCCTGGTGCCGGGGCCGTCCTGCCTGGTGCCGGGGCCGTCCTGCCTGGTGCCGGGGCCGTCCTGCCTGGTGCCGGGGCCGTCCTGCCTGGTGCCGGGGCCGTCCTGCCTGGTGCCGGGGCCGTCCTGCCTGGTGCCGGGGCCTTTCTGCCTGGTGCCGGGGCCTTTCTGCCTGGTGCCGGGGCCTTTCTGCCTGGTGCCGGGGCCTTTCTGCCTGGTGCCGTGGCCGTTCTGCCTGGTGCCGGGGCCGTCCTGCCATCCCTGTCTGGTCTGGCTGGGTCTTCTCCTTTTAAGGAGTCCCTAAGCTCCACGCCGTCCCACAGCAGCATCACCTCTGTCAGCACTGCTAGTCTCTCTCCTAAACACTCATTCAAAGCCCCCTCTCAGGTATGACCTCACATCCTGCCTTGATGATGTCACGTTGTCACACACAACAACACTATGGCGTTTCTGAAATGACACCCTGTCCTCTAATCCCATTATAGTGCCGTTGACAATGATCACTTTTTTGACAGGAGCTTTATATGGGAGAGTGATTTATGCCTTATGTGTTTTTGTAAACTTCCATTGATTTTGAGAACGTTTAAGTACTTTGTGAATACATTATAGAAAGGAGAGGTTACCGGTTCTGGAGGGATGAAACACTTTCTAGCTTCTAGGGATGCACCAATACCGATGCAGAATACTGACAGGCTTTGAGTTTCAAAGAGTGGATGCTCCTAGCCGGAGCAGAGGCCCTAGGAGCAGTGTGGCCCTAGGAGCAGTGTGGCCCTAGGAGCAGTGTGGCCCTAGGAGCAGTGTGGCCCTAGGAGCAGTGTGGCCCTAGGAGCAGTGTGGCCCTAGGAGCAGTGTGGCCCTAGGAGCAGTGTGGCCCTAGGAGCAGTGTGGCCCTAGGAGTGTGGCAGTGTGGCCCTAGGAGCAGTGTGGCCCTAGGAGCAGTGTGGCCCAGTGTGGCCCTAGGAGCAGTGTGGCCCTAGGAGCAGTGTGGCCCTAGGAGCAGTGTGGCCCTAGGAGCAGTGTGGCCCTAGGAGCAGTGTGGCCCTAGGAGCAGTGTGGCCCTAGGAGCAGTGTGGCCCTAGGAACAGTGTGGCCCTAGGAGCAGTGTGGCCCTAGGAACAGTGTGGCCCTAGGATCGAGGGTACTACATAGGAATAGCATACTCCTATAAACCGTTACTTTGTAAAGATTCCTGCATAGAGTTTCACCTAATGTTGCCGTGAGGTGGTATCGGGACATTTATCCAAGTACATGAGCTCAGTACCGGGCCGACACAGGATTCTGCTATCAGTACCGGGCCGACACAGGATTCTGCTATCAGTACCGGGCCGACACAGTATTCTGCTATCAGTACCGGGCCGACACAGGATTCTGTATCAGTACCGGGCCGACACAGGATTCTGTATCAGTACCGGGCCGACACAGTATTCTGCTATCAGTACCGGGCCGACACAGGATTCTGTATCAGTACTGGGCCGACACAGTATTCTGCTATCAGTACCGGGCCGACACAGGATTCTGTATCAGTACCGGGCCGACACAGGATTCTGTTATCAGTACCGGTGCATCGCTAGTCTTTTCATTCTCTTCTTGTAATTGAGAGTGAGGACCAAGTTATTGCAATTAACATGCCAGTGGAAACAATATCCGGTCTGAGGTTACCTACTCACACTGCATTTGATTGTTATTCTGAGACCGTTTCAGGTGATCATTCTTACAATGTGAAAGTGGGAGGGGCTTAGTAAAGGCCACTGTTCCTTATTGTTATTTTGCTGATAACATGTGAGACACACCTCTGCACTCTTTACCCAGGGATAACCTATAGCAGCTGTAGACTTGTTTGGCCACTTTCTGCGTTGTCATGCGGGATTCCATCATGCCTCACCTGTCTGTTGTAGGTGAAACTATAGATCGGATGGTTTTGAGGAACCGGATTTGTTTGAATGTAAACCAAGCCTCCCTGTAATGTGTAATGATCCTCAAGGCACGAATACTTCAGTCAGTTAACAGAACGACCATAGGGCATATTGTCCTGGTCTACATCCACAGGCAAAATGTGGCACATCCTGATTGCCAAATTGTTCTTATTGACATTAATGCATTGCATACTGACAGAAGTTAGTTATGTTTTATCTGCAGTGATCTGTTCATCTGTTTGTAAAAACCTGTCAAATGAAAAGTGTGCATTCTGCCCATATGACCAGTTTGTCGCCAGTATGTCGCCGATCTGTCACAGGTTTGTCACTGGTTTGTCGCCGGTTTGTCACCAGGTTGTCAACAGTATTTCACCAGTTTGTCACCAGTATGTTGTCGGATTGTCGCCGTTTTGCCCGTCAGTTTGTCACCAGTATGTCATTAGTCTGCCACCAGTCTGCCACCAGTCTGTCAGGCTGCCACCAGGCTGCCACCAGTTTGTCACAGTCTGTCAGTTTGTCCCTCTTCTCCTGTCTTGCTCTCCCTGTACTAGCCTCCAGCAGCAGGGAACTGGGTGGTCCCGGTGGCAGACAGAGGGCGTTATGATGACATCTTCCTGAAGACAGACACAGACATGGATGGGCTGGTCACCGGAGGGGAAGTCATTGAGATCTTTATGCAGTCCAGTCTTCCACAGACCACGCTGGCACAGATATGGTGAGACGTGATGAGAGGGACATTGACACATGATCTCACCGTGTTGTTACCTGATTGTACTAAACACTCTGGACAGTGTTCTACCTAGAACACTTATAAGGGATTAGACCAACCACAATATTATTTGAAGGTGTTTGTTAATCATCATGAGATAAAACTAGTCAATTTCCTGGGTACCGTAGAATACTCTGCTGGTTTACTCAGACAGGCAGGCGCTTACACACACACACACACACACACACACACACACACACACACACACACACACACACACACACACACATACATGCCCTGTGGAGGTATTAGCTAGCTGATGAGCTGTACTTTGTTTTCACCAGTTGTAGAACTTGACATTCCAGTTTAATTAGTCTTAATTAGCTTCATTAGATCAGCAATTGTTGTCCTCACCGGTTCTCCCATCTTTATAGAGATGGCTCAGGTCTTGTTGCATAGTTTGTCTGGACGGCGAGCTCCACGATGGGTCTTGTTGTGTTTCAAACCTGTTGAGCTGCTGGAACCCTTCAAACCCGTTGAGCTGCTGGAAAATGACTTAGCATTTTTATAACCACCCTAAGATCTCGGTGGTCATCGGAATGTCATTGGGCGTCATCGTTTATTTTTTTGCTTTCACATGCACATGAACGTGTGGGAACTTTCTCAATCATGTCTAATCACTTTAAGTATCCACTTATTTCTGTATCAATAAGTGTCATGTGTGTGTTATGCTTGGGTGTTCACAGGAATCCTAGCCATTACCTTGAGTTTGTGACATTTATCTATAGAGGACCTAATGAATGTGAATGTGATCACTAAATGAGAATGCATAGTACCTTCTAACCTTAATGGACGTTGGTTCCTAGGGGCCTGGCTGACACGAAACAGTCTGGGAAGCTGTCTAGAGAGCAGTTCTCTTTGGCCATGTGGCTTGTCCAGCAGAAGGTCACCGTGGGACTGGATCCACCCCAGACCCTTACTCCTGATATGATACCCCCGTCTGAGAGGATCACCACCCCTGTTCCTGTAAGTCTCCCCTGGCTACATGTCCTCACCCCTCTCCCCTGGCTACATGTCCTCGCCCCTCTCCCCTGGCTACATGTCCTCGCCCCTCTCCCCTGGCTACATGTCCTCGCCCCTTTCCCCTAGCTACATGTCCTCGCCCCTCTCCCCTGGCTACATGTCCTCGCCCCTCTCCCCTGGCTACATGTCCTCGCCCCTCTCCCCTGGCTACATGTCCTCGCCCCTCTCCCCTGGCTACATGTCCTCGCCCCTCTCCCCTGGCTACATGTCCTCGCCCCTCTCCCCTGGCTACATGTCCTCGCCCCTCTCCCCTGGCTACATGTCCTCGCCCCTCTCCCCTGGCTACATGTCCTCGCCCCTCTCCCCTGGCTACATGTCCTCGCCCCTCTCCCCTGGCTACATGTCCTCACCCCTCTCCCCTGGCTACATGTCCTCCCCTGGCTACAGGTCTCTTCTCCCCAGACCTCTTTCTCCCTCATCCAGGCATCCTGTCCGCAGCTCCTCCTATCTGTAATATTGGTGTACTGCGCCAGAATTCCTCCTAATGCCAAAGCTATTTATCCAATTTATGCTTTAGCTCTGCCTTGTTCATAGTCTTGCAGCAACCACACACTGGTCATATTGGGGAACTGATGCTTGCAATGAACACCTGTCTGAGACTACCTGCTGTCTGCTGTGTATTCTGACACAATTTATTACTCCGCCAATATTATAACTGGTGACAGCACTTTGCTTTTATTACGTATTTCTAGCTACTATTCCTTCCACCTTTTTCTGTCCCTTGCACCTTTTAGAGCTATGCTGGGTTTATGGCTGGAGTGGGACCTGAGTTTACTTCATTTGCTCACATACGCAGAGTAAGTACTGTGTCAACGTTGGTTGGTGAATCTTTGCACTTTGTGTTTACCAGAACACAATTCTACATTGTGATATATTATCTGTCTTGGTATCCGTTGTATATTTTCTATAATTTCTTGATCTTACTGTTTACACTGCCACCTGCTGGTTGTCAAGAGGGATAGCATATCTGTCTGCAACCTGCAGCATGTTTTAGAAAGGAAGTTCATTTCTAAGCCCTTGTCTTTAGACCAATCTGAAGAATTTCCTATGTCAAAAATCTGATTTGAAGGTCGAAAGACTAATATTCGAATTTTGCATCTTGTCTAAAAGTTGCCTCAAAATGAAACCCATTCACAATATTACCCATGTGCGTTTGAAAGGCAAATTAGAGACAACCAGTTCCATATAAAGAGGACAAGATTGTAAGACTCCATGACATTCTTCGGCCCACATCAAAGTTTTTGCGTGTTTAGACTTTGGACCGGTACAGCTAGGAGTCCAGTCTTTTTTGTATCCAACAGGATACCTAAGCATTAATTTAGACGGACCCTAGTCTCTATGTCACTTTAATGAATGCATGGTGAACCACCTGATTGTTACTGAGATTGGTGGGTATTGTCTAACATACAGTGAGTTCCCTTTCGGACAAGGTGAGATCACTTCTTAGGCCGGTTACACACAGGAAGCGTCTCGCGAGCGTGTCAGGCGCGTGGCGTGTCCGTTTTGATTTCGGCTCCCATGTTATCAGGTTAGAGCTTACACACTGCCTGCGTGAGTCGCGCGCCTCCTAGAAATAGAACAGGCGCCTATTTTTCACGCGAGACGCGAGCGTGTTGAAAGCGTTTCCAGACAAAATAGAATAGGAAAATATGTTTATATGTCATTTAGACGCGAATGCATATTAATAAATGTCATATTGATGTTTGAAAGTCTCTAGTTTTTGACATCAATGTAGAAATGTAATAAAAAATGTCAGAGAAAAGATTTTCAAATATGTCACCTGTCATACAGAACGAAATATTCTGTAACATATTTTGCAGTCAATACTGCCGACGTTGTTTTGCTTTAATAAAATCAGTAGGCTATTAATTTATGTTTTCATTTTCCATAGTAACATGTATCCATGTATACATGTAGCCTATATATAAAGGGTAGGATTGTCTCCAAAAACAACGTAAACACTTTTCAGAGTTTGAATCTGTCGGCGATATGCCCAGGAGCAGCGCCGCGTCAGACACGCTTCTGGTGTGTAGGACACAGAAAAATACACGCTGCAGCCACGCTTCTGAGATGCAACAGAAACGCCACGCTCGCGAGACGCTTCCAGTGTGTAACCGGCCTTAGTAACACAGTGTTTTTAGAAGAGCTTTGCTATTTGAATGGGGATCATGTGACTAATGTGAATCATCGTTTCCTTCAATATCCTCTTTCCACTCCGTCCTCTCGCTCTCTCTCTTTCTCTCTCTCTCTCTCTCTCTCTCTGTCTTTCTATCTCTCTCGCTCTCTCTCTTTCTCTCTCTCTCTCTCTCTCTCTCTGTCTTTCTATCTCTCTCTCCCTGCTGTGTGTCTCCCAGTGTGGGATGTTCGAGGTTTCCTCGTCTGTTCCTTCCTGTGTTGGTGATGTTGTGGTGATGAAACAGAGCGCTTCTCTCCCTCAGACCATGACTGAACGTTAACCCCGTGACCTTTCCTTACCGTTTCTCCCGCACCCTCAGGACAGCAGCAGTTCTTCAGGGTCAGCTGACCTGACAGGCATCAAAGAGCTGGATGACATCAGTCAGGAAATCACTCAGCTGCAGAGGTCAGCTCCGCCCCTTAGCTAACCTGAGCCTGTCTTTCTGGAGGTCATTTTGTTTTTAATTCATTACAAAGGAAACAGGAGTGATTACTCCAACCTCGTTCCTCAGCTGTTTACCAAAACATGTGGCTGTGTGGCTGGAACACCAGATTGGCCCCTTAATTATTAGATTTGTCACCAGCTTACTGGTTCTGGTTAGACTCTCCTGTCCATTAATCTGTTTTGCTGTCGATAACGTCGACTAATTGTTTCGGCCCTATTTGTTGCGGTTCTCTACATTTCTGCCGTGTGTGTGACCTGTGTTACAGGGAAAAGTTCGCTCTGGAGCAGGACATCCGGGACAAGGAGGATGCTATCCGACAGAAGAACAATGAGGTTCAGGTGAGACTGAGGTCTCCTAAACCCTTCACTTATATTCTATGTGCCCTCAATGTGAGAGGAGAGGTTCAGGTGAGACTGAGGTCTCCTAAACCCTTCACTTATATTCTATGTGCCCTCAATGTGAAAGGAGAGGTTCAGGTGAGACTGAGGTCTCCTAAACCCTTCACTTATATTCTATGTGCCCTCAATGTGAGAGGAGAGGTTCAGGTGAGACTGAGGTCTCCTAAACCCTTCACTTATATTCTATTTGCCCTCAATGTGAGATGAGAGGTTCCGGTGAGACTGAGGTCTCCTAAACCCTTCACTTATATTCTATTTGCCCTCAATGTGAGATGAGAGGTTCCGGTGAGACTGAGGTCTCCTAAACCCTTCACTTATATTCTATGTGCCCTCAATGTGAGAGGAGAGGTTCAGGTGAGACTGAGGTCTCCTAAACCCTTCACTTATATTCTATGTGCCCTCAATGTGAAAGGAGAGGTTCAGGTGAGACTGAGGTCTCCTAAACCCTTCACTTATATTCTATGTGCCCTCAATGTGAGAGGAGAGGTTCAGGTGAGACTGAGGTCTCCTAAACCCTTCACTTATATTCTATGTGCCCTCAATGTGAAAGGAGAGGTTCAGGTGAGACTGAGGTCTCCTAAACCCTTCACTTATATTCTATGTGCCCTCAATGTGAAAGGAGAGGTTCAGGTGAGACTGAGGTCTCCTAAACCCTTCACTTATATTCTATGTGCCCTCAATGTGAGAGGAGAGGTTGTGTGTGTGTGTGTGTGTGTGTGTGTGTGTGTGTGTGTGTGTGTGTGTGTGTGTGTGTGTGTGTGTGTGTGTGTGTGTGTGTGTGTGTGTGTGTGTGTGTGTGTGTGTGTGTGTGTGTGTGTGTGTGTGTGTGTGTGTGTGTTCCTTCTTATGAACATCACAATCGTTTCACTGTTACTGTACATTTTGTGTTACTCGTTCCAATCTAAACAGTTGTTTTACATATCATGTTTTGCGAGAACTTGTTTGGTATGAATTTCCCTGTCCACACTGGTTTGTAACACCGGTTTGTAACACCGTTTTGTAACACCCGTTTGTGACACCCGTTTGTGAAACCCGTTTGTAACACCGTTTTGTAACACCCGTTTGTAACACACGTTTGTAACACCCGTTTGTGACACCCGTTTGTAACACCTCAAGTCATTGCTGTTCCTGACAATGTGTTTTATCAAGTGACGTGGTCAAAATGTTTTATTTAATACAAATTATTTATAAAGAACAACCAAGCATGTTCAAAAGGAATTATGATTTAGATTTAATAACGGCTACATGCTATCTAGCTGACGCCTGGGTGTCTGTTGTGATATGATATGAGTGTCTGGGAGGTGGTTTGGACCAACTCATCTGTTTCACAGATTTTCTTAAAATGTCTCTTGTCCTTCAGGAGATGCAGGGCGACTTAGACCGTGAGAGCAGTGGTCTGCAGAACCTGGAGGCCCAGAAACAGGATGCCCAGGAGCGGCTGGAGGAGATGGACCAGCAGAGGAGCAAGCTGGAGGGCATGCTCAATGACGTCAGACAGAAGTGTCAGGATGAGTCCGCACTGGTCAGTTAGCAATATGTATTATATCAAGAAGTGTCTGGATGAGTCCTCACTGGTCAGTTAGCAATATGTATTATAGCAAGAAGTGTCTGGATGAGTCCGCACTGGTCAGTTAGCAATATGTATTATATCAAGAAGTGTCTGGATGAGTCCTCACTGGTCAGTTAGCAATATGTATTATATCAAGAAGTGTCTGGATGAGTCCTCACTGGTCAGTTAGCAATATGTATTATAGCAAGAAGTGTCTGGATGAGTCCGCACTGGTCAGTTAGCAATATGTATTATAGCAAGAAGTGTCTGGATGAGTCAGCACTGGTCAGTTAGCAATATGTATTATAGCAAGAAGTGTCTGGATGAGTCCGCACTGGTCAGTTAGCAATATGTATTATAGCAAGACGTGTCTGGATGAGCCCGCACTGGTCAGTTAGCAATATGTATTATAGCAAGAAGTGTCTGGATGAGTCCTCACTGGTCAGTTAGCAATATGTATTATAGCAAGAAGTGTCTGGATGAGCCCGCACTGGTCAGTTAGCAATATGTATTATAGCAAGAAGTGTCTGGATGAGTCCGCACTGGTCAGTTAGCAATATGTATTATAGCAAGAAGTGTCTGGATGAGTCCTCACTGGTCAGTTAGCAATATGTATTATAGCAAGAAGTGTCTGGATGAGTCCTCACTGGTCAGTTAGCAATATGTATTATAGCAAGAAGTGTCTGGATGAGTCCTCACTGGTCAGTTAGCAATATGTATTATAGCAAGGAGTGACTGGATGAGTCCTCACTGGTCAGTTAGCAATATGTATTATAGCAAGAAGTGTCTGGATGAGTCCTCACTGGTCAGTTAGCAATATGTATTATAGCAAGAAGTGTCTGGATGAGTCCTCACTGGTCAGTTAGCAATATGTATTATAGCAAGAAGTGTCTGGATGAGTCCTCACTGGTCAGTTAGCAATATGTATTATAGCAAGAAGTGTCTGGATGAGTCCTCACTGGTCAGTTAGCAATATGTATTATAGCAAGAAGTGTCTGGATGAGTCCTCACTGGTCAGTTAGCAATATGTATTATAGCAAGAAGTGTCTGGATGAGTCCTCACTGGTCAGTTAGCAATATGTATTATAGCAAGAAGTGTCTGGATGAGTCCTCACTGGTCAGTTAGCAATATGTATTATAGCAAGAAGTGTCTGGATGAGTCCTCACTGGTCAGTTAGCAATATGTATTATAGCAAGAAGTGTCTGGATGAGTCCTCACTGGTCAGTTAGCAATATGTATTATAGCAAGAAGTGTCTGGATGAGTCCTCACTGGTCAGTTAGCAATATGTATTATAGCAAGAAGTGTCTGGATGAGTCCTCACTGGTCAGTTAGCAATATGTATTATAGCAAGAAGTGTCTGGATGAGTCCTCACTGGTCAGTTAGCAATATGTATTATAGCAAGAAGTGTCTGGATGAGTCCTCACTGGTCAGTTAGCAATATGTATTATAGCAAGAAGTGTCTGGATGAGTCCTCACTGGTCAGTTAGCAATATGTATTATAGCAAGAAGTGTCTGGATGAGTCCTCACTGGTCAGTTAGCAATATGTATTATAGCAAGAAGTGTCTGGATGAGTCCTCACTGGTCAGTTAGCAATATGTAGCAAGAAGTGTCTGGATGAGTCCTCACTGGTCAGCAATATGTATGTATGAGTCCTCACTGGTCAGTTAGCAATATGTATTATAGCAAGAAGTGTCTGGATGAGTCCTCACTGGTCAGTTAGCAATATGTATTATAGTATTATAGTTAGCAATATGTATTATATCAAGGTGTGTCTGGATGAGTCCTCACTGGTCAGTTAGCAATATGTATTATAGCAAGAAGTGTCTGGATGAGTCCTCACTGGTCAGTTAGCAATATGTATTATAGCGAGAAGTGTCTGGATGAGTCCGCACTGGTCAGTTAGCAATATGTATTATAGTAAGGTGTTGAAGAGTTACATTGTATTGAGCCACTGTCTGACTCCTGTTGTGTTTACTTAAGTTAAGAAAAACTATTTATATTTGATCATTAGCTTCCCGCCTATCTGATCCCATGTTAACTGTCTCTACCTTGTTTGACCATGATTCATTTTCATTTCACCAATTTTGTAAGTATGAAAAAGTTGGGGAAAACTCGAAAATGACTCAGTTTGTGCTGTGTCACTAGTAGTCCTCTTTGATCTCGTCTCGTACATCAATCTCTTGATCTCTTCCAATAAATGTTTGTCTTCTCCGTCCAGATCTTATCTTTACAGACCCAGATCCACAGCCAGGAATCTGACCTTCAGAACCAGGAAGAAGAGCTGAACCGGACCAAGTCTGACCTGACCAGACTACAGCAGGATGAGTCCCAGCTGGAACAGAGTCTGATGGCTGGACGTTTGCAGCTGGACAGCATCATCAAGTCTTTGAAGGCAACACAGGAAGAGATCAACCAGGTATAGACGTTGTGAGAACGGGAGCCGTCGCTCAGTAATTAGGATTTAGTATATAAACTATATTTGTGTACATGTGCTTAAAAGCTACGTTGACGCAGGCAGCTGGACACTAGCAGATACTATCAGTAAATTATCAGGATTGGTCCTGAAGTTCAAGAAACTTACTGTAGGCCTCCGAGACGTAGATCTGGAGAATCTTCATGTCCAATGTAGTTGGCGCTGACAAGCCAGTCTTGTGTCTGCAGGCTCGTAGTAAGCTGTCTCAGATCCAGAACAGTCAGCAGGAGGTGAATAAGACTATAGAGCAATACAATACGGCTCTGAATGGGACCCAGACACACGCTGGCAGCATGACCAACCTGGCCGACATGAGCGAAGGAGGATTCTCTGAGAGGGAGAATGGAGGCTATGGTGCCATGGTGAGTATGACAATAACCAGGGTCATGTTCTTTATACCTAACTTGTGTGTTTGAGTGTTTAGAGGGTTATGTCAAGGCTCACCAGTACCTCCCTGCGTAACTTTGCATAAATGTTCCAAATCGTGTTCATAGGTTGTTTGCTTTCACCTGACGACAAATTAGGTGATTATGTTTTGCCATGAATAGCTATTCCTTTAGGATTTCCTTAGGGGTTCTTGGTGGTATATTGCACAGGTAGCCATACGAAAATAACTACCAGATTTCCGGTATTACCCAATGTCTGCTTGGTGGTGGCAGCAGAATAGTCAGGTGGAGAGGACAATGAATTACTCCAAATATCCAGATGTTTTGGTGTGAATGCACCATCCTCTGTCAGAAAGCCAGAATGAAGAATTTCACCTTTTAACACGTCAATATTCCAAAGCACACAGTGAAGTTGATCAGGGAACGGTTTGCAAGACGGAAGATCGATGTCCGTTAATTGCCCAGTGGGGGACCCAAAACTCATCCTATTGATAATCTTTGGACTGACGTAACGAGGGCTGTCCACAGGGTTCCTTGCAATTTCACTGAGCTTGCACTCTTCTGCAAAGCAGGGTGGGGTAAAAATGCTACATTTATTTTCAAAAAGGGTTGCATTTTTTATATCCACTGTAAGTTGTTCAGTACAAAACTTATTTCCCAGTATTAAATGTTTTTTTTTAATATATATTATTTAAATGTTCTTGCAGGAGGACTCCTTCAAATCAAAGGTAGCGTTGTTTAGTAACAACAAATCCACCCCAGAGCCCCTGTCAACGGCAGACCCTTTTCAGACAGAGGATCCCTTCAAATCTGACCCCTTCAAAGGTTAGACTACTCTAGTGGAGTTTTTCCCTATTATGTTCTGAGTGTTTGTACTCGTATACGACGGCTATTATGTTCTATGTGTTTGTACTCGTATACAACGGTTATTATGTTCTGAGTGTTTGTACTCATATACGACGGTTATTATGTTCTATGTGTTTGTACTCATATACGACGGTTATTATGTTCTGAGTGTTTGTACTCATATACGACGGTTATTATGTTCTGAGTGTTTGTACTAGTATACAACGGTTATTAGGTTCGGAGTGTTTGTACTCATATACGACGGTTATTAGAGTGTTTGTACTCATATACGACGGTTATTAGAGTGTTTGTACTCGTATACGACGGTTATTATGTTCTGAGTGTTTGTACTCGTATATGACGGTTATTATGTTCTGAGTGTTTGTTCTCATATACGACGATTATTATGTTCTGAGTGTTTGTACTCATATACGACGGTTATTAGGTTCGGAGTGTTTGTACTCATATACGACGGTTATTAGAGTGTTTGTACTCATATACGACGGTTATTAGAGTGTTTGTACTCATATACGACGGTTATTAGAGTGTTTGTACTCATATACGATGGTTATGTTCTGGTCATACCATGATTCCCATTTCTCAATAATCTTATTATATGACTAGGCTGGCACATTTTATTCCAGTTCTAACCCAACTAACGGCCCAAAACTCTGCTCATGTCAGATCCGTTTGCTGTAGAAGATCCTTTTACAGAAGGTGATCCATTCCAAGGTGCTGCACCTGAAGACTTCTTCAAAAATGCAAATAAGTCAGATGTGTTTGCGTCTGCTGACCCCTTCCACAAAAAACCTCCTTTTCCAAACAAGGTAAAACACAAAATGTGGGATATTTCGGGGGGATTTATGTCCGTATATAAATCACTTTCTTCAATACGTCCAAAACTCTGCTGCAGAGTCCTTACCCGCACCAAACCCTGGGAACACGTTACTCCCACACTGCAACACCTTCACTGGATCCCCATCAGGTTCCGCATACATTATAAGATCCTGCTTCTAACCTACAAGGCCCTCCATGGCCTAGCCCCTTTCTACCTCTCCGACCTCATTCACTTTCACACCTCATCTTGTAGTCTCCGCTCCTCCAACGCTGGACTGCTTGCTGTCCCAAAAATTTGACTTTGTATGATGGGGGGATCGGGCGTTTAGTGCTGCTGCCCCAAAATTGTGGAACTCTCTCACTTCAGCAACACACAACTCAGACTCAATAATCATTTTTAAAACTGTCTCAAGACTGATTTATTTAGGTTAGCTTTTCCAACGGCTTAGCCTAGTCTACAGCTTGAATTCTATTGTTCAGTGTCCTTGGGTATCCTGAAAGGCGCTCAAAATGTCATGTATTATTTTTATTTATTTTTTCTATTGACTTTAAACATGAAATTCAGAATTTAATACTTAATACTTTGCCTGACCAAAGGAGTAAATACATTTTTCTTTTTCAGTTTTGCCTATGTATGATGTTTTGTGTAAATTAATCACAGAGAAAGTGTGCTTGATTTTCCCAATTTGTAATTAAATGAAATTGAATATTTTCGAAAGGGTGAATATTTGTATGCAGACCACTGTAATTACTTACAGGCTGATTTACTATATTATATAAATATAATTTTGATTGAAATGCCATCCATATGCCACTTATATGTATATTGCTAAAGGCTTTGTTATCTGGTATCGTCCTCAGCCTGGTGACAGTCTATTTTAATTAAAGGCTTTGTTTTCTGGTATCGTCCTCAGCCTGGTGGCAGTTTATTTTAAAGGCTTTGTTTTCTGGTATCGTTTTCAGCCTGGTGGCAGTCAATTTTAAAGGCTTTGTTTTCTGGTATCGTCCTCAGCCTGGTGACAGTCTATTTTAAAGGCTTTGTTTTCTGGTATCGTCCTCAGCCTGGTGGCAGTCCATTTGCAAGCGGTGGTCTCTTCACGTCCTCCCACAGCCCCAGACCCAGCTCCAGTCCAAAGCCTACAGGTACATAACTTTTTTTTTTTTTTTTTTTCAAACTATGGATATTTGTTGACAACTTCTATTACGCACGCACACACACACGCACACATAAAATACTTGTACCTGAATTTAAAAGGCATTCAATGTTGCCAGTATATCAAAATTCACAATAAACACTGTAAAACATTACACTACAACAGTCTTCAGTTATCATATTCATAGTCTATTTCAACAAGACATCAACACATTTATTTTTCTCAAGCTGTTTTCTGTTATGGTCGTTTAGGTGGACTTTCACAAGTTATTAAAGTAGAACAAAATAATCCACACGTTTATTGGCACATCACTAAGACAGCGCCAGTTGCGTTGTGCAAGTCTTTGAAAGAAAAGGCCCTCATTCATCGCTGCTCTGGTGACGTGTTGGTTACTTTTAGACATTATTTCTGGGAATTAGTTAGTGGCATACTTTTTAAACTCGCCGTGGCTTCATATTTTCCTGTGGCGTAGTGTATATTTAGTTCACTACATACGCATTTAACTGCTGGCCCACTAAAAATAACGCTGGAAAAACAGGAGGCACACCGCCAAACATAACAGACTGTGTGTTGTACCTGTGCTTTACCCAGTTCCCAGTTCCCTGTCTCTCCCCTCTCGATCACCCCCCCATCTCTTCTCTCTCCTCTTTCTCCCCATCTCTCTTCTCTTCCCCCCTTCTCTCCCATCTCCCCTCTCCACTTCAATCTCTCCATCCCCATCCTCTGAATGTGTTGGCCTGACTTTCGCTTTATTCAGGGAGAGTGGAGGAAGTGGCTATAAATTAGGGGTAACCAACTCCACTGCACCACCCAAACAGCACACATCCACACAACTCCACACACCTCCACACACCTCGATGCACGTCCACACACCTCCACACACGTCCACACACCTCCACACACGTCCACACACGTCCACACACCTCCACACACCTCCACACACACCTCCACACACCTCCACGCACCTCCACGCACGTCCACACACCTCCACACACGTCCACACACGTCCACACACGTCCACACACCTCCACACACCTCCACACACCTCCACGCACGTCCACGCACCACCACGCACCTCCACACACCTCCACACACATCCACACACGTCCACACACGTCCACGCACGTCCACGCACCTCCACGCACCTCCACGCACCTCCACACACCTCCACACACCTCCACACACCTCCACACACATCCACACACCTCCACACACCTCCACACACGTCCACGCACCTCCACACACGTCCACGCACCTCCCGCACCTCCACACACCTCCACACACGTCCACGCACCTCCACGCACCTCCACGCACCTCCCCGCACCTCCACACACCTCCACACACGTCCACGCACTTCCACGCACATCCACGCACCTCCACGCACGTCCACACACCTCCACGCACCTCCACACACCTCCACACACCTCCCCGCACCTCCACACACGTCCACACACCTCCACGCACCTCCACACACGTCCACACACCTCCACGCACCTCCACGCACCTCCACGCACCTCCACACACCTCCACGCACCTCCACACACCTCCACACACCTCCCCGCACCTCCACACACGTCCACACACCTCCACGCACCTCCACGCACGTCCACGCACCTCCACACACCTCCACACACCTCCACGCACGTCCACAGGAATAAGGGCACATTGTGGCGGGAGATTGTGAGCTCTGTCACGAGAAAAGCAAACAGTCACACACATGAATGTGCTCCTTATTCGCCAGTCGCGTCCACGCTCTCACGTCACGACAAATACATTTAGTTATACTGTTTCTTATTATTATTATTCATATTATTTGGAAATGTATCTATAAAGTCGGAAGGCAAACGTCGGGGTTTGAGACCAGCTCCAGTGCAGTGTTGCCTGTGGTAACCCAGATCCGTGCTGTCATTAGTTAATCAGATGCATATGCCGGGCTGTGCTTTTCAGGTTTGTACTGTCATGGAAAATAACACGGTCATGCCACATACCCCCGTGTTCTGGAAATAGCTCTGTTTGAGAATATGCAAAATGCCCAGATGACTATGAATGTGTGGTTCCAGACCCATGCAGATTTTAGTGGCTTGTTTGTTCTCTAGAAGTTTCCATGGTAGGTGGCCTATTCTAACTGGCCTACCACTCTGGCAGGTCCTGGACACACTGTAGGTCTAATGTTTCACAGGTGTGTCGCCGAAATCTTTGAAATGTTCTCACAACCTAATGTATTGGTATAGTAGCTGGAGTTCACGAATAAGGGCTGGGTTTTGATGAATAAATCTGTTGTAGGAGTATTGAAGCTTGCTACTCACTGGCCAATCCCAACATGTAACCTGTGATGCTTTAAGTCTTCTCTTTTTGTCGTCAACTGTAATTCCGCTGGAGGGCAGGGCTGTCCAGCCTAGGCCAATCCAGCAAAACACTAAAGGATTGGGCGTTGAACTGGATTAAACCGAATGATTAATTAGTACTTGATTTTATTTGCGTAATGCTTGCCTGAGACAATTGCTGCTACAAAACATGTCGATTAAAAATCTTAAAAGCAATTTACGTGTGGATATTTTTTCAAGCTAAAAGTCTCCAAATCCAAACTTTTGTACCGGCTTTTGTAATAAAATGGAGACAGGGGTGTGGCCGGTGATTCCTATTGGCTAACAGGGAGCCCTCTGTGTGGTCGGTTGTTCCCATCTGTTTCTATTGGTGCTGTGATGTTCTGTTGTAGATGGCTTTGGAACCGTGGACCCTTTTGGTGGCAATGCTTTTGGAGGGAAAAGTGGATTTGCAGACTTCAGTCAAATGTCTAAGAAGGTAGGTTTCGGTGGGTGGGGGGCGATTTGGGGGGGGCTTATGAAAGGAGAGTCATTACATGTGTCCTATAAGCCTAATGGACACACACCATTATTGTATTTTTAAGTTCCTGTCCAGTCAAAAATGGCCCTAAAACTTCCTCTTCTGTTAAATAATAATCAGATATTTTTGCTGAATCTCCTTTTGGCTACCCGGGTTCTGGAGACTGCAGCTTTGACTGCGAGACCTTCACAGGCTCCAGAAACAAAACCCTGTCGCTATTTTAATAATCATTCCAAAATAATTGTATTTCGCTCCCTTTCTCCCATTTTTGAACAAATGCCCGTTTTCCTAGTAGGCCTGCTACCTCACTGCTACCTTATTTTCTGGTTATGTTACTGACTGGAGATCAAAGTTCACGAACAATGTGGAAAAAGTGCAATCCCCGTGTTTACACATCACATGTTTTTTACAGTTACTTTGAATTATCTAAATACTGAGTGTGGTGAAGCCACAGATTTATTTATTTTTTAATAATTCAGCAATGTGCACTTTTTGTTTGTATGATTTGTTACTGACTTAAATATTAATGTTCATACCAGGCTTATTTCACAATGCAAACTCCTATTCCATTGCCCCCGATTGATAGACAATTCATTTTTATTTTAAAATGCCAGATAGTAGCTGTTATATTGGATGCTCTAACGGAGGAGGAGACAAGATAGAGGGTTGCCTTTATACAGATTCCTGTTTGAAAAAGATCGCCATAGAATGGCCGCTGGTCAAACTAGTACTACGCTCGTCTTAGTAGCGAACATTTAATTATATTATATTATATTAGTTTAAATATTGTAATAGCAATCATATCTACATGTAATAATTGTAATGAATGACATGGTCTATTTTCGTCTGCACCCATGCTACCAGCTCCAGGTTAGTGCAGCTAGCTGAACCTCCAGTTTATCATATGGAGTTAGTGAAATTAAGAATAAAGAAGTTATTTGGTGTGGTTTACCTGACATCGGGTAAACCATTGATATTACCAGTACTTTTATGTCACAAGATTCTGTGTTTTACTAGCTGCACTAAGCTACACTGACCATCAATTGAACCAACAGTAATATGAAGTGTGGAGGGAGGCTTCTAGTGTTGTGGACTGTGTAAACAAAACAAACACGTGTGCTAAAGCTCCCCGATCTCCCCGAAATCCACTGTTTTATACATGTATGGAGGCCTGGCGGTAAAACAGTTTGGACTAAATGTTTGTCATGGTTAACATGTACCTTTGGGATATTGTGTTCTTTATCATTGTCTTTTTGGTGGTGTGAGCAGTCATCAGACAACAGAGCTTCACCAAAGAACAACGTGCCTAGCAGACCTGCGCCTCCCTACGGTAAGTGTGTGTGTTTGTTTGTGTGTGTGTGTGTGTGTGTGTGTGTCTGTGTGTGCACGTCCATTTGTGTGTCTGTGTGTCTCTGTGTGCACGTCCATTTGTGTGTGTCTGTGTGTGCACGTCCATCTGTGTGTGTCTGTGTGTCTCTGTGTCTGTGTGTGCATGTCCATTTGTGTGTGTCTCTGTGTCTGTGTGTGCACGTCCATTTGTTTGTGTCTGTGTGTGTCTGTGTGTGCACGTCCAATTGTGTGTCTGTGTGCACGTCCATTTGTGTGTCTGTGTGTCTGTGTGTGCACGTCCATTTGTGTGTCTGTGTGTCTGTGTGTGCATGTCCATCTGTGTGTCTGTGTGTGCACGTCCATTTGTGTGTCTGTGTGTCTGTGTGTGCACGTGCATTTGTGTGTCTGTGTGTGCACGTCCATTTGTGTGTTTTATAGACAAATAGACTCACCACAAAGATATAAAACTGGATATTTAGCCTTTTTCCATACAGATTTTTTGTTGTTGCTGGTTAAGTTTAGTGTTAGGGTTAGGACTGGGTGGTAGGAGTTAGGTTTAGGGTTAGGACTCGGGGCTAGGTGGTAGGTTTAGGGTTAGGACTGGGTGGTAGGAGTTAGGTTTAGGGTTAGGACTGGGGGCTAGGAGGTAGGGTTAGGACTGGGGGGCTAGGAGGTAGGGTTAGGGTTAGGACTGGGGGGCTAGGAGGTAGGTTTGGGGTTAAGGTTTGGGATATGTAAAGGTATACAGTCAGGTAAATTATTTTGAGGGGTAGATTGTTTTCTCCAACAGGATAGAGATTGTGTGTGTTTCTCGCTCCCTGTATTTCTGAGGACCAATCATTCCTGCGGGGGCAGTAAACATTTGTCCCTCCTGGGGACGTGTTGCTGCAACCTGTGACCAATCAGGAATTAGGATTAAGGTTAAGAGAGGTTTTTTATTCATCCACCCCTGCGTGAGTACATGCATGATGTTACAGAATTCTGTAAGAGTAGATACAACAACCGATAGAAACCACCTGTTACATTAAACTGAGCAGTCTGAACCGATGGGTTTAGAGCTCACAACACACTGATAGAAACCACCTGTTACATTAAACTGAGCAGTCTGAACCGAGGGGTTTAGAGCTCACAACACACCGATAGAAACCACCTGTTACATTAAACTGAGCAGTCTGAACCGATGGGTTTAGAGCTCACAACACACCGATAGAAACCACCTGTTACATTAAACTGAGCAGTCTGAACCGATGGGTTTAGAGCTCACAACACACTGATAGAAACCACCTGTTACATTAAACTGAGCAGTCTGAACTGAGGGGTTTAGAGCTCACAACACACTGAGAAGAAACCACATGTTAAATTAAACTGAGCAGTCTGAACCGTGGGGTTTAGAGCTCACAACACACTGATAGAAACCACCTGTTACATTAAACTGAGCAGTCTGAACCGATGGGTTTAGAGCTCACAACACACTGATAGAAACCACCTGTTACATTAAACTGAGCAGTCTGAACCGAGGGGTTTAGAGCTCACAACACACTGATAGAAACCACCTGTTACATTAAACTGAGCAGTCTGAACCGAGGGGTTTAGAGCTCACAACACACCGATAGAAACCACCTGTTACATTAAACTGAGCAGTCTGAACCGATGGGTTTAGAGCTCACAACACACCGATAGAAACCACCTGTTACATTAAACTGAGCAGTCTGAACCGATGGGTTTAGAGCTCACAACACACTGATAGAAACCACCTGTTACATTAAACTGAGCAGTCTGAACTGAGGGGTTTAGAGCTCACAACACACTGAGAAGAAACCACATGTTAAATTAAACTGAGCAGTCTGAACCGTGGGGTTTAGAGCTCACAACACACTGATAGAAACCACCTGTTACATTAAACTGAGCAGTCTGAACCGATGGGTTTAGAGCTCACAACACACTGATAGAAACCACCTGTTACATTAAACTGAGCAGTCTGAACCGAGGGGTTTAGAGCTCACAACACACTGATAGAAACCACCTGTTACATTAAACTGAGCAGTCTGAACCGATGGGTTTAGAGCCCAATGGAGTAAAAAAAAAAATCCATAAGACAAAAAAATTATTCTATTGTTAAATGTGTTTGTGATTAATTGTACTTTAAGTAGTCTGTTGTAAACTGTCTGGATGTACCAGACGAAATGTCTGTTAGTTAGAAGTTTGAAAGCTTTTGATGTGTCGGCATTTGTAACAACTCATTTGCAACACTGTCTTATTAAACGTGTGTGTGTGTGTGTGTGTGTGTGTGTGTGCGTGTGTGTGTGTGTGTGTGTGTGTGTGTGTGTGTGTGTGTGTGCGTGTGCGTGTGCGTGTGCGTGTGCGTGTGCGTGTGCGTGTGCGTGTGCGTGTGCGTGTGCGTGTGCGTGTGCGTGTGCGTGTGCGCGTGCGCGTGCGCGTGCGCGTGTGTTACAAGTACTTCTCTTTTCTGGCCTTACTGTTTCTTCTTCTTTTGAAGCATATGAGCCAGTAAACAGGAAAGCTGTTGGCACTTCAGATAAGGTCTGTTTCTGCTTGAGTTAGCCTGATTACCGTGTTGTTTACCAACTAACCCACTGACTAAGGTGGAGTCCAGGTTACCAAAGGAATTATCATGGGCCTTTAGGTGATGGCTGGTTATAAAGGCAAACAACGTTTGATTTGTTGCTAAACTGCACTCTACATTTCAAAAGGAGACTGAGCGAAAGTCAAAATGTCAATGTACATGTGTTTTGCCCACATTTGCCTCTGGGTGGGTGTGTGTGTGTGTGTCTTATCCTGTGTGACCTCTATCACCTCACTAGAAGCAGCCACAGCTCATGTGGTTAGGTCGTTCGCCTCAGTCTAACCATCCTCAGCGGAGTAAAGCGTTTCCTAGCTGCATCTGCTCATACTGTCGCCCATTGTTCAGCCCTATCCAGATGCATTTATATCTGTCCTTATTGACCCGTGCATTTCACATGGTTCTGGAAACACTTTATATTGTTCAGCCCTATCCAGATGCATTTATATCTGTCCTTATTGACCCGTGCATTTCACATGGTTCTGGAAACACTTTATATTGTTCAGCCCTATCCAGATGCATTTATATCTGTCCTTATTGACCCGTGCATTTCACATGGTTCTGGAAACACTTTATATTGTTCAGCCCTATCCAGATGCATTTATATCTGTCCTTATTGACCCGTGCATTTCACATGGTTCTGGAAACACTTTATATTGTTCAGCCCTATCCAGATGCATTTATATAAGTCCTTATTGACCCGTGCATTTCACATGGTTCTGGAAACACTTTATATTGTTCAGCCCTATCCAGATGCATTTATATCTGTCCTTATTGACCCGTGCATTTCACATGGTTCTGGAAACACTTTATATTGTTCAGCCCTATCCAGATGCATTCATATCAGTCCTCATTTATAGCACTTCGTTGTGTGAAATGTGTTTTGTATTTAAACTATCTAGGAGGATGTTGGTGCCTATATGAGGCTGAATCAGAAGAGAAGTATCATTCATGAAAGGCCAGTTGTGCCTCAGCAGGCAGTCAGAACGTGCACATTAAAATCACAATCATCTAACCGGCCACATATCCACAGCCAGTCTTCCTTATCAGGCTTCGTGAGTACATGCAGAACACACATAGACAACTGGGAGGGAGAATTTCAGAAGACAGATTAAAGGTATCAAACACAGCTACAGGTCTCTGCGATACACAAATCAAGCAATCGAGTATCTCTGAGCTTCCTTGTCCCCTAGTCTGTCCCAAACGGCTCCACGAACGTCGGCCTGTGGCGAATTGCTGTGCAGGGAACAGGGTGACGTTGGGGACACAGAGGGCAAGACCTTGTTGTGTTGCCTCACTTGGTCGTGCGGTTAACACCTTCTGTAACCAGTGGTACTCTCCCACGGTGGCCTAGCACCAGCTCTGTGGCTCACGACACTCGCTGCTTCCTCCTACCAATGCAACTTTCAGAATCTCTTGCACCACATACTTCCCCTGTTGTGGCTCCATTCTGATTGGCCAGTTTCAAATGTGTGCAGGGGGTAGTTCTCCTAAAGCGCCACTCTACATCTGGTGTCGCGGCCAACAATCTATTCGTTTGAACATGAGTGTGTATTTTTGTACTGCTTGTAACGTGACCGGTGTTTTCCAGAGGCGTCGATGAGTAAGCTAACCTTGTGTGATTTCTGTTGTCAGTACAAAAAGCACTGTGAGTGTGGTACTTGTCATGTATTCCCGAAACAACACTAACGTGTGTGCGCTGTGTCCTTCTCCAAACCTCCCAGGTAGGAGCTCTCATATAGGTCATCCTGGGTTGGTTGGTGGTGCTCTGGACAAACCCAGGGATCCGTTTCAAAGTCAGAACACCTTTGAAGACGCACTTAGCAGCAGCAAAGCTTCTTCTCGAGTCCCTATCTCAGTGTTTGGTTCTGTAAGTTTCAGTTCGGTGGTTCCTCTACTGTCCGACCGCAGATATGGCTGTTGTAGTTGTTGCTGCTGCTTGCTGCTCGTAGTGGCCACCTCAGCAAAATTCCATCTCTAAGGCTTTAGGGAAATGGCTTTATTCTGGCAACCTCACTAGCTGTTGATATGCAACTTTGCCATCGGCAGATATAATGACCATAACACTGGAATAAAATGCCCTGACAGGTCTTCACAAACGAAGGTCTTCAGAAAAATGCCCTCTTCATCTCCTGTGCATTGTCATTGACAGGCATGCCCCTCTACACGCCCTTCCACACGCCCCCTCCACACGCCCCTCCACGCGCCCCTCCACGCGCCCCTCCACACGCCCTCCACGCGCCCCTCCACGCGCCCCTCCACACGCCCCTCCACACGCCCCTCCACACGCCCCTCCACACGCCCCTCTAGTCTCTGTTTCCTCGTAGCAGTGGAGGCTTTCGGCTACCTGTTGATGTGTTGTCGCTGAGATCTGGCTGAACTGACGCTGAGGAGATGATTGAGTGTGCTTAGTACTCAACACACGTGGCAGTGTGTTTGATAGTCCTGTTGATTGTTCTTTCTCAGTGTTTCTCACGTTATATTCTATGTGTCTCTTTGAGCTGCACGACATGTATGTCTGTGCCTATTGTCTTCATGCTGTCTAGGAGATCTGCTGCATGGCAGCTTTGCATTTCATGTCGCGGTTGTTGTTCTGTCGTTAGTAATGTTTACCTGCTGCCGTTGTGTGCGCGCGCGCGTGTGTTTATTTAACCAGCTAGGCCAATTGAGAACATGTGGGTTGTGTGGGAGTTGTGTGTGTGTGTGTGTGTGTTTTCATCTGTGCCTTATGTGATGGAGTGTCTCATTTACATATTGTCTAGCGTTGTACTGTCATTTCTTTTTCTCCCAGGATTTGAAAATGTAAAGGTAAGATTACTAGAGAAGTGTGTGCTGACGTTTTTATTCTTTGCATGCGAACAAACTTTCCACACTTTGAATGCTGGTTGGGCTCCCTGCTGGTTGGGCTCCCTGCTGGTTGAGCTCCCTGCTGGTTTGAGCTCCCTGCTGGTTGAGCGTCCTGCTGGTTGAGCTCCCTGCTGGTCGGGCTCCCTGCTGGTTTAGCTCCCTGCTGGTCGAGCTCCCTGCTGGTCGAGCTCCCTGCTGGTCGACCGTCCTGCTGGTTGAGCTCCCTGCTGGTTGAGCGTCCTGCTGGTTGAGCGTCCTGCTGGTTGGGCTCCCTGCTGGTCGAGCTCCCTGCTGGTCGACCGTCCTGCTGGTTGAGCTCCCTGCTGGTTGAGCGTCCTGCTGGTTGAGCTCCCTGCTGGTTTGAGCTCCCTGCTGGTTGAGCGTCCTGCTGGTTGAGCTCCCTGCTGGTCGGGCTCCCTGCTGGTTTAGCTCCCTGCTGGTCGAGCTCCCTGCTGGTCGAGCTCCCTGCTGGTCGACCGTCCTGCTGGTCGAGCTCCCTGCTGGTTGAGCGTCCTGCTGGTTGAGCGTCCTGCTGGTTGGGCTCCCTGCTGGTCGAGCTCCCTGCTGGTCGACCGTCCTGCTGGTTGAGCTCCCTGCTGGTTGAGCGTCCTGCTGGTTGAGCGTCCTGCTGGTTGGGCTCCCTGCTGGTTGGGCTCCCTGCTGGTCGGGCTCCCTGCTGGTCGGGCTCTCTGCTGGTCGAGCTCCCTGCTGGTCGAGCTCCCTGCTGGTCGAGCTCCCTACTGGTCGAGCGTCCTGCTGGTCGGGCTCCCTGCTGGTCGAGCTCCCTGCTGGTCGAGCTCCCTGCTGGTTGAGCTCCCTGCTGGTTGAGCTCCCTGCTGGTTGAGCGTCCTGCTGGTCGGGCTCCCTGCTGGTTGAGCTCCCTGCTGGTTTAGCTCCCTGCTGGTCGAGCATCCTGCTGGTTGAGCACTGTACTTCGTAGGGGCGTCAAGGTGGCCTAGTGGTTAGAGACTAGGGCTTGGGTCTGGAAGGTCCCTGGTTCTAATCCTCCCACCACCAAGGTGAAAACCGCGTCTGTCCTTGAGCAAGACAGTTAACCCTAAAATGCTTTCATCATTTTAGTTCTCAGTTCAGCGGCGCAATTAGAAAATATAGGTTCTTTTTAATGCTGACTATTGTTTTCGTTTTGACAAACAGAACATCTTGGCCGACTTTAAGTGTGAATTCTGTTTCCAAAGTTTACTGGTTGTTATCTTGGATGCATCAACGTGCTTAAATATATATATCTGTGTGTGTGTGTGTCCTGTACACGTAGCTTCGCTGTTGCCGTGCATCTCCGCCTTCTGTCCTGTATCTAATGTGACTTCCTGTCTTCCTGTAGTTTGGAAGTGAGTCGGAGCAACTAGCTTGGGCTCAGAGGGAGAGTGAGCGGGAGGAGCATGAGAGGTTGAGGAGGCTCCGCCTACAGGAGAAGGAGGACCTAGAGCTGGCCATCGCCCTCAGCAAGGCAGAACACTAAAGACCCTGTTACCATGGAAACAACAACACTGAACAGAAAGACCTGGATCCAACCAAAACGCTCGGAATGCTTCACCTGCTTCACCTGCTTTTACTTCCTGACGCAAGTCTGAGAGAAATACTATAACACCTATAACCTAAAACACAGGAATGACAACCCGTGTGCCTGGAATGTGTCTGGAAGCTTCTGCTCTCTCCTGTTTCTAAGCATAGCACCTTTTTTAACAAATTACAAGTGTATATTTTCAATCGTATTAGTTGATTTGTGGAACCCATTTCAGGGTTAGGGTTACGGTCACATTGTTTTCTCTCTGGGTCATGCTAACATATCTGATATTTGAATTTGATTGGCTATGCGAAATAATGGGCGGTCTTGCTAAAAACATCAGCCTGTGAGACAGCAGTGCCTTAAAAGTGCATTCCAGGGCACAAAACACACACACACACATAATCTAACCACAGGCCCCAGTACAGACTCACTCAAACGCTGCCACGCATCAGATCAAACCCAGCTACCGACTGCCTAGAGCTCCTGGAACAACCAGGTCATATTCCACAATCTGACTACTCCCTGAGAACACGCCGTCTACTAACGGACTACAATGCATGTACAGACCAAATGCATCCCTGACAACACCCCGACAACCACTCCAACTACACCCTGAGAACTGCCTCTCAGTACAACCTTTGGCTTTCAGAGAGCCACCGGTCTTGTTCCTGTAGACAAAAGCAGCCGTGAGACATCCAGATGGGACGGCAGGCCCTCTGCCAGTCCAGACGTATCTTAACCCAAGCTAGGCTATATGAAGACTAACCTACTACGGGCTCTCTGTCTCTCCTTTGTCATTACCGGACTAACTGGATACTCTAGTCATATACAACGGATCTCCAGTTTAGCCTGGCTGAAGTCTGACTTGTACTGTTCTGCACTGTAAATGCAGAGTTACCCAACTCCAACTCTGCTAGTAGACCTCATCGATCTTAATCGGGTTGATTCTGGATGCTATTCTTTACCCAGGGGTAGACTATGTTATTGGAAAGAATCTGTGTTTTTAAAGTTTTTATTTCTTTTTATTTATTTAGCGGGCAATCTCGTGCATTTGTGGTTCATGAAGTATCTGTTGATGCACTGTTATAACTGTATTTTTAACTGCCTCATATACCTTTATTCACTGCTTTAAATATGAATAGTGAATGGCTATCTTTTCTAAGCAATTATGCTTAGGTTCCTGATCTTCGGTGCAAAAATGCAACAGGAAATGTTCATTTGTAATATCGGGGTTTTCTATTTCATTGCCTTACTTTCTTTGATTGGAAGAGAAGAATGACAAGGCGAAAGCACACTTGATCTGCCTTGAAGGACCACGGCGTTGGCCCATTTCCCCAAGCATTTACAATATTTGGATTGATTTTGAAGCCCGTTTCAATGGCATAACGATAATTTATTTGGCCATTTAAAGCTACTGTTCTCAATGCAATATTTTTATTTTTGTCAAGGCAAATCTTTTATCAAACTACCAGGAAAATTGCTGAACTGTGTCCTTTTTTGTGTTTTTTTTTGGTAGCATGTTTGGAAATTGAAAAATCGGCCACGTCTTCCAAACTGAACATCCAACATGTAATTCCTATTTCTCTCCTGCGTCGTAATGTTGTAGTGCTATTATCACGACACTCCCGTTTATCCATTATGTATCTCTACCAGCCTTGAGTCTTCCTGCAGGGCTGAATGTATTGGGACAGAACAGAGGAGAACTGGGAACAACTCCAGTACCTAAACGTGTCCGATTAACAAATAGAAATTTTCTTTTTCCGTTGTGTAGCACTTTGCTTCGGTATACCGCTACGAATGTGATTCGGTTCACACATGGATGTCATACGGTGTTGAAACACTAATACGCTAAACACTTGGTTCTAACTTGGTTCTGTTTGACTCTGGACGTTATCTGGTGCCACGGTGTCTGGTCCTGATATGCCTTTTGACACATCCATCGCATTGTATTGTTGTCCTTTTGGGCCATGTGAGTTAATTCAAGGAACTCTTATGGGTATGTCTCGAATGGCACCCTAATTCTCATGGGGTTCTGGTCAAACCTAGTGCATTATATAGAGAATACTGAGTCATTTAGGACGCAGGCGCAGTGTGTATATATTCATCCATGTCCCGTAGCTCTTTTCTCCGGTGTTGGCCTGAAAGTTTTATCCACGCTGGAGTGCTGCAGTAATGTTCATGGAGGTCTTATTTATCCACATCCTGAATGGATTCTCGTCTGTAACAACAGTATATATAATTATGTATATGATTTTAAATATCCTCTATGGTTTTGGGTCATTTCTCAAAATTGTTATAATCCTCTGTATATCTTTTAATATAAATAAAAGTGATGTTACATTCCAGGAAGTTGTGGTGTCTCAGTTTTGTGAAAGGCACACACACACACACACATGTGTTACCACATTTCTGAGGACTTATTGGGTACAAACGTGTATACTCATTAAAAAAACACGTGTCTTACATTAACCACAAAACCCTAAATATAAAACTACCCACAAACCTTCCCATTACCTCTTGAGCCTGAACCGCATTAGAACTCTGACCTTAACCCGTGCTTTAAATAGTCCATTGCCACATTTGCAATGGGTTTCTTCACTTTTCAGAACTTATGGTTCAGAACTTCTGGATCTCACGTGTATGGTATGCATGTGCACACACTGTCCACTCTGTCACGTTTCGCTCCACAGTAAAAGTCACTTTCACACAAACACATGTGAAAAGAGAATTTTATATTTGCATTCGCTTGTCTATTTTTAGCCAGTGTTTAACTTCTGTTTTCGTTCTTTTTTTAACTTCTCGTAGTAAAATGTGGGCAGAATTGAAGTAACACCATGGGCCTTTTCCTTTTGAAATTGGTAAAATGCACTCATAATGAATAAAAAGCCTAATTGAACAATTCCAATGATCGAGACGATCGTTTTTGAACGAGACCCACTAGGTGCAGCTACCAAACATTTGTGATATGTTAGTTAGGGACAGACTGCCGCCTCATAATGGAGGGTGCGGTTTCCAATTTGTATCTAATTGATCTCTTTAATTACTGAGGTGTTACATGGTATGTGCAGGTGCAGCTGTCGGATAACTCTCCTATACGCTGGTGCACATATTTATTTGCTTAGTCTGCATACATTGGGATGTATTTACAAGTGTCTGCTTCAGGGACTCAGTGGTGCCCCATATAATAGCGCTTGAAGTTTTATTAGAGCTATTTTCACTTTTATAGTGTTCATATACCAAACTATAGCAAGCTTCACGTCTGCCGAGCGTGTCAGATCTCAGCTCCGTGAGTGTGATGAAGTGTCCAGCCATGTTTACAGTTGAGTGTTTTAATTGTTTATTTGGCGGAGGTGTGAAAAAGAATGTGCTGAAAACACTGAGAACTGGGTTTAAATCAATGCTACAGCAGTACGTGGAGGCAGCATACTAGTCGGCTGGAACACTGTGTGGCCCACCAATGTTTTACTGTGATCTTTTCCATGGATTGGTCTCCAGGAGTGAATATTAAGCACAGTATGCCGAATTATACAACACAGTGTTCTTGGGAGAATTAATCTCCATTACTAGTGCATTTCAGTCAGACGGCTAAATCTCTTCCTGGAAAACCTGCCTCGTACGTATCATTTTAGTAGGAGTTTATTTGAAGACTTTTGGATGTCAGTGTTTTATTTATTGACGCATTCCAAATGGAACCCTATACCCTACAGTAGTAAACTTGTTCTATGGGTAATAGTGCCATGTAGGACTGTTGGGTTGTGCTCCTTGTCTAGACGTCTCCCTAACCAGGGCACTTTTTCTTTCTGTCTTTCACCCCCCCCCCCCTCACATAAACACACACACACACACAAACACAGAGACTCTCTCTGTAATTATGGAAATGTAATGTTTGTATTCATAGACAGAACCCACAAGGGGCTGGCCTCATCTAACTAACAGCTGGAAAACATCATTGTTCCAATTGAACCAAGTCTTTGAGGTTCAGAGGGGGTGTTGTGTGTGTAGACTAGATGGACTGTAATGAGTAATGGGGCTGTGTTATAGATTGTCTGAAGGACATTAAGTTTGCTCCTCAGCATCTATTTACAGTGTAAATATACAGCCCATATTATGAATCTAAAATATAACAAGTGACCAACTTTCCTCTCAAAAACAAGTATTGAGTAACTATACTGGACATAAATGTTTAATTGTACACATTGAAATATTAATGAAGAATCCAACACATAATATATGTAAATGTTTTTTTTAATATTTACAATAAATACGCAATTTCCAGTATAAAATACATATAGACTTTGGTAAAATAGAATGATACACAGGACATCTAGCCCTGGCATTGGATCATGGGAAGGGGCTGGACCCGTCTGCTTGCCCCAGAACCATACCAACTCCATTCGGGTTTAAGCATTTGATTAGAACACAACACAGTTGAGTGTACGGCAGAAGGGTTGCCATTAAAAAACACGATGGCAGTTTTAAACAAAACATTGTCTTTCACTCATAGCAGATTAAGTTCATGTGTCTTGTTATCTCGGTGGCCGTCTGCATAGACCGCTTTTACAGTAGCACACAGGATAATAAAATAGGCACTTTTGTGTCAAACACAGCACTGCAGTTTTGTCAAGAAGAGAGAAGGACTAGGGTTAGGGCCAGCCCCGCGTAGGCCTACTGTTTGTTATGAAACAAAAACCCTACAAAGCTTTTCTAAAGCTTTCACAGGCCTAAGAAATATTACCTATGTAGTACCAGCTACGTTAATGTAAAATAATTACACCAAGCATGTTATCAATATATACAAAACGGTGGCATGTAAAACACTTTAAATAATGACATAATTAAAAAAGACATGATGAAGGACACCCCTTAACAACCCCTTAGGTCCTTGTGTACTTCATATCACATGTGCCTCTTCATGTGAAGCGCGAGGTGGTCGGACCTGGAGAACGCGCGCTCGCACAGGTGGCACTGGAAGGGTCGGTGTCCGGTGTGTTTCCGGAAATGACGCGTCAGCTCGTCCGAACGGGCGAATTTCCAGCCGCAACCTTCCCAGTTGCAGTGGTAGGGCTTTTCACCTGAGGAGACAGAACGAGAGAGAAATGTCAGCATTAGTTACAGAACAGAAACCTCGTATTTATTTACCAATGACATTTTGTGGCCAATACGGTTACGCGTAATGGTGCGTAATGGTGCGTAATGTCGTGGTAACTCACATACAACAAACATATTGTCTCTTACCAGTGTGAGTTCTGTGATGCGCTTTCAGATGTGAACTTTTGGTGTAGGTCTTTCCGCACCCGGCGAACGTGCAGGTGTGCGTCGCAGTGCGCTTTCTCGGCCAGATGCGACGACCTCTCTTGGGCTTGGTCTCCAGCAGCTCCAGCGGGGATGATGGTGGCGTCAGCAGTACCCTAGCTGTGTTCTGCTGCATGCCGAGACCCTCCTCGAACATGCCGAACCGGTGAGCGCCTTGGTATAGTCCAAGCTGCATCTGGGTGGCTTGAGGCGCCCCGGTGTGGTGCTGTGGGTACGCCGCCGAGGAGTGGTAGTTGCGTGGGAAGCTCATCGAGTTGCACATCGGTGACGGATGGTGGCACTCAGAGCTCCCCTCGTCGTTGGGGCTGAGTGGTGGTGTCATGCTGCTGGCTGCCCTCGGAGAGGTGGCTACTCGCGGCTGCTCGGAGGACATCATGCACGACACGTTCCCCTCTTGCTTGATTTTTGGACAGGTCTGGGGAACCATGCCCATAATAGGTCCATAACCGTCCATAGACGGCTCCACTTTGATGTGATCTACAATGTCCTGCCTGGGAAACGGTGCAGAGTTAACATAGAACCGTCCCTGGATGCTCGCGGTGTTGCACGTATAGTTGCTCTCCCCGTCCGACCTGAGGAGCTCCGCCATCAAGCTGCTACTGTAGGGGGGAGACGGGGAACTCTGCTCGCTTGGTGGGTATGAAAACATGGGATTCCCGGAGGTGAACAGATTGCCTGGATGATCCGCTGGAGGCTGGTTATACTCCGCTACACCTGATCCCAGAGCTGCGGTAGTCATGCCTTCTGATCCAGTGGTGTTGGCCAGAATAAAATCCAGATCTAAGTAATGACTCAGATCCTCGTCGTCCTTCCTCCCGGTACCGCGACAGTCCATGTTCTGTACCATGTCAAGCATGGAGCAGCTCGAAGAAATGGGTTTGTCCATCTCACTTTTCCACCTCTGCAACAACATACCAAGAGGAATATGGCATTAGATATATATGACACAACACACTGATTATACGACAGAAGACCACAGTGAAACAGACACATAATCAGGAAATTGTTAGATCTGACTTACATGTTCCCAACATTTGGTTTGGTTTGCGAAAGTCGAGATTGATGGCAAAATCACACCAGATAAAGCCATATTTTAAGTAATTAAAATATGCTTGTTTAGTTCTGGTGAAAGTTGATTATGCGAGTAAACGACGTGCTGCGCTCACCTTGCGCCAGAATCAGTGCGTAATATCTGACTGCTGTTCCAAAGTGTTGCGCTACAACTACATCAGACAGTTTGAATGGTAGGAGGTTCTCCACGCTTATAAACACGGTAGTCAAGTAGCTGGACCAATTGTGCGAAGCCGAGGAAATACGTTCAGGATGATGGTAAATTTAGCTCCAGTATATATAGCGGTTCTAAGTTGCACTCTGTCTCTCTTCTCACTCGGTGGTTCAGGCGAGCCTATAAAGCACTTGTGAACCTCCCTCCAAGCTCCTCCCTCCAAACACCAAAGACCCACCCAGTTGGCGGAGGGAGGGAGGAGCTCGCGTCAGATGGAAAATAATCGCATGCACGTAGGCTACCATGCGCTCCACATGACCAAAACACAATATTCATTCATCACTATAGGTTTATATTATGTTGCCACGCGTAATTTAGGCATATTGACTGCTGAACGTTTTAAATAGACCTGCTGCATTCGAGTCTACTTATGTTCAACTGTATTTACACTTTTTTTTACATGTAGCCCAATATCTAACTTCAACACACATTTAATAGGAACCTTAAGGAAGTGTTAACATTTATTTTCTAATATGTTCATGTTTCACAATGTTCAAATGTTTATATAAACTTACTGTAGAAATGTTCAACTAATTGATGTTCTGTCAACGTGAGTGGATTACTCGTTCATGAAAGGAGACGTACTCGTTCATGCGCTCCACCTGTTGAACCCTTGTGGCTCCCTGCCTTTCAATAGCACTCGGAGTGTCTAAACACGACTGTATCAGCAGGCAGGAGTGTCTAAACACGTCTGTATCAGCAGCCAGGAGTGTCTAAACACGACTGTATAAGCAGCCAGGAGTGTCTAAACACGACTGTATCAGCAGCCAGGAGTGTCTAAACACGACTATCAGCAGCCAGGAGTGTCTTAAACACGTCTGTATCAGCAGCCAGGAGTGTCTAAACACGACTGTATCAGCAGCCAGGAGTGTCTTAAACACGACTGTATCAGCAACCAGGAGTGTCTAAACACGACTGTATCAGCAGCCAGGAGTGTCTTAAACACGACTGCAGCCAGGAGTGTCAAAACATGACTGTATCAGCAGCCAGGAGTGTCTAAACACGACTGCAGCCAGGAGTGTCGAAACATGACTGTATCAGAGGCCAGGAGTGTCTAAACATGACTGTATCAGCAGTCAGGAGTGTCTAAACACGTCTGTATCAGCAGCCAGGAGTGTCTAAACACGTCTGTATCAGCAGCCAGGAGTGTCAAAACACGACTGTATCAGCAACCAGGAGTGTCTAAACACGACTATCAGCAGCCAGGAGTGTCTAAACACGTCTGTATCAGCAGCCAGGAGTGTCAAAACATGACTATCAGCAGCCAGGAGTGTCTAAACACGACTGTATCAGCAACCAGGAGTGTCTAAACACGACTATCAGCAGCCAGGAGTGTCTAAACACGTCTGTATCAGCAGCCAGGAGTGTCAAAACACGACTGTATCAGCAACCAGGAGTGTCTAAACACGACTATCAGCAGCCAGGAGTGTCTAAACACGACTGTATCAGCAACCAGGAGTGTCAAAACATGACTGTATCAGCAGCCAGGAGTGTCAAAACACGACTGTATCAGCAACCAGGAGTGTCTAAACACGACTATCAGCAGCCAGGAGTGTCTAAACGCGACTGTATCAGCAGCCAGGAGTGTCTAAACACGACTGCAGCCAGGAGTGTCTAAACACGACTGTATCAGCAGCCAGGAGTGTCTAAACACGACTGTATCAGCAGCCAGGAGTGTCTAAACACGACTGTATCAGCAGCCAGGAGTGTCTAAACACGACTGTATCAGCAACCAGGAGTGTCTAAACACGACTGTATCAGCAGCCAGGAGTGTCAAAACATGACTATCAGCAGCCAGGAGTGTCTAAACACGTCTGTATCAGCAGCCAGGAGTGTCTAAACATGACTATCAGCAGCCAGGAGTGTCTAAACACGACTATCAGCAGCCAGGAGTGTCTAAACACGACTGTATCAGCAACCAGGAGTGTCTAAACACAACTATCAGCAGCCAGGAGTGTCTAAACACGACTATCAGCAGCCAGGAGTGTCTAAACACGACTGTATCAGCAACCAGGAGTGTCTAAACACGACTATCAGCAGCCAGGAGTGTCAAAACATGACTGTATCAGCAGCCAGGAGTGTCTAAACACGACTGTATCAGCAACCAGGAGTGTCTAAACACAACTATCAGCAACCAGGAGTGTCTAAACACGACTATCAGCAGCCAGGAGTGTCTAAACGCGACTGTATCAGCAGCCAGGAGTGTCTAAACACGACTGCAGCCAGGAGTGTCTAAACACGACTGTATCAGCAGCCAGGAGTGTCTAAACACGACTGTATCAGCAGCCAGGAGTGTCTAAACACGACTATCAGCAGCCAGGAGTGTCAAAACATGACTGTATCAGCAGCCAGGAGTGTCTAAACACGACTGTATCAGCAGCCAGGAGTGTCTAAACACGACTATCAGCAGCCAGGAGTGTCTAAACGCGACTGTATCAGCAACCAGGAGTGTCTAAACACGACTGTATCAGCAGCCAGGAGTGTCTAAACATGACTGTATCAGCAACCAGGAGTGTCTAAACACGACTGTATCAGCAGCCAGGACTGTCAAAACATGACTATCAGCAGCCAGGAGTGTCTAAACACGTCTGTATCAGCAGCCAGGAGTGTCTAAACATGACTATCAGCAGCCAGGAGTGTCTAAACACGACTATCAGCAGCCAGGAGTGTCTAAACACGACTGTATCAGCAACCAGGAGTGTCTAAACACAACTATCAGCAGCCAGGAGTGTCTAAACACGACTATCAGCAGCCAGGAGTGTCTAAACACGACTGTATCAGCAACCAGGAGTGTCTAAACACGACTATCAGCAGCCAGGAGTGTCAAAACATGACTGTATCAGCAGCCAGGAGTGTCTAAACACGACTGTATCAGCAGCCAGGAGTGTCTAAACACGACTATCAGCAGCCAGGAGTGTCTAAACGCGACTGTATCAGCAACCAGGAGTGTCTAAACACAACTATCAGCAGCCAGGAGTGTCTAAACACGACTATCAGCAGCCAGGAGTGTCTAAACACGACTGTATCAGCAACCAGGAGTGTCTAAACACGACTATCAGCAGCCAGGAGTGTCAAAACATGACTGTATCAGCAGCCAGGAGTGTCTAAACACGACTGTATCAGCAACCAGGAGTGTCTAAACACGACTATCAGCAGCCAGGAGTGTCTAAACACGACTGTATCAGCAGCCAGGAGTGTCTAAACACGACTGTATCAGCAACCAGGAGTGTCTAAACACGACTGTATCAGCAACCAGGAGTGTCAAAACATGACTATCAGCAGCCAGGAGTGTCTAAACACGACTGTATCAGCAACCAGGAGTGTCTAAACACGTCTGTATCAGCAGCCAGGAGTGTCTAAACACGTCTGTATCAGCAGCCAGGAGTGTCTAAACACGACTGTATCAGCAACCAGGAGTGTCTGAAACGGTTTTCACAACCTGACGGCTTCTGTGACCGGTTCTATTCATGTGTAAACAATGACTGATTGTTTGTGTCTGAATATAGCGGAGGGTTGATTACATTTGCATTATCCACTTCAGGAGGCCATGGGTTTCGTTCTGGATGGGCCGTGGAGTTCCGACCTACCACTTATGTTTACCTTAACAGGTCCTATGTTTTGTTCTCTTGTGTTTAGCCAACAAGACATCCGCAGCCAAAAAGATTATACTTGCTTTTGAGGCCAGTACACAGAATAAAATATTTACAAGTGTGCGCTACAGGGAGTTTTCTTTAATAAGAATTGTTTGTGACAGAGATACATATTTTACTTCATATTTTACTTCAGTATCATATGTATTGCGGAAGTGGGGTGTTGAAAACAGTTTTATGTGTTTGTAACTTTCAACTGTACTTTTTACACTTCTGTCATGTGTGTTGTTCTTGTGCTAATTATTTTTAATGGTACTCCGGAAATCTCTGTTTTTTGCTCCTTTGGTCGATTGAGGATTTAGGTAGGGAATCAGGTAGAACAGGATTGGATGTCTCCGGACAATATGCCATGATGGTGTTTGCAGAGGCCGATTATTTAGAAAAGGCCACATCTTCTATCAATGTGGGGAGCAGTAAGAGAATATATGCCTGACAAGGCCTGCTGAATAGAAAGTACAAACATCAGTGGCATGTGATGCGAGGAGCAGTTCCACCTGGATTGTGCAGGTCTGCGCTGGATATCCAGCTGGAGATACCCATGAGAAGAACCAGGGCACGTGGGTGGTGGTGGACATGACCAAGTGTCAGAGTGGAGGGATCTGAAGGTACTCAGAAACTGACCAAGGACAAGCATACATTGTGTGTGTGTGCGTGTATGTGTGTGTGTGTGCATGAGTTTATGTGCAGTGAGTATCTCTCCACTCTATAACAACTCTTTGCAACTCTTCACAATCATGTACATTTTGACCTTAACAACATAGTTGTACCCATGTTTAAGCTACATTTCAAATCTTTAATTTCTACAGTTTAAACTGTAAATTTATATATTTTAACATATCCCACATCCCTGGAGACGGGCAGTGAAAAATACTTCAGTGTCTTTTGTGAAATGGCTTACTAATGACATAATTAAAGTGGCACTGCGCAAAATACTAATGACCTAATGCCAGCTGACATTGTGGGTGGAGCTGGAGCAAATGACCTAATGCCAGCTGACATTGTGGGTGGAGCTGGAGCAAATGACCTAATGCCAGCTGACATTGTGGGTGGAGCTGGGGCAAATGACCTAATGCCAGCTGACATTGTGGGTGGAGCTGGAGCAAATGACCTAATGCCAGCTGACATTGTGGGTGGAGCTGGAGCAAATGACCTAATGCCAGCTGACATTGTGGATGGAGCTGGAGCAGATGACCTAATGCCAGCTGACATTGTGGGTGGAGCTGGAGCAGATGACATCCTCCTTGGGATAGAAGAGCAGGTGGTCATACATCAGCAAATCAAACAGGTTTCCCTTGAATTAACTCAGTTGTATGACTTACTATACACCAGATGAAATTAAAAGTGAACAGCTCTGAAATACTGGTTCGCCGCCATCATGCTGTGAAGGCTTTTGTGATCCTTATCTGGGTGTTACATTGATAGCGTCACGTTGATAGCGTCACGTTGATAGCGTCACGTTGATAGCGTCACGTTGATAGCGTCACGTTGATTGCGTCACGTTGATAGCGTCACGTGATAGCGTCACGTGATAGCGTTACGTTGATAGCGTTACGTTGATAGCGTCACGTTGATAGCGTCACGTTAATAGCGTCACGTTAATAGCGTCACGTTGATAGCGTCACGTGATAGCGTTACGTTGATAGCGTTACGTTGATAGCGTTACGTTGATAGCGTCACGTTGATAGCGTCACGTTAATAGCGTCACGTTGATAGCGTCACGTGATAGCGTTACGTTGATAGCGTTACGTTGATAGCGTCACGTTGATAGCGTCACGTTAATAGCGTCACGTTGATAGCGTCACGTTGATAGCGTCACGTTGATAGCGTTACGTTGATAGTGTCATGTTGATAGCGTTACATTGATAGCATCTATCCTGATTGGCACATTTCCAGAACAGTACTTTTTCATGCCATGCTGATTGACACACACACCTCATCTTATGTTACATACTTTCACATCATACCTGAGCAAAGTGCCAGACACCGACTCTGTCTGTGTGTGACAACAGGTTGCTGACGGGGAGAGCGAGGGAGTTTTGGTTCTGTTTCAGGTCCCAGTGAGACAACAGGAGAGTGTATTGGACACAGCCAGGCAGGAGGTCCTGCTGGTAAATAACTGTGAAGGGACAGTGTGTGTGTGTGTGAGAGAGAGAGAGGGATTCTGCTTCTGCCCTGGGCTTATATACGCTGGTTATTTTTAACCACACACCCCTGGCCTGGCTTATTACGCCGTTTCCTCCGCGGCCACTCAGGAAGCAGGCCAGCTTCTTTTTCCTGCTCACGCACACCAGTGGCCACATTCAAAGAACTCACAGAATGATGCCATTCAGAGACGTACCTTCCCCTAATGGAGGGGGAAAGAAAAAAGCGGGAAAGGAAGAGGAATTTAGAAATGTTGGAAAGCGCTTGGCTCGCCGCCAAATAAAGGCATTCGATTCAAAGTGCTGTTACCGCTCGTGCCCTCGTTACTGTTAATCTCAATTACTTGGGCAAAGTGTGAAGACAAAGATCCTAGTAAGTTCTGAGATCTGTTGTATAAGACAAACCAAAGAACAGTCGTGACACCCAGTTACCTACGCAGTGACACTATTTTACTGTAAGACAAATTGTTTTCATTACATTGGAATGTTATATATTGTTATGCTAGTGACACAGGCATTTACAAAGAGCATTCCTGTTACTGAAAACCAACTGACATGGATGCGAAGATCCAGTCAAAGTATTTTGGCACGAAAGGTGAAAGAACTGATCAAGCATGTCCAAGGTCTACAGTCATAACAAAAATGGCAGAACAATCAGACCCAAACTATGAAGGATTACAAAACAGAGCAAAATCTATTGATATTTCGGGCTCTTAGATGTCTGTTGTTTTATGTCAGGAATAATGTTAGCAGCCAAGTTTACATTGGCTGCTAACATGATTGACCTTAAGGCCATACAATGTTGATAAAGCACTATCTTGTCAGTTCCAATGAGGTCCAGAGCAGTCAGAATCATGAGTTCACCACGTGCAGCACAGGTTGCAGGTTCTCCTCCAGAGCCGTCAGAATCATGAGTTCACCACGTGCAGCACAGGTTGCAGGTTCTCCTCCAGAGCCGTCAGAATCATGAGTTCACCACGTGCAGCACAGGTTGCAGGTTCTCCTCCAGAGCCGTCAGAATCATGAGTTCACCACGTGCAGCACAGGTTGCAGGTTCTCCTCCAGAGCCGTCAGAATCATGAGTTCACCACGTGCAGCACAGGTTGCAGGTTCTCCTCCAGAGCCGTCAGAATCATGAGTTCACCACGTGCAGCACAGGTTGCAGGTTCTCCTCCAGAGCAGTCAGAATCATGAGTTCACCACGTGCAGCACAGGTTGCAGGTTCTCCTCCAGAGCCGTCAGAATCATGAGTTCACCACGTGCAGCACAGGTTGCAGTGCATTGGCATCCACACCCTTTTCTCCTCACACAATCTACAATACATATCTTAGAATATGTCTTTACTGCAATTTATTAGCAATTTATTAGCTGTTAACATTCTGCATCTCATGTTTTTGCTGGAAGTGTCGAGATTGTAATAATGTGAATGGCCACAGCGTATAAAGACCAAATATGTTCTGGGGTTGCTGAACTTGTTGTAAACCCTGTATGTTGTACGAAACAGTCATGAGAACTTCAAACACATCGGTAACATTTGAAAGGGATTTCAGTTCTGGTGATATTATAACAAACAAATAAAAATCTAACACACCTTACCATATTAGCTACAGACATGGCCTTTAATGTTAAATATGAGAGCTTTTCTCAATGAGTTACTGCTCCGACGTCAGAACTTGCCCCATTCTGAAATCCTACGTTGGCCATTTTTCATTTTGAGCTTTGATGATTTATATTTGTGAAGCCTTCACTGTTAGAAAGACGGAAGCACTCAGCTCCATAAAAAAGCTGCATAAAGCCATGGTCTATCCCTTGCAAGCCAAGTCCAGAGTGGCCTGGGTTTTTTCGTGACGGCACTCGAACCACACACTCGAGCACATTTGAACATGCCGGAGCTAAACTGTGCCAGCTGTTTCAATAAACCAGCCCCGGGCCCTAACACAGGTTCTCTATTGATGCCACCTTCAGCTTGTCAAAGTGCTTCAGTCTGCACTGCACTTCAGCATTCATACCTCAAAACGGTGATATTAGTAAAACACTAATAAAAAAACAATCTCAGTGAGAAGGAATGCACGCTGCATTTCATCTTTACCGGGCGGCCAGGCGACTGCGTTTGCGTTCCAAATGCCATCCTATGACCTATAAACTGGGCTGCTTGAGATGAGAACATATAGCAGTGATACACTACATAGCATTTGGGGCTGGCATTTGGAACGCTAACACTCATAAAAAGTAATGAAGACCTTCTGCTTTTCACTGAAATACAGAATCCAATGTGTCGTTTAGCACAGATAAAACGTTTGGGAAATTAGACCCGTAGGTTTACATTGTTAACTTTAGAGGGTGAAGAAAGCCTGGGTTGAACCTGAGAGGAGCAGACGTGTCATAACCGGTGGGAGGAGGAGTGGGAGGAGCTCATTGGTCCTTATGTCATGACCTGGTCACAGGGGTCACCATGGGTCCATTGAGTCAACACGCAGACCTCAGATAGACAGGCGGACGTTGTGGTCGCGTTAGGCGAGGAAACATGATGTTCAATAAGACCTTTCATGTCACCCACATCAAGAGCTACTCACATGGAAATGTATGTAAATATTAGCGTCAAGTTGAGCTTTTTACCATCTAGGGTTTCTCATGTGACCCATCATTTTTTACTCTATGTGCGTATGGCTTCACCTGAACCCCCCAGCCCCCTCCCCCTCCTCCACAGGGGAAACCTGCCTTAACCTGAACCCCCCAACACCTGAACCGCCCAGCCCCCCTTCTCCACAGGGGAAACCTGCCTTCACCTGAACCCCCCAGCCCCCTCCTCCACAGGGAAACCTGCCTTCACCTGAACCCCCAACACCTGAACCGCCCAGCCCCCTTCTCCACAGGGGAAACCTGCCTTCACCTGAACCCCCAGCCCCCCTCCTCCACAGGGGAACCTGCCTTCACCTGAACCCCCAGCTCCCCTCCTCCACAAGGGAACCTGTCTTCACCTGAACCCCCCAACACCTGAACCCCCCAGCCCCCCTCCTCCAGAGTGGAACCTGCCTTCACTTGAACCCCCCAGCCCCCCTCCTCCACAAGGGGAACCTGCCATTACATAGAATAGAGCACTTATATGGTCACAATTGTCTCTATGTCTTCTTATCTGAGGTCATGACAACAGGCATCGTTACAGAACCCTAACCCCAAACCGACCCGACAGGGCTGAAGAGGGAGGAGCCGATTACGCATTTGACCTGTTAAGCGTCCAGAACCCCAGTCTGGTCCCTGTTCTGTGCTCCACTTATGTCTATAACGTCGACGAAGACACTTGTGAAACCCTTCCACCGCCTGAGAGACGACATCCGGTGTTCAGCTGCACCGTGGACAGTTAGAGCCGTTATCGAGTACACAGCGCATGTGAGAGGTGTGAACGTGACTGACTAATTCTGATCGAGGGTTCGGTTACACGGAGGTAACGCGGACCGCCGCAGGAGTGGCTGACGGGTGAACTGGATCCGGCCGCGTGGCTGTCACATGGCACCAGGAAACAGCGATACAGCACGCGCAACATGCACTCCTCGACCCGCCCCGACTCTCACATTGAGTCTCAGCACGAGACAAGGGTTTGTGGTAGGATGTGATTTATTGTTTCGTCAGGTGTGGACGCCTTTGATATTAGTCAACAAGTATTCGTAGAACTCGAATGGGAACGTTCTCCGGGTTGTTGGGTTGATGTAGCAGCGGGGTGTTGGCTGATTCACAGGTGGGTAGATAGTTTCCTTGTCATGCTTTCGATTGTCTTCTTTTGTGGTGCGCGCACACACATGCACACACACACACACGAACATGCACACACACACACATGCACACACACACACACGAACATGCACACACACACACATGCACACACACACACACACGAACATGCACACACACACACACATGCGTACACACAGGGGGACATATAAGCAGGCCCCAAAAACTCTTTAAGAACAGGATATTGGATGCGATGATATTTCATCAAACTGGGTTAACTTTGTGTACATATTTGCAACATTTAGAAACGACGACAGTTTTTATAAACTGTCCCCATTTTTCTTTTTTTCAAGGTTTCTGGAGAATATTAAGTACGATAGAGATATGCAAATTGGTTTCATATCATTTGCAAGTAATGATTGTCTGAATTGTATAACTCATGAAACCCAACAAGTGCTGTGTATATTTGCTTTAAGACTCATTTTTATCAAATGGCAGCTCAATTAGATACATGTCCCTGAGGTTCAATTAGATACATGTCCCTGAGGTTCAATTAGATACATGTCCCTGAGGTTCAATTAGATACATGTCCCTGAGGTTCAATTACACGACTCCAGTCCTACACGACTCCAGGTCTACACGACTACAGTCTTACTCGATTCAGGTCCTACATGACTCCAGGCCTTCATGATTCCAGTATGTCTCCAGTCCTACACGACTCCAGTCCTACACGATTCCAGTCCTACTCGAATCAGGTCCTACATGACTCCAATCCTACTCGACTCCAGTCCTAAATGACTCCAGTTCTATATGACTCCAGTCCTATATGACTCCAGTCCTATATGACTCCATTCCTGAATGACTCCATTCCTAAATGACTCCAGTCCTACTTGACTACAGTCCTACACGACTCCAATCCTACACGATTCCAGTCCTACTCGAATCAGGTCCTACATGACTCCAGCCCTACTCGACTCCAGTTCTAAATGACTCCAGTTCTATATGACTCCAGTCCTATATGACTCCAGTCCTAAATGACTCCAGTCCTATATGACTCCAGTCCTATATGACTCCAGTCCTATATGACTCCAGTCCTAAATGACTCCAGTCCTAAATGACTCCAGTCCTAAATGACTCCAGTCCTACACGACTCCAGTCCTACACGACTCCAGGCAAATAAAGATCATCGCTGACTACTCCCACTGTTCTCACATTAACCAGTTCGCAGGTGGAGGGCAAACAGGCATTACAGGTCAAACAAGAACAAGAAACCCTGCTTCCAGAAGATTTATCTCCCTTTGCAGTTGCCCTGAGGATCTCACCATCTCTCCCAGTGAGACTAAAAGCCAATGCTCGCCAAATAAGCGTCCACCAAACTGTAAACAGAATACCTGCAGTGGACTGCATTCAACATAGCTCATCTCCCTGCATCCAGATACACTACGCATGTGTACACTGTAAACCAACGTTATTTATACACACATAACATTATGACCACTCACAGGTGAAGTGAAGAACGTCGATCATCTCCTAACAAGGGCAAGTGTTGAAGTCTGAGTAGATTTGACAGCAGGCGAACAATCATTCTGAGGAACATGATGAAGAACATGATGAACATTCATTCTGAGGAACATGATGAAGACTTCAATGTGTTGCCCTGGACTCCAAACACCTCAGATCTCAATCTGATTGAGAACCTGTGGGATGTGCTGAGCCAACAAGTCCAATACACGACGTTCTCCATGCTGTCAGGGGTTCTCCATGCTCTCAGGGGTTCTCCATGCTGTCCGGGGTTGTCCATGCTGTCATGGGTTCTCCATGCTTGAGACTGTGTTTGGGGTAGCGCTATGGGGCACTAGGGATGGGCTGACATAACTCAGTAATGAGGCACACTCCTCTCTTTGCATGTTTCCCATTCACCACCTCAGGTAGGGTCACCGTGGGCCATCTCACGCGCCAAAAAGCACGGTGTGTTTAATTAAAAGCGTTTTCTGGTGCTTAGCCGAGCATGTGTAGTGGAGGACATTGGAGGCCGTTCCGTGTTATTTCTTATCTGTCTAGGGTATCTCTCGCTTATTCTCTGGTCAAACATTGATCACTCTCCTCATCCATCTATCCGCGTCAACGTCCTCATCGGTCTTTGCGGTCGTTTTGGTTCCGAGGTCAAGACGGCCGTTGATCTGAGGGGGGGATGGAGGTCGTGGCCCCAGGGAGTCCGACGGTTGCCCACTCCCAACCTTGACTCTCCATAAGGACCCTAACACCCAGCTGCGCTCGCCTGAATCACTTATCAGATCAACCCTGTTTGGGGTCCCATTCAAACTGTCAGAACTGGTTGTCACGCCGACACGCTCACGAGAGCCTTAACCACCGTTCAGGGGCTCCTGTTGCACAGGCATTCTGCTTTAAGTCAGGCATTTCATGATAATGACTCTGGCCTCCATTTAATGTTCTTTTGTTGTGGTTGTCTAAGCCGGGGGGCAAGTGAAAGCGTGTCCAGACACTTCTCCTTCAAAGAGGCGAACACTTTGCACGGCCCGGTTTCTCGTCCAACAGCCGTTGGGCACAGCAGGTCAGACAATTCAACCTGTGTCAGGTCTTGGGGGGCCAGTAAGGGCAGGGGCAAGGTTGACCCAGAAAAGCGTTCCGTAAGGGACAGGTAAGGTGAGATGGAAACATTTAATACTCTCAGGTTAGATGACTGATCTGGAGCAACGGCTCGTTAACTTCTGAAGGTGCCGTGAGATGGCAGTGTTCCGACTCTGACCCCAGGCAGACTAGCAGATAACAGATTATCATTAGACTTAACACCAGGTAGACATACCAAAGACCTGCTGTTATTACAACACAGGACCACTAATCTATCTGTCATGCGTGTCACAGTGTGCAATGTTAATCTACTGGCACATTCCTCACAACAGAGCTGGGTTGTTATTGGACGACTTCAGGTTGTTGGATTAGATCTGGGACTCCAGGAGATGACACAAGTCTGACGTTAAGTCGTAAGTGACTTTGTGAAGTCATAAGAGGATTGTATGGTTCAATGTTCAATGCTTAAAAGTGGCATAGATGGAGACTAGTGAGCTTTCTGTGTCCTACTGTTGTTGTGTGTCATATAGAGAAGCTGTCAGGATGCCACAGAGTGATGTTCTCTGCTTTAATGCCGTTGGTTAAAAACCACTTCCTGTTTTCACTACTAGTGAATCTTTTCACAGTTAGGCCATCGTTTCCTCTACTGTGTGTGTGTGTGTGTTTGTGTGTGTGTGTTTGCGTGTGCCGATGTGTCTCTGCCTGTGGATTTCTATGTGTGTGTGTGTGTGTATTTTTATTTATGTGTACAGTGCAGAAGGCTTTGAATACTAATTGCTGTTTGCCATAAGTAATCACAGTTTTTCTCTCAAACGTTTTACACGGCTCTACTGCAACTCTGATTTATTTCCTGCAAATACATTTACAGAGAAAGAAATAGAGAAAAATGCCTGTGAATCTGTTTTTGGAAAGATGTGGTCAAGGAATGAGGTGTCTACGTGTGTGTGATGGTCGTTTGTTCATGCTGTTGTTTCATGCAACATGTCAGATATTTGGCTTCTCATACTACAGTGATGGCGAGAGAAAGAGAGAGAGAGAGAGTGAGTGACAGAGAAACAGACTAAAACCCTGGGAGTGAGAAAGAGAGAAAGAGATGGAGGGAGTGAGAACAGTGGTTGAACAAAAGAGTGGCAGAGAGAGAGAGAGAGAGAGAGAGAGAGAGAGAGAAAGAGACAGACAGACAGAAGTTAAACAGCCAAATTGACAGAGAATCACCACATAGGTAACCCACATGTACCACGGTATGTAGAACAGTGTCAGCCGGACAGGAATGAGGTTCCTCAATCGGTTTAAACGCAGACCAAAACTCTTTCTTTATTGAACTCTATTATGTAACTGCTCTGACTGACCAAGAACATGTTCACTTCCTAATACTCAATTAGCTGACCACCAACGAGTTTGTTCTCACATTCAAAATGAAGTGGCTAGAACACATGTTTTGGGGTGTCCATCATTTCTCGACGTACCGTGAACCTTCAGTGGTTTTCGTTTATCCACACCTAGCTGCACTAGCTGAACTACAAAAAGCTATCACTTACAGGACTAACCTGTGAGCCAAAACGCCATAGGGCTCCTGTCAAAACCAGTTGACTATATGGTTAGCGCTGGGGCATTCTGAACGTAGCCTGTGTGAGATTTCGGAGCGTTCCTGGAACTTGCCCAAAGCCTACTGATTGTCCCTCTTCCTGAGACTTCCGAAACCCTTTGTCTTCAGCTCTCCAGCCTGTTGCTTTACTCATTAGGGAATTTCGTCAAAGGTCCGGTCAATTGCTCTTCCACAGACACACGAACACACAGACGCACGAACACACAGACACACAGACACACAGACACACACAGACACACGAACACACGGACACACGGACACACAGACACACAGACACACACAGACACACACAGACACACGGACACACGGACACACAGGCGCACGAACACACGGACACACAGACACACAGACACACAGACACACGAACACACGGACACACAGACACACAGACACACACAGACACACGAACACACGGACACACAGGCGCACGAACACACGAACACACAGACACACAGACACACAGACACACGAACACACGAACACACAGACACACAGACGCACAAACACACAGACACACGAACACACGGACACACAGACACACAGACACACAGACACACACAGACACACACGAACACACGGACACACAGGCGCACGAACACAAGGACACACAGACACACAGACACACGAACACACGAACACACTGACACACAGACGCACAAACACACGAACACACGAACACACAGACGCACAAACACACAAACACACTGACACACAAACACACTGACACACAGACACACTGACACACAGACACACAGACACACACACTGTTACCAGGGTACTGTAGATGGAGGGTATTTTTAGGCTCAGCTCCTGTCCTGGTGTTTTTAGTTAAAACAGAAAAACTGACAGAGTTGGAACTTAACCAATCCCAGCGTCTGGTCTAATAGCAGCATGGTGTCATAATGGTAGGATGTGGTCAGTTTGTCATAGATTGTAACACCACCACATAGCAGTAAGTATAGAAGTTTTACATAATAAAAAAAGTTACGGTTAGGGTTAAAGAAAAAATAATACCCCATACATAGTAATACATTCAGATACACAGTAAAACATGGTAATCCATTCAGATACACAGTAAAACATAGTAATACATTAAGATACACAGTAAAACATAGTAATACATTAAGATACACAGTAAAACATAGTAATACATTAAGATACACAGTAAAACATAGTAATACATTAAGATACACAGTAAAACATAGTAATACATTAAGATACACAGTAAAACATAGTAATACATTAAGATACACAGTAAAACATAGTAATACATTAAGATACACAGTAAAACATAGTAATACATTAAGATACACAGTAAAACATAGTAATACATTCAGATACACCAGGAATAGGGCTCCTGGTTTAGTGAAGTGGGAACCAGGAGCCCTATTCCCACTCCTCTAGACCAGGAGCCCTATTCCCACTTCACTAGACCAGGAGCCCTATTCCCACTTCACTAAACCAGGAGCCCTATTCCCACTCCTCTAGACCAGGAGCCCTATTCCCACTCCTCTAGACCAGGAGCCCTATTCCCACTTCACTAGACCAGGAGCCCTATTCCCACTTCACTAGACCAGGAGCCCTATTCCCACTTCACTAAACCAGGAGCCCTATTCCCACTCCTCTAGACCAGGAGCCCTATTCCCACTTCACTAGACCAGGAGCCCTATTCCCACTCCTCTAGACCAGGAGCCCTATTCCCACTCCTCTAGACCAGGAGCCCTATTCCCACTCCTCTAGATCAGGAGCCCTATTCCCACTCCTCTAGACCAGGAGCCCTATTCCCACTCCTCTAGACCAGGAGCCCTATTCCCACTCCTCTAGATCAGGAGCCCTATTCCCACTCCTCTAGACCAGGAGCCCTATTCCCACTCCTCTAGATCAGGAGCCCTATTCCCACTTCACTAAACTAGGAGCCCTATTCCCACTTCACTAAACCAGGAGCCCTATTCCCACTTCACTAAACCAGGAGCCCTATTCCCACTCCACTAGACCAGGAGCCCTATTCCCACTTCACTAAACCAGGAGCCCTATTCCCACTCCACTAGACCAGGAGCCCTATTCCCACTCCTCTAGACCAGGAGCCCTATTCCCACTTCACTAGACCAGGAGCCCTATTCCCACTTCACTAAACCAGGAGCCCTATTCCCACTCCTCTAGACCAGGAGCCCTATTCCCACTTCACTAAACCAGGGGCCCTATTCCCACTTCACTAGACCAGGAGCCCTATTCCCACTTCACTAAACTAGGAGCCCTATTCCCACTTCACTAAACTAGGAGCCCTATTCCCACTTCACTAAACTAGGAGCTTTATTCCCACTCTTCAAGATCAGGACCTTCTACATTGGTACACGGAGCCTTGGCTAAATAGTTTGCCAAAGAAGAAACAGTGCATATATAAAAATGACTGTCAAAGTGTCAAATTGCACAACATTATGAGTAATTGAATTTATTCATCTCGACTGTGTGAAGCTTCTGGAAATATATCATGTATTTCAGATGAAGGTAACTAGGCTAATGCAAATGTGAATTGTTCTAGAAGGGTTTAGTTACAGCGTGTGAATCAACACCAGACCAGACACACAGATGTGCTTAGTAATGCTGTCAAAAATTAGAAAGAGCACCCACGCTCACACAGTATCATCAGTGTGAATAATAGTGTTGGACCTCCGTTCATTTTATACCTCTTAAAATAAGCTCCCTCCCATTGGCCGTGAGCAGAAGATTTTCGCGAATCACGTCAGGCCAATTAGAGAGTAGCACTTCCTGGGCTGAGAAAGATGTTTCCTGTTGATAGTAGTGCGGAGAAGGGGCGGGTGAGGGGGTGGAGAGGGGAAGTGCACAAGGGTTAACAGCATGTTGAAATTCTGCCACGGCCTGTATGACCACTGTGGCCTTTGTGGAAAAAGTGAGAGTTGATAAAGTGTAGTGTCTGTGTTGGCTTATGTAGAAGCCAAGTCCGCATTCAGCCCGGTTAACCCAGAACCAAAGTAGTGTATAATTGGTCAGACGCTCAATTAAGTAAAATTCAGTCCATATGTCTTTAGAAAAGATATTACAGTAAGACACATAATAAAATGATTCACCCCTTCCACCGAATTTCGAAAAATACAAACATCCACAAGATTGTGATTTGTCCAAAGCAACAGAACTAATGCTGGTCCATATGTTACTAATAGGGTTAATTCGACACATTTTTCTGGTACTATTTTGTTAATGTGTTCTGTCCATGAGAGATCTACTCATATGGCTGGCATGTCAACAGTGTGTGTGTGTGTGTGTGTGTGTGTGTGAGGAATCATCGGCACATGACCTCATCACGGCATTCCATGACCTCCTCATCACGGCGTTCCATGACCTCCTCATCACGGCGTTCCATGACCTCCTCATCACGGCGTTCCATGACCTCCTCATCACGGCCTTGTCGAACACCTTCTATTCACATATCGGTTTGACAGTGTTGAAATGTGTGTACTGTGCTGTTGAACTTCCACTTGAAACAGACACAACTGTGATGTGCAGTGCATGTCTATAATGTGTGTATGTGTGCACATGTGAAAGTGCGTGTATTAGTGTTTCGTCTGTTAAGGGTTCAAGTCAAAGTGAAAACATGAAACTGTAAATTCATGTCTGGGTTTGATCGAACCCTCTCACATGTCAGTCGCTGGGCATGTGTGTATGTGTGTGTGTGTGTGTGTCTGTGTGTGTGTGTGTGTATGTGTGTGTGTGTGTCTGTGTGTGTCTGTGTGTGTATTTGTGTCTGTCGGAAAGCAGGGCGTATGTTGTGCTGTTGCTCCTCTACAGGGCTGAGTATCTCAGAGAGAAACAGCAAGCGAGAGGAGAGATGGGACAGATTGTGAAGGAGAGAGACAGAAGACAGAGAGAGGAGAGAGAGAGACAGAAGACAGAGAGAGGAGAGAGAGAGACAGAAGACAGAGAGAGGAGAGAGAGAGACAGAAGACAGAGAGAGGAGAGAGAGAGACAGAAGACAGAGAGAGGAGAGAGAGAGACAGAAGACAGAGAGAGGAGAGAGAGAGACAGAAGACAGAGAGAGGAGAGAGAGAGACAGAAGACAGAGAGAGGAGAGAGAGAGACAGAAGACAGAGAGAGGAGAGAGAGAGACAGAAGACAGAGAGAGGCTGAGGGGCCCAGAGGTGGTTGCCGCAGGTTGTAGGAATGTCTGAGAGAATTAGTAATCAGCTGAGGTGGACGGGCCTTTGCTCTTTGTTTCTCTCAAACAGCTCCCTTCTTTTCTGTTTTCTGCTCTCTTTTTCTCTCTCTCTGTCTCACACACTCACTGTGTCACATGAAAAAAATGACACATTTTCCTCTGCGCTATTTCCCGTCTTTGACGGTACTTCAGGGCCAAGGATAAGAGCTCTTGTGTTTTCCTGTCAGACGTCTGTGAAGAGCTTGTGTGTGTAATGACCGGGGTGGATGAATGGTTTAATTATCAACTTGATACTGTGTGTTTTAGAAGTCTCCTCTGGGAATATACAGTAGTGGATTTGAACAATCTACTATGTATTAGCGTCGTGGGTCAGTTTAGCAGATGACCAGGTTCTCCTACTTTGTCACGTACAAACTCTCTCTCACATAAACACTCTCTAACACACACACACACACACACACACACACACACATACTAGCACACACTCACACAAACACACACACACACACACACACACACACACACACACACACACACACACACACACACACACACACACACACTAAACACACTTTCTTTCATGTTCTCATTTACTTTGAGTGTTTCAGCAGTTCTCAATGTACGAGTCCAATCTCCACCACGCAGATATTCACTTCAGAGGTTAGATTAGACATTTCTCTTTTTGTAAACCTAAAATTCAATCAATGCCATTCTCCATCAGCTCTCCTCGCTCACTGGCGTTCTCACACATTACCATTCCTGTCCTTATAACACATGTCGACAACCAAAGGGAACCCCAAGTCCTAATTATAAGGTTGTCGGGTCCTTGGGGACTCAGAAGTGGTGACGGACACAAGATGCTGACATGGTGAACATCCATTTCATCGTGTTTGCGCGTGGTACCGTGAGAACCTTTTCCTGTCAACCTCTCTGCGTGACGCTGGGAAAAAGTCCACACGGAATAATCTCGGTTATTTACAGTCATTCACATATGTTGTAATTGAAATATATTGAAAGGTATTATGGGCTTTATGGACAGAGGATGGCTCAGTGAGAAAAACACAGCAGGAACTAATCCACGAGAGAGCACAGGGCCACCCCAGGAGACATTTTAATTTCTTTAAATACGTTATTGGAATGACATATTCAAATGTATTGTCAGGCACACGGTCTCTGTGTACTTTATTCATGGTATTAACCTGATGTCATATGTGTCCCTCCCATCAATCTCCCTCTGTTTCTGTATTCTTTCTCACTTTCTATTTCTATATTGTTACACATGACCAGGCCACGTCTCTTCTCTATTCACACAACACACACACACACACATACTCACACTCACTAACACACACACACCAACCGCTTATATCACACCTACACTGAATTTTGTCCATCGCTGCCTGCATCGTCGGAAAACAGTTTAACCGGCAGAAACTATGACAGCTCTGACTGAGGCGCTTAAATGACACCCAGCGCATGTTCTCTTTCCATTGAGACATACGTTGTTTTAACAGCAGAAGGCTGTTTCCTTTATGGCCTCATCTGTTTCTTTCAGGCACTTGAATGTCTGATATTTATTGTGAATTTATTATTATTATTATTATGTAGCATTTAGTCTGGAATATCCCAAAACATACCATATGCCAAAACCTCCTTGGGTTTATCACACAAGCCCAGTCACTTTCTTTAGTCCCGTCTTGTTCTGTGCCTGATCATTTAATAGACAGCAGTCTGAGGCATTTCGTTCTCTCTCGCTGAGGCACAACACAAACACATTCAATGTTCCCCTCAAAGGTGTATTCAGCGACAGTGGACCGTTTCAACAGTACCTCCTCTGTTGCCAGCCACCAGTGTAACCATGGCAGCTCTGGGTTTGTTACTGTAGCTTTGACAAACTGCAGTTGCTCAAAGGCAATTGCTCAAGACACCTCAATCCCCATTCCTGGGAAATTAATGAGTGGCCTTGTTCTAAATATAGGTTCTTGGTGACCACTGTGTGGTTCCTCAGGGGTACCAGGAACGGCTTTTTATGTGCTTCTTTGACGGACGCTGTGATAAAACTCAGGTCTGGTGAGGGTCTTTATGCAAGATGTATCACATCTGACCAGAGTGTCCTGGTCAAAAGCAGTTCACCAGCCAGAAGGTCCACGACATTGGGATGGACGTTTTGATAGCGATGAACGCTGGGGTGTTTGCAAAGTGACTCAGTGTTATCTTAGGAGTTAGTTTGCACAGGGTGTGTGTATGTGTGTGGCTTTGCGTGTGTACATGTGTGTGTGTGTGTGAACAATGTTTGTTCTAATCATGAGCTGAGGCCATTTGAGGAGGTAGAAGAAAGACAAAACACAGTCACACACATCCACACACACATACACACATCCACGCTCATCCACGCTCATCCACACACATCCACACACATCCACACGCACACGCCTGTCTTGCTGGACCCAAACGCTAAGCAGAATGCAGATGAACACGTGAGCACGTGCGACTGTGCATGTCTGAGTGACATAGAGAGATCATACACATCTCCTGAGAAAGTCACCTGAGAGATTCACAGCATGTAATAGCTGATCTGTCAAGCCTTACAGTGTATTGTCTGTGCTTGTCTGTGTGCCCATGTGTCCACCTCAGACAGCAATGTTCCTTTATGACTCACACCTGACAATCCTGTCCACAGAACCCTCAGTGACTCACTGCACGGAACACTGGAATGTGACTGGCGTGCACCATGAAAAATGGCATTAATAGAATGGGCATTGATCTTTTAAACCATAGCTTGTTGACTGGTGGACTTGTGGGAACCGATGTGGCTCGTGCAGTGGAATGCATATGGACTGTATTCGTTTGAATGTCATTTGTGCTCATTCAACCAATCACAGCAAAGATTGGTGGTATTTTTGGTTGTACTTGGTTTGATATTTTTGGTGTACTATCGATGTCTGCTAGTTGACCCATATTTTCATAATTTACTTCTAATTTCTAAGTTGTTCTCGCTGCAACCTTCAGGCTGTACTCTGTGCCAGGTGTTTTCTTCGGGAAATCATTCTTGGCGTAGAAGATCATGTCCACATGTTGACAGATGTTACAGATGTTAGGCTGTGGACAGATGCTCGGCTGTGGACAGATGTTAGGATATGGACAGATGTTAGGCTGTGGACAGATGTTAGGCTGTGGACAGATGTTACAGATGTTAGGCTGTGGACAGATGTTACAGATGTTAGGCTGTGGACAGATGCTCGGCTGTGGACAGATGTTAGGCTGTGGACAGATGTTAGGCTGTGGACAGATGTTGGGCTGTGGACAGGTGTTGGGCTGTGGACAGATGTTACAGATGTTAGGCTGTGGACAGATGCTCGGCTGTGGACAGATGTTAGGCTGTGGACAGATGTTAGGCTGTGGACAGATGTTGGGCTGTGGACAGGTGTTAGGCTGTGGACAGATGTTACAGATGTTAGGCTGTAGACAGATGCTCTGCTGTGGACATATGTTAGGCTGTGGACATAGGCGTTGTCACGGTGCTGCTTGCAAAAGCTTTGCGTCAACATACTCCTTTCAATCAAACTTAAAACTACAAAATAACAAACGGCACACAGAGAACATAACTCAAACAATGCATCCACAAAGTGGCATCCAAACAGACAACTTAAACAGGCTCCCCAACATGGGCAACACGGGACAGCTGCCACTAACTGGTGAGGGAACATTTACTCAAAGATAAACAAGTAGGCTGTCCTGTCCTGGTAGACATCTAGGGTCACCATAGAGTGTGCTAGACTTCCAGGACCGGACAGGCATGTAGGTGCTCAGCCAGATGTTAGGCTGTAGGCTGTTGATAGGCTGTGGAC
>CM055732.1:9250773-9323273 GCA_029465975.1 Dallia pectoralis | reverse complement strand
CTTTTCATGGGTCCAATGATAAAATTAATAAATAATAGGCTAGTATAACATATTATTAAAAATGTTCACAGGAGGCAAAACATTTTTTACAGACAATTGCACCATTGCTTGCTTAAACACAGGCTACAAACCGAGCATTCAGTTCAAATTCTCTCATGTTTAAGCATTTAGGCTTAAAATGAATCTTGTTTAACATGGCACGTATACCTTCAGTGTAACATGACTTGCATTGAACCTTTCCTAAGGGCTAGTTTTACTGGTAATAGTCCCTCAAGGAAATAAAAGTCTCTTTGGGCAGTCTCTGTCCGGTGAAAATCCAGGTGTGCAATCCTGGACTAGACAGGGCTGTGTAGCAGTGTAACAGTTATGGGTGTGTGATGTGTGCGTGTGTGTGTGGGTCGGGAGAGGTGTGTCACATAGATGCTCACTGAGCATTGTGCAACATGGGAATGAAAATAGAACCCCAGTTTCCCTTTCTAAAATGGACATAAGAACAAAGGGAACAGAACCTTGTTTTTGCAAGAAATATCCACCTGGATGTATGTACAAAAATGATTTGAATCAATAGAATGTGGCTAATACGATGTTTAATTAATTACATTTCTATGTGTTTGTTCTGATCCAATGAGTGTAATCCAGGTTGATAACTTTAAAAAATACTTCTAAAGGAGACCATGACACCACGTCTGACTTGTTTTCTGTTTACTGTACCATGTTACTAAACCCAGAACTGGTTCTTTTAAATGTTAGGCTACATATCTGTTTTTGTTATCTTCATTAATTACAGTATATACTGTGTGTGCTCTGGGGGGTATATTCTTCTCTTATCATCCGATTATCTAAGACAGCAGCCCTTTTTAAACCCAACACTTCTGTGTATGTCTTGGTTTTTTCAGACTGAAATTGTAGAGTAGCTTTAAGCAGCCCTGAAGACATGTTGTGGATATGGAGTTTAACCCATACACTAATCACAGCAGCTACACGAGACATAGGGCTAGGGGACATGACTCTGTGGGCTAGGGGACATGACTCTGTGGACAAGGGGACATGACTCTGGGGGCTAGGGGACATGACTCTGGGGGCTAGGGTACATGACTCTGTGAGCTAGGGGACATGACTCTGTGGAATAGTGGACATGACTCTGTGGGCTAGGGGACATGACTCTGGGGGCTAAAGGACATGACTCTGTGGGCTAGGGGACATGACTCTGGGGGCTAGGGGACATGACTCTGTGGGCTAGGGGACATGACTCTGGGGGCTAGAGGACATGAATCTGTGGGCTAGGGGACATGACTCTGGGGGCTAGGGGACATGACTCTGTGGGCTAGGGGACATGACTCTGTGGGCTAGAGGACATGAATCTGTGGGCTAGGGGACATGACTCTGGGGGCTAGGGGACATGACTCTGTGGGCTAGAGGACATGACTCTGGGGGCTAGGGGACATGACTCTGTGGGCTAGGGGACATGACTCTGTGGGCTAGAGGACATGAATCTGTGGGCTAGGGGACTTGACTCTGTGGCCAAGGAGACATGACTCTGTGGGCTAGCGGACATGACTCTGGGGGCTAGAGGACATGAATCTGTGGGCTAGGGGACATGACTCTGGGGGCTAGGGGACATGACTCTGTGGCCAAGGAGACATGACTCTGTGGGCTAGCGGACATGAATCTGTGGGCTAGGGGACATGACTCTGTGGGCTAGGGGACATGACTCTGTGGGCTAGAGGACATGAATCTGGGGGCTAGGGGACATGACTCTGTGGCCTAGGAGACATGACTCTGTGGGCTAGGGGACATGACTCTGTGGGCTAGGAGACATGACTCTGTGGGCTAGAAGACATGACTCTGTGTGTATACATACACCAATGTATGAATCAGACAAGTTCTGTCTCAGGCCATACACCACTTCCATATGAACATCCCAGAATTGATGCATTTTTTTATGTATGCTATTTTGTAGACTTTATTTGTGTACGAATTGAAACACACGGCTCTGGTTTTCCTTGTGAAGACATGTAACAGCACAGTGTGTGGAAGTGTTGATGATAGTGATTCTTATCAAGGAGCACCTGAAGATAGCGGCGTGTTAAAGTGATTAGCGGAAGGAAGGACGACCCCTTCAATCCATCTAATAACCATTGTAGTTAAACAGTCGGAAAAAGATAACATCTCCCCCTAGGTAATATGCACACACACGCACACACACACACACACACACACGCCTTTCCACACACGAACACTGTAGAAGAGTTTAAAAAGTTATTATGGCATATTGCAGACTAACTAAAATATACTGTGGTTTGTGAGATATTCGACAGACGTAAGACAATGTTCTGGCCAATGTTCTAAGTCATTCCCATTTCTGATTCATTGGTGAAACGGGGTGCTCTATTTTGGGAATTTGGGCCACAGATATCAATAATCTTTGCTCCATCGAAATCCTGCAAGACATTCAACAAGTCAAACAGTCTCTTCACTGTCTTTTGTTCGATGAACTGTAAAACAAAAAGAAAATAAATAACAAAAAAGGTGTATACAGCAGATCATGAATGGGTTCTGCCAGTCAATCCTGTTGTTAATTCTGCATTCAAAAGCATGTTCAGACAGCGATTCTTGCTAAATAAATACCAGGGCAATTATCTTGGTATTTATTATAGGGCTTTTCAAACCTGATGACACCGTGGAGGTGTTTGGCATCAACTCAATACTGTGCCCATATCTAGACACGGTCTTGTGAAAACATTGGCTTGTCACCAACGTCAACATGTCAATGTTTTACTCATTTTCTTGCCAAAAGGAATGATACACTTATTTAAGAAACAAAATCAACTGTAACGTTGGATACAAAGAGTACAGCACTTAATCATTAAAACATTTGTTTCCAATGTGGCACGTGATGGTAGAAGTGAGCAGAGGTCAGTTCCTCGTCTTTGTGGATCTGAGGAACGCGTTCTCTACGTTTTCCTTGTGTCATGCTGTATTTAAACTGAGGAAGACATGAGCTCTTGGACCTCAACCAGGTCCCTATGACAACCAGGCCCAGCTGTCCTGTATGAAGTCCTCCTGGTTGTGTCTGGCAACCCTATGTGTCGCAGATGAAGTTGCTAACAAAACCGCAAAAATTCGCCTGTCCTCCCTCAATTGCCCCAGTTGTTCTGGTCTTGGTTCTTGCTTGGACTATGTTTTATCGACTCTGGACACAGCCCATGGGCATTTATTAGTAACAAGGGATTTCTTCCTAGCCACTGTGCAGCTAACCTGTTGTTGCTTTCTCTTTCTCATTTGAGGCTGGGTGTTTAGTAAAAGCACTCTGTAAAGACTGCGGAAGATTGATTGACCGAAAAAACAAATAACATCACACATTCAAAACCTGTTTTTTGATACTATCTTCCCTACGAAGGTTTCCTTGGCCAAGTCAGGTAAGTAAGTATGTTGGTTTGATCGAATCAACATACTTCACAGTCACATGGACACCACAGAGCTGGCATGTGATGTAGTTCTATGGGTAAACATGCTTCAGCCTCCTATCTGAGACTATGAGAGGGGCTACAGTGTGAGCTACAGTGTGAAAAACAGTGGTAGAGAGCTAGCGCAGATGCCTAGCTAGTTACGTTGTGCTAGCTAATGTAATGAACGACACATACATTTGTTTCCTCTCTTGATTGTATTTTACAACCATCCAAAAAGCGTGATCTCTGGGGATTGACAGGCATTTCCTCCATGCACTAAGACTATTTTACTACCGTTCTGGAGGGCCAAAACCCGCCATGTTATTCTAGTATTGTGAACGGCGCTTTGTCACGAGACATATTTTGTGATCATGGTCTCATCACCTGATTGCATTTAAAGGTGTGTTCCTCCAACAGCTTTACATAAACTACTGGTATGTTGACACCTAATCACAGGTCGATCTTCTCCCTTTAGGCAAGAATGTCCACATATTACCCTAATCACATTGCATTCACTATGCATTAAAGACCAATTAGCTTTTCTTATTGAAGGTTGCAGGTAAACTGTCTGTTTATCTCATTTAGATTCAGAGCTCAGGGACCAGGTGTCTCTAGGACCTGTATGCTCTAGGATCAGGAAATGACAGTTAGGAGAGGACTATTTCTCCCAAATCAAATCACATTTACAGAGATTACTACTCTGACTGGCTGAATGGCTGCAGAGCAAAGGGACTCATTTAAAATGTTTTATGTAGATAAACGAGACATGATGCCAGGTTAACGTTTGAGATACATTTGAATGTTACGTAAACAGTGGAATATGGAAGTTGTTGCACGTCACCTTCCAGAGTATCGTGGGACACTTTAACGACCGTTAAAGCCTCATTATGCTTCTGCGTCAACTCCACGGCGTATCTACGCCGTCACTCCTACGGCATTGTGGCCGTTTTATGGTTCTGCGTCGGGTTGCGTTGCATTTCACCGCCAGCTGTATAATCTAACCAATCACAGCCCTTGCGCTACGTCGCCTCGACACGTAGTTACAATTTTTTGAAGGTGCACGTCGAGCTACGGCGGAGGGGTCGAAGAGGGTTTCGTGTCGACGCAGAGGGGTCTGCGAGGGTGCGCCGTCGATTCGACGCAGAAGCATAAAACAGGCTTTACTCCACACGTTTACCTGGGGACGAAACACAACCTCTAGCTCAATGTGTATTGGAGGGGATTGAGCGGAGACGTAAGAAGGCAGGTTCTGAAGGCAGGCAGGTTCTGAAGGCAGGCAGGTTCTGAAGGCAGGCAGGTTCTGAAGGCAGGCAGGTTCTGAAGGCAGGCAGGTTCTGAAGGCAGGCAGGTTCTGAAGGCAGGTTCTGAAGGCAGGCAGGTTCTGAAGGCAGGTTCTGAAGGCAGGCAGGTTTTGAAGGCAGGTTCTGAAGGCAGGCAGGTTCTGAAGGCAGGCAGGTTCTGAAGGCAGGCAGGTTCTGAAGGCAGGTTCTGATGGCAGGTGCTGCTAAAAACATTACAATTCTACATTCAGCAGCAACACCCCTGGTTGGATGGAGATCAGCATGTAAGTTACCAGGTAAAAAACATATTCTGAGAGGATGAACATCCTTCAGTTAGGTGGTCCGGCCAAAGCGTTGCGCTGGCACAAGTTTGGCCTTATGCTGTAGCGAGAGTTTATCGTTTATTGTCAAAGTTGTGTTGTACGTATTATGTAATGTTATTAAAGGGAAACTGTGTTCATGACAAATGATGTATTCTAAATAGGCTTTTAGCTGGCACTATGTATTTAAAGCTGCCACACCTGAAGCACATTGTTATGGTCAGGTCACCAGTAGTGATAAGAATAACCCAACAATAGGCAGTGATGTGTTCTGTGGTCACATGACCTTTTAACGTTTAACAAATGGATCCTCTGGGGTTTGTTCTGACCTGTTAGCTCTTCCCTAGGTACAGGCTTTCTCCCACTGGATATAAAAGTCTAAACATCGCAGGTTTTTTTATGTGAAAAACTGAGACAAAGATAAATGATGTCAGAACTTTTTCCACCTTTAAGGTGACCTATAACGGGAACAATTCAATTGAAAAACAAACTGAAATATTTGAGGGGGGGAAATAAAACATGTATTCCTTACAATAACCTGGTTGCGTAAGTTTGCACACCCTTAAACTAAAACTTTGTTGAAGCACCTTTTATTATATTACAGCACTCAGTCTTTTGGGTAGGAGTCTATTAGCATGGCACATCGCCAACGTTTGCCCACTCTTCTTTGCAAAAGCTCTCCAAATCTGTCAGATTGCGAGGACACCACCATGCTTCACCGTGAGTATGGTCTTCTTTGGGTTATGTGCAGTGTTGTTTTTGCGCAAACATACCTTTTGGAGTTATAGTTTCATTAGACCATAACACATTTGCCCACATGCTTCTGTTGTGCCATATTTTCTCCACTTGACTGTCTTCACTGTGTTCCATGGTATATTTAACGCTTTGGAAATTATTTTGTACCCTTCTACTGACCGATATCTTTCAACAATGAGATCCCTCTGATGCTGTGGAAGCTCTCTGCCTACCATGGCTTTTGCTCTGAGATGCAAATCTCAGAAAAATCCTGCTGGAACAGCAGATCTTAATTTGTGATTTAACAGGGTGTGCACACTTATGCAACCAAGCTATTGTACGATTTTTTCCACCTACAAGGTTTTTAAGTGTAATTGTTCACCTTATAGGTCACATAAAAGCTGGAATAAGTTATTTTTATCTCTGTCTATTTTTTCACATCACAAAAATCTTGCATTTTAACATGGTTGTGTAGACTCACATTGTAACACAATGTAGTTGTCCAGTTTGGCATTGGTAAACAGACCCATCGTAAAGCCTTTCCTTACCACCACTGAACTGATGGATTATTCAGCTTTGTGGTTTAAGGACAGTACTAGTTACCAGTGAAGACATGGAATGCTTAATTAGTGTTGGGCAGCCTGGAGTTGCAGGCCCATGTATAATTGTACTTGGAAATGGCCTCATTTTCCCTGTGCCTCATGCATTATAACAGGGTGTAGGAGGCCAAGTGGTCAACTGGAGACTGTGTCTGTAAAATGAGTTGGCATCGAGCGATACAGGCAGAAAACCTACCACCCCACTGACGTAGAAGGGACCAGGCCAATAACCTTGTGGGTCCCCAGATTCAGACAGGGACCTGGGTCATACACACTCCTACACACACAACCCCCCATTACAGCGAGAACAAGGAGAGTCCCTCAAGGCACTCAGGTCATGTCCTTTGATCCTCCACATCAGCTATAATCATGGTCGGTATCTTTAACCCCCGACGCCCCTGGCCCTGGTTCCCCTCAAAACCCCCCTTCAAGACTCTATTGGTGCTGGCACCTTAGGTTTAAGCAGCTTTAATCTTTTATCTCACTTAGATCATTATCTCCCACTTCAAACCCATCAGTCTGAAAGGAGAAGAGCAGCCAGTGTCTCTCCCTCTCTCAGGTTGACAAAGACCAGGTAAGACTTAGAGACCTAATCCCCATCCGGACATTTCACTAACCTATTGAAACCTCCTAACCCTCTGTTCTCTACCTTCAAGAGGAACATGCTGTAGAGCCACCTGTTGCTGCCACTCCCGTGGCCAGTGGAGAGAGAAGCATAGAGACATGAACAGAGAACCAGGGAGTTCATGTAAACTCTCTCATAGCTGTTGAACAGATGCAGGCCCTGTGTAGCCAAACCCGAATCCATTTTAGTGTTGATCCAAGTGGTCAGTCTATTTAGCTCATTCAGACCCCATTAAAGCTACTCCAATGATTTGATTCTAGTGACTCACATTTAGAATTTCCCAACATTCATGGCTAGGCCCAAGGAAGTACATTTATATTTTAAGATGATTCTGTCCCTACGATTCCGACAGAGGAATGCGTTCACGTTTTAAAAGAGACAAGACATTTTCTAAATGCTAAGATATGGTCATTGTTTTTATTCAGCTTCGCTGAAACTTGTTGTTGTCGAAAGATGTCCATGTTGCTGTTAAATTTAGACATTTGCGGAAAAGACAACAACTTCTTGACCAAGCAGAGCAGGAAATGGGCTATTGTCAAGTCGGCCTTCAAACAGACATTTATTAAATGCCATGCTCCGACTATACTGCCACGAACAGGAGTCTCGTGAGTCAAATAGATTCTCACAGAGACTGAAAGCAGAAGGCGGGGAATAATTAAGGAAGACATTCGTCAAGCTTTTTGATTGGCCCTTTCTAATTTGGCTTAACATGCTCATAAACCACCAGTGAACTCGGCATCTCCGTTCACTCCACATCAGTGATCCGTATTGCCTCCTACACACATCCTACTCACACACCCTGTGAACACCTCCCACCATCCACTGCTTTCCCCGTTTCCCTAGAGAACACTTAGGGAGCTCTGATGGTTTTATAATATAATAGTTAGTTCATCCATGTACAAATGTGTTTCTGGTCTTCGAGTCTGTGGTCTAGCGTTTAATCTCCCAGTGGACTCATATCTGTGTCCCAAGCGTACGTTCAATACCTTGTGTTTTCCTTTCCGTGTATTCCTCCCATTTTTCTTCATTCATTTCCGTATCTATTTAAATATTGACAAACGGAAAAGTGAAATATTCATTTGAACCATGTTGTGATCAAAGCCTGCTAATATTCTGGGTTCGGATTGGGTAAAACGGTTGAACTAAGCTCATGAGGTATTCATACGTTACATTCTTCAAGAACCAATCGATAAATATAATTAATATGCAGGTAAATAAAATATTGCAGCAACTGCAGATCGGCCCTTTAAGCAGAGAACAAAAGTGTGGATATCCTGTATTTGAAAGGATGGAGGAGAAATAAAAAGCGCAGCATTCCAGAGTCCGGGGCTGTAATTTGGTTCCGTTTGGCGGCCGGGCCGGCCAGGACGGGTAGAACTCCTTCTTTTATGGTCAGGGTCAAAGAGAACACATGGAACCCCGTCATCAGGTCAGACCACATCACAACCTCACGGTCACGACCAGCGGTCAGGCATGTGTCTCTCAGCACTATGACACAACCAATCAGAGCGGAGAAAGAGCTAGCGGTTCAGTGGATTGGTACGTTTTGTCCCCCCCACCGACCAAACTCTAAATTAAGAAACGTATTCCATTGAAATTACAGTATACAACATACCCACCTCATCCCTGCAATTTAAATGATTTAGAGTACCGGTTGATGAGGGGCAAAGTTAAACAATGCTGATACAAAGACTGTGGAAAGAAAGGAAAGAACGAATGAAGGAAGGAAGAGAGGGAGAGAGGGACAGGGTATGCAAATAAGGAAGGAAGGATAGCTCCGTTCTCTCTGTCAGACGTGAGACCTATTGTGTTTCTCAGCCTTTAATTGCGTAGGCAACCATTTGCACTGAGGGGACACATTCAGAATTTCATTTCAGTGTGGACCTCAGACATGCTTGATGAACAATTGTTTGCTCACAAATTGACCAACTTGGTTACAGGCATTTAAAATTGTATTTAATAGCAGCCGTGTTATGGGCTTATAGTAAAATTATGTGTTTGCTTTTATTGTGTAAACAGACTTTTCAAAACATAGAATTTTACTTTGCATATTGTTTTGTCGGCTAGAACGAAGTAGTGAGAGTACTGTTTTTGCATTACATGCAATCACCTGTAGCGACCCGCTAAATATGAAAAAGAGTAATTGATTGAGGTATTGTAGGAAAAGTCAGGTATAAATTATTTTTGCAATCTGAGTCACTACTTGTCTTCCTTATAAGGCATCCAAGCCATTCAGTTTTTTTCCCCTCATTGATCTTCCAAACAGAAAGTGGTGTAGATAAATGTTTGTGAGAGCTCACTCAGTTGGTGGACTCAGTTAGCTTTATAGGTTCAACATCACGATAAAACCAGTGATGATGGGGCCATTCATCAGCTTCAAACATCTATGAAGCTACTCATCAGCTTCCATCACCTATGGAGCCACTCATCAGCTTCCATCACCTATGGAGCCACTCATCAGCTTCCATCATCTATGGAGCCACTCATCAGCTTCCATCACCTATGGAGCCACTCATCAGCTTCCATCACCTATGGAGCCACTCATCAGCTTCCATCACCTATGGAGCCACTCATCAGCTTCCATCACCTATGGAGCCACTCATCAGCTTCCATCACCTATGGAGCCACTCATCAGCTTCCATCACCTATGGAGCCACTCATCAGCTTCCATCACCTATGGAGCCACTCATCAGCTTCCATCACCAATGGAGCCACTCATCAGCTTCCATCAACTATGGGGCCACTCATCAGCTTCCAGCAACTATGGAGCCACTCATCAGCTTCCATCACCTATGGAGCCACTCATCAGCTTCCATCACCTATGGAGCCACTCATCAGCTTCCATCAACTATGGAGCCAACTATCAGCTTCCATCACGTATGGAGCCACTCATCAGCTTCCATCACCTATGGAGCCACTCATCAGCTTCCATCAACTATGGGGCCACTCATCAGCTTCCAACAACTATGGGGCCACTCATCAGCTTCCATCAACAATGGAGCCACTCATCAGCTTCCATCACCTATGGAGCCACTCATCAGCTTCCATCACCTATGGAGCCACTCATCAGCTTCCATCACCTATGGGGCCACTCATCAGCTTCCATCACCTATGGAGCCACTCATCAGCTTCCATCACCTATGGAGCCACTCATCAGCTTCCATCACCTATGGGGCCACTCATCAGCTTCCATCACCTATGGAGCCACTCATCAGCTTCCATCACCTATGGAGCCACTCATCAGCTTCCATCACCTATGGAGCCACTCATCAGCTTCCATCACCTATGGAGCCACTCATCAGCTTCCATCACCTATGGAGCCACTCATCAGCTTCCATCACCTATGGAGCCACTCATCAGCTTCCATCACCTATGGGGCCACTCATCAGCTTCCATCAACTATGGAGCCACTCATCAGCTTCCATCACCTATGGGGCCACTCATCAGCTTCCATCACCTATGGGGCCACTCATCAGCTTCCATCACCTATGGGGCCACTCATCAGCTTCCATCAACTATGGAGCCACTCATCAGCTTCCATCACCTATGGGGCCACTCATCAGCTTCCATCAACTATGCAGCCACTCATCAGCTTCCATCACTTATGGGGCCACTCATCAGCTTCCATCACGTATGGAGCCACTCATCAGCTTCCATCACCTATGGAGCCACTCATCAGCTTCCATCAACTATGGGGCCACTCATCAGCTTCCAACAACTATGGGGCCACTCATCAGCTTCCATCAACAATGGAGCCACTCATCAGCTTCCATCACCTATGGAGCCACTCATCAGCTTCCATCACCTATGGAGCCACTCATCAGCTTCCATCACTATGGAGCCAACTCATCAGCTTCCATCACCTATGGAGCCACTCATCAGCTTCCATCACCTATGGAGCCACTCATCAGCTTCCATCAACAATGGAGCCACTCATCAGCTTCCATCACCTATGGAGCCACTCATCAGCTTCCATCACCTATGGAGCCACTCATCAGCTTCCATCAACTATGGAGCCACTCATCAGCTTCCATCACCTATGGAGCCACTCATCAGCTTCCATCACCTATGGAGCCACTCATCAGCTTCCATCAACTATGGGGCCACTCATCAGCTTCCATCAACTATGGGGCCACTCATCAGCTTCCATCACCTATGGAGCCACTCATCAGCTTCCATCACCTATGGAGCCACTCATCAACTTCCATCAACTATGGGGCCACTCATCAGCTTCCATCAACTATGGAGCCACTCATCAGCTTTTCATCACCTATGGAGCCACTCATCAGCTTCCATCACTTATGGAGCCACTCATCAGCTTCCATCACCTGATGGAGCCACTCATCAGCTTCCCATCACCTATGGAGCCACTCATCAGCTTCCATCACTTATGGAGCCACTCATCAGCTTCCATCAACAATGGAGCCACTCATCAGCTTCCATCACCTATGGAGCCACTCATCAGCTTCCATCACCTATGGAGCCACTCATCAGCTTCCATCACTTATGGAGCCACTCATCAGCTTCCATCACCAATGGAGCCACTCATCAGCTTCCATCACCTATGGAGCCACTCATCAGCTTCCATCACCTATGGAGCCACTCATCAGCTTCCATCACCTATGGGGCCACTCATCAGCTCCAATCACTTAGCTTTTTCATTGTTGTAAGACTTGATTCCAACCAAAGTGTTTAATATACCTGTTCGAAACAGAAATTGACATTTCAAGAAATTTTACAATTGTCCCAGAAACTTTGCTTTCAGGTGCAGTACAGCTGTGATTTTCAAGGCTGAACATGAAACATATTCTGACATTGATCTGTTACGTTTTAAGAAAACGTTCCACAGAACTGTCATGTAATCTGAAGGACGACAACACTGAGGCTTGAATGGAATGTTGCTTGTCTTTATAACTCCGCCGTGGGAATCAGGTGTTAGAGGAATGCTCTCAACCAACTCAGAGGCCTGGTTGTCAGGTTATCTGGCCTGGGAGTGGAAAATTAAGAGTTCCAACCCTGTTCAAGAAGTAGTCTTTGTCCTCTGGCGTTCTTTGGTATTTTTACTGCTCTGGTGAATTTATAGAACGTTTTGAGGTTGGTCTGGTTTCAAGATTAGCTACAGGGCCTACAATCTACACTCATCCTCTCGTCTACTTCAACTTGTTTTTCAGGATTCGAGTTTGCAAACATCTTACATATCAAAACATTATAGGGTTTGAAAATCTGGCTGATGGAACTCACATGCACAGTTGATAATGTCATTCCCTCCAAAAAGTAAAACAAAACTTTTGCAGGAATAGTTACTTAAGGTACTAAATCAACTAGCTAACTTAGGCCTGCCTGAATTAGTCAATAGAAACATGTATTCCTTTTGGAGGAAACTCACTTTACTGCAAAGTATTTTGCAACAACAGACCAAACTTATTGTAATTCATCTTGAAACTACTGAAAACACCTCCAGTGTCTCAAATGGGGATTTTTTTCTGAATGTATTTTGTGAAAATGTAATTACGCACAAATACTCCACACCTGGGGATGCCAGGGGAAAAACACAGTCATTGGTGCGTGTGAGTGACTTATTTGTCTAGGAAACTGAATGTAAAAGATTTGTTTTGGTGCTGCAGGCGGTATCAGCCATAGACATCAGCCTGATAATTCTCTATTTTTTTCTGCAGCAATTTTCTGTCATAACTTCCTTCCAGGAGGAGCATAATGCCTAATGCTTAGATGCAGTAAGATACAGTGCAATAAAGTACAGTACAGAAACCTGCCCTCAGTACAAACATGTGCCTTCATGCACACAGACACACACACATAAATATACACACACACACACACATATATATATATATATATATATATATATATATATATATATATATATAGTCAGGAAAGTATTTAAAGACAGCAATTAAACCCATGCTGCAGCAGTACATGTAGACTGGAGGTAGCAGCTTAGACTGCTGGACCATCCCAGGCAACATCAAGTCCTGACATTATACAATAAGTACCTTATTTTGATGTCACAAAAAACAGTTTTTCAGAAAGAACTTTAAATCACTCGAGTGTTATCCTGTCCACCCACATGCTCTAAGTCTTTTTGTAATAGCTTGATGTATGCCATTGTCTTACTGGGAGCACCTTCACACAAACGCCTGACAACCTACAGTACAAGAGCAAGAGGTATTCTTTTGTCTAAAACGTGGTGTCAGGTGATGATTTCCTAGAAGACCGGGAATGTTTTAGAAATAATGTAAATATCCACCTGCTATTTCATTCATTTTTTACCAGAGTGAAAGCACAATCTATCAGACATACATTCATGTTTTTAGGCATTACAAAGGCCCAATGACTAAACAGTAGTGATTTCATTGTTGTCTATTACTATATACGTTAAAATACTTTTTAGCAAATATCTCGCCAATAATTACTCAAGCAAATATCTCGCCAATAATCCATAATAACAAAAATATATTTGCATTTGAATTAAAATCAAAAGATTTAGAGCAATCACCAATATGCAACGTAGATGTTGTCCAATGGCGCTAAACCGTCCATTACAATTTCAAAGAACGTTTTTCATTGTCAAATATGGGGCCCACATTTTAAGGGCCAAACTGAGGTGACTTCGCTACGCAGTGTTTACTGTTATGTACAAATGAGGCCATTGAGCCCAGCGAGAGGGGGAGAAAAAGAGCAGTGAATGGGCTCGTTCTACAACAACATAAACAGGCACACACACACACACACACATACTTTAACACTGTAAAGGCTTTCAGAAACACACTTCAAAACGACCTCCCTAAACCCACAGACACATTCCACAGGTGTTTCATGTCGGAGTAAATGGATTGCCACTCCAATAAAACTGCTCACTAATAAAATAATTCAAAATGAGAGCACTCAGTTCAGCTACAGGTGTCAGTAGGTGAAACAGAATATGCAGCTGCCGGTTTACCTGGAAGTATTTTAATGTCTATTCACAGAGCAACTTTTATTTCTCCCGGGCGCAGATAAACACGCTCATGGACAAGCTCAACCTAACCAAAACTGTCCAAAGTGGAGCTAAACGTAAAATAAGTGTTTCAAACACCAGATACCCCATTTCATGTATACACACAAAATAGATGAAGACATTAATCGCACGGTCCAAATACACGCCGAAGAAGCTTTGAGTGATTTGTTGAGAAGACGTACCATCATGTTTTCCACAGACGTTTTAAATGTTTAGACAAAAAACCATGATCAAGTCTAAAGATAAAACATCTGGTGAGTTGGAGAATGAAGTGTGTAACCTAAGTGTAACCTAAGTGTAACCAAACCAAATGTAACCAAAAAGAGGATATTGTACATGCCTGGAGATAATTACAAAGTCCATATTGGTCGGCCGTGAGTTAATGTATTCTCCTCAACCCACTTTTTACATCTATTTTTACATGTCTTTGTTTTAGGGTTGAATATACAATAACATGATTGAGGGCTGCCTGCCTGCCTGGTGAAGGCCGGCCTATTTTAATTCTATTATAACTGGGGTCCCCCACCCCAGAACCCCACAACCCTCCTCTTCCGCTCCGCAGACACTCTACAAATACATCCTCCCAACCCGACACACCATATCATTATACAATACGGACAACACTGTTATTATCAGGGTTAGTGGTGTTTGACTTTGGCCGGCTGTATATGACATTAAGAGTGAGGGAAAGGATTTTTGTCTTACAACCGTTTTAGGCCTTTTATTCACACTCCTTTTCTATTTCACAACTCAACTTTGGCCCCTCATAATCCAATTGCACATTTTTACTTTAGCTTTTTATTGATTGGTTACTTTCCTTGAAAAAAAAATATGCCGGTCGAAATTATTATAAGGTGTAACGTCCTCTAATCATCCATTGCAAACATAAGCCAATTTTATCCCACGATAGCTGAAAATGGTTGGAAATAATGGAGGCGTGTCAGCATGTTTTACTCTCCGAATCACATCAACTAGAACACATCAACTATGTGGTTTTATGTCACTCATAACAGATTTGCCCATTAAAATCAACCATGGTCATTTGCCTACTATAAGTTGCATTGATGTTAGCAGTAGCAGAAGTTTGCACAAGTTCACTATGACTGTTAGATGAAAACCCAACCATGGATTATTGTTTTGGTCCTTTGATTTCTTTCAGGATGAGGAACCACATAACGACAAGCTGTGTACAACTGTAATTGTCATTTAATCATGCTGAACATGATGCTTTTCTTGTATTTACTCAAACATGAAGTAAATAACAATGGTTTGCAGCAGCGACTTTCCTGGCACACTCAGTCTGACTCATTCACTCCGGCGATGAACCCTTTCACACCTCACGTGTCGAGTTTGTGTTGATAACTCAATTTCGCGTTTCTTTTAGTAGAGAACAGGTTTTGCTAGCTAGCTAGCTGCGCTAACGTGTGCAGGGAGAGTGGTGACATTGACCCTGAAGTACTTGAATCTTGTATGTTTGTTCAGGCACTCAAACGTCTGGAATCATAGCAGTTAGCAGATGGAATGAGCATGGGAACGGCCGAGCTCCGCCCTTTCTTTTTCCAGAGAACAAAATGTCCTTTCCCTTGTTGTGTAGATGTAAACTATAGTAAAGGAAACGTCATAGTGAGGGACGTAGTGAGTTGTCTAAAAGTAATGCTGCTTGATCCCCTACAAAATGTTGTTTCAGGAGAGTTCTTTGGTGCCATTTATGTCAAGGCGGTCAAGGCATGAGAGATTGCACTGATCCGGCCTGGTTTAATACAGCAGTGTACTGTATAGATGAGATGTACTGTAGATAGATGTGTAGACACACACACACACACACACACACACCCCACTACCCCATTCAAAGGGGGCTTTTAAAAAACATCTGTAGAGAGCCTATCATTGTGTCAGTGTCTATGAATAGCCATACTGTATTTCCCTTCATGTGGTTTAGCCCACTTTCTATTTCTGCACTGACCTTGAGTTATGAGTCTGTCTCACCATACCATCCTCATCATCATCTTAACCTCATGGACACACTGTATGGAGATCTTCTTTAGATCGGTCTAGATCGGCCTGGGTCTTTTATTATTCCACATTATTCAAGCGGAGCGCGGGGAGACTGCAGGATCTAGGAGGGGTTCCTGGGTAAATAGACTAAACAGTAAAGTGATGGCGTATTTACAAAAACGTTGACAATTTGATCATGATAAGAATTTTAATGCAGTCTTTTGTGTGTATTAAAAGTAAGAAAGGTATTTCATCATGAAAACTTCACTTCAAACTTGATTAATTAATGACCTTCTTGGCTCCTTCAGTTCTAAAGTTTTGACTGTTATTGAAGCAATTACACCTGCCACGGGCGATCTATTACTGGCAAGAAAAAAAGCACCTTGGAAAAATGCTATGTTTTATTAACAAATATTTTTACAATCCACATATTTTATTTGCTACTGTTGAAAGGTTAACAAAATCACTAGTATGAATTACCCCATAGCTCCTTTTCACCAATTCAAGCAATGAACTTGCCTTGCAAGTTTTTAAACTCAAGTCGTTTTTTTACACTTACAAGTTGGGAGTTTGAACCGACCACAGCACAGAAATTGCCCATAAGTATATAAATAAAAGTTTAAATTAGTTTTGTCTAAACACTGACTTTAGGAAAATGTCAATCCCAGTGTTATTGGACCTTGAAAAATTTGACCACACAGTACTGTTAGACAGACTAGAAAACTGGACTAGTCTTAATGACGTGGTCCTAAATTGGTTCAAGTCTTATTTACAAAACAAGGAATGTTTTGTCTTCATATGCAAAGGTTTCAGAGATAACACGCAAGACATGCAGAGTTCTGCAAGGGTCTATTCTGGGGCCACTTTAATTCAACATTTATACGATACTGCCCAAATCATGCAAATCAATCATCATAATTATGCACTTAACCCCCAAATCTATATAGCTCTCTCATCTAGTGACTATGGTCCCATAGATTCACTCTGGCAGTGTGGTGTGTATAAAATGTGCTATGCCAACAATCTAGCCTTGCTTTACACAAACGTACTTGTGGCAACAAAAATTATGCCACAATGATTTTTCTTTACTGAGTTGCACCTGGTAATTTTTAAAGCTGAGATGGGAATGTGAGATACATGTTGTATTCATGGCCAGACCATAACTATTATGCCTGTGCTTTGTCAGGCACTGTACTGCAGCAGAACGTTCGTCAAATCAACAAGGCTCTAAACGCAGCATTGAACAGTTTATACACTGAAGTAAGAAATAATTTTCCCAGAATTTTGCCAAGCTGGCATACATATTAAATGGTTAAGACCAAACTGTAAAATAATATTATTAGCAAGACACCAAATTTTTGTTGGCGTGTGGGTTGTGTTTATGCCAGCCTTCCTGCTATTGGTCCTTGTATGTTAACTTGTTTGTATGTGCAAGCAGGAATGTTTATTTTATTTTTTATTGAACCTTTATTTAACCAGGTAGGCGGATTTAGAACAAATTCTCATTTGCAACATATATGTGGGTGCCTGCCTGCCTGCCTGCCTATCTGCTTGTATGAGTTTTGCCACCTGTGTCCGTGAACTTGTTTATAAATGTATTTGCCGGTGTGTGTGTGTGTGTGTGTGTGTGTGTGTAAAGAGCCAGGATTTATTCTCTGGTGTGTGTTTATACACAGCAGTGAGGGCTTGTGGCAGCTCACCACCAAATGGCTATAAGACAGCATGGTCCTGGTGGAAACATTGGTATTTTAATTACAGAGCGCGTTACACAGACCTTCTATTTATTTTATGCTGGACTGATGGGGTCTGATGGGGTCTGATGGGGACTGATGGGGACTGATGGGGACTGATGGGGACTGATGGGGTCTGATGGGGACTGATGGGGACTGATGGGGTCTGATGGGCTCTGATGGGGTCTGATGGGGTCTGATGGGACTGATGGGGTCTGATGGGGACTGATGGGGTCTGATGGGGTCTGATGAGGACTGATGGGGACTGATGGGTACTGATGGGGTCTGATGGGGACTGATGTGGTCTGATGGGGACTGATGGGGGCTGATGGGGACTGATGGGGACTAATGGGGACTGATGGGGACTAATGGGGACTGATGGGGTCTGATGGGGACTGATGGGGTCTGATGGGGTCTGATGGGGACTAATGGGGACTGATGGGGACTGATGGGGTCTGATGGGGGCTGAAAGGGGCTGATGAAGACGGGGGAGAGGTTGGAGACAGGTACTCTGGATCTAACATTCCATTTGCTAAATATTGAACCAAAAAACAGAATCAAATCATGGCAGCTACATACAACCTTACTCAAGCATTGTTAAATGGCTTTGAATAGCAGCACAGCAGTGTAAAAGCTATTAAAAACATCTATTGGGAATGAATAACAAAAGTGAAAACAAAATAAAAGAGTCTCTTTATCGTCCACACTATGTTGAATGTGTTGTGTCAATTCACTTTAACAGCAGTAAAGCAGCGAGTCCAAACCGCTCACCCCAGCTGTCTCCTGTTCTGCCCTCAACTATGCGTTTCATTTATTGTTCCCTCCGGTTACGTCTTTGTCCCTGGATGCTTGTTTCTGCTGTAAATCCGTTGCCACACTTGATCCCCCCGAACCAGCCACAAAAGTAGATGTTGTTTTTGTTGGTGTTTGATTGGTGCCTAAACTCGGCGAATAAAGGTGGAGTAGTTTTTTTTGCCCGTGGCTACATTGGGGAAAGGGGAGTTTAATGGGGGTGAGGTGGAGAGCGAAGGCCAGTTGCAAAACGTCTGAGTGTGGCTCTGATGTCAAACACATGGTCCCCCTCTCGCCCAACAGAAATAGACGCTCCTATTTAGAGGGAGAGTTCGCATGCGGCCTCAGTGCACTGATGTTTGCAATCTGGAAGCCGCACTGGGGTTTTACATGATCAGTAATTCAGAAAGTGGTCGGAGAAAGAATTCCCTCTATCCCTCTGTGTTTTTCTGTTGCCATGCACTTGTGCTAAAATATCATTCGGTTCAGACAGACGGACAGTGGAGAAGAGAAAGTATGCCGGACGCCGTCCAAGTCCTGTCCAATGTCCAGGGCAACAACGGAACGGCGGGGACACATATTCTCAGTAGCAGAGAGCAAAACCAGAAATCTCTCTGGTTGACCATCAGAATGAATTTGAGGTTTGAGACAAGTGATTCTATATGATTTGCAGCTGTTAAAGTCCTGGTAATCTCCAGATGTCAGGAAACACATAAAATGATGAACAATACAAATAGTATTTGACACAGAAAGTTATCTGGCTCTTAGTACATCAGGCAACCCGCTTGTTTATATCATTTGAATGTAATGACTGAAAAGGCAAGTGTGTGTGTGTGTGTGTGTGCTGACAGTGCTTGTTTTTCTTGACTCAAACAACGAAGACCAAACTTTCTGTATTCCTTGAACCAATATCTCCGTGTTGAGACCTTGTAGATCTGAGGCATTGATGAAGCTTCTGCAGACGAACGGTATTAAGAGTCTCCGTTCTCTTATTTAATTGTTTTGAAGCTTGCAGTCATGTAATGCGTACACATCATATGTATTTCACAGAAACCAAAAACTGAAGAAATCAGTAGGAAATTACTTTTTTCAACCCAGGTTGAAAATGTCAGATTTTTACATGAAAATCTAAATCGTTGTACTGTGATGTGCATAAACCCGAGGTGATTATAGATTTCGACTGACTGAGTTGACCGCTCTAAACTTGGTCTACAGTTAAAAGGTGCCCCTATTCCTTCTGTTAACAGGTCAACAATTTGCAATAAATAATTGAGTGTCATAAATGTACAAAATTCGGTAAAACAATAGGAGTACACACTGGCTTTTGAAAAAAGAGAAGTTAAAGATTATAATAAAAACTGCCTCACGTCAAGCAAAAACCTGTTTGCACAAGTTATCATATCACACATCAAAGGCTTTGTTTGGGCAGAGGTCCAAGAGGTGCTCACTAGATGATTTTCATAATTACACAACAGGCCAGGAAATCACATGTTACATCAGCCAGCAGCCATATCACCCTATAGCCCAAGACTGGTTGCCCACTGAAGCTAAGCAGGGCTGAGCATGGTCAGTTACCTGGATGAGAAACCTGGAAGAACTTCGAGTGCCTATAAAAGGCTGTTCTTTTGGTCAAGGGCTTGGGAACCGTATACTACCTCTGAGGTGTGAGTCTTTATGCTCAAATCAATAATTGGTTTCCTCTCTGTGGAAATTGTAGACTTGAGTTTAGTAAAAAATAACTGGTTCTTCAGAATGCAATAACAAGATGTGTGGACCGATTGTTTCTTTAAAAATGCAAATGTGTTTTATAGGAAACAGTAAATCCCAGAAAGTGCAGAATGTGCCTATGAACCTGGCTTGTATACAGTAACACACGCATGAATAATGTGCATTTGGGTTTTGTCCCTATTTGACATTATGGACTTGAAGCCCTGACAGAAGATCTGGAATGTTTGGACCCAATTTGAACAATTCAGACTTCCGTATTTTCAATAATCTCCAAGTTATTTGAATAGGGCAAATATACATACGTTTTATTCATTTTTTAAGAGACATTAAAATGTTGCCCAATCCAAATTGGCCGTGTTAGCTGTGATGTTTTAATCCCACCAAGTCAATACATGTCATCGGCATATTCCGCTCCATCGGGAGTCCTTAGTGACGGTTGTCATATCACATGAACAATCACCATGACAACAAAGGGGCGGGGGTACAACTCAAGTCATGAACATCACCATGACACCAAAGAACGGGGTTAAAACTCAAGTCTTGAACATCACCATGACACCAAAGAACAGGGGGTTCAACTCAAGTCTTTGTAACATGTGGTTGTGTTTAGTTTTGCTGTAAAATGCCTACGACCAATAGCTAAGCCATGGAATATCATCATCACTCACAAATACATTCCTTAAAAATGACCAGCTGGAGCTAAAACATGACAGAAATATATTCTATATTAAGTACAGTGACCAAAACAAGGATGTGGTTTAGCTCTAGGACACCCACAGACAGATCTACAGTGGTATAAGCACAATATAGGCAAAGAGAAAATAAATGTATAGAAATGTCCCCCCGACATGTAGATATAAAATAGGCAAAGCATTAAAATAATTCAACAGAACAAAACGAAAACACTAAAGCCAGCCTATAAAATAAGTTTCCAATTATTTCAGGGGGAAAGCTATACTGTATATAGTTCATGCATGCATGACATGCAAAATAATTTCTTAAAAACATGCTGTGTGGATTATTAAAGCGAGAGCAAAGCTCATAGCCTAATTTGTCAATATTTCTACATAACAGAATGTAACATACAGTGCAAAGAAGAAGTATTGGCCCCATTAAGGATGTGGCCATTTATTGCATGTTTTATTACATTAAATGTACTCTGATCTGAGTGACAACATGTGAGAGTTATGTAACATGCCCAGTTCCTGTGTGGTACTCTCAATGACTGCTTGTGCCACCTTTAGCTGCAATAACCGGTTGACCGGTCTCACATCGCTATGGACAACATGTTGACCCTTGCCTTCATGCATAAACTCACTGAATCAGTCAAGTCGGAAGTTTACATACACCACAGCTAAAAACGTAATCAAGCCAAATATGTATTTCAACTTTTATATTTTTTCCATCACTCTCCCAGTGGGTCACAAGTTGACATGCACTCATGTAGTTGGTAGAATAGTGAGAAGGCCAGTGTCTGAGGAGCGAAGGCTACATGAGGGAGAACTCAGCATACACAGTTATACTGGCCTAGTGTAAGATATTACACAGTTATACTGGCCTAATGTAACACAGTTATATTGGCCTAGTGTAAGATATAACACAGTTATACTGGCCTAGTGTAAGATATTACACAGTTATATTGGCCTAGTGTAAGATATTACACAGTTATACTGGCCTAGTGTAAGATATTACACAGTTATATTGGCCTAGTGTAAGATATTACACAGTTATATTGGCCTAGTGTAAAATATTACACAGTTATATTGGCCTAGTGTAAGATATTACACAGTTACATTGGCCTAGTGTAACACAGTTATACTGGCCTAGTGTAAGATATTACACAGTTATATTGGCCTAGTGTAAAATATTACACAGTTATATTGGCCTAGTGTAAGATATTACACAGTTATATTGGCCTAGTGTAAAATATTACACAGTTATATTGGCCTAGTGTAAGATATTACACAGTTACATTGGCCTAGTGTAACACAGTTATACTGGCCTAGTGTAAGATATTACACAGTTATATTGGCCTAATGTAACACAGTTATACTGGCCTAGTGTAAGATATTACACAGTTATATTGGCCTAATGTAACACAGTTATACTGGCCTAGTGTAAGATATTACACAGTTATACTGGCCTAGTGTAAGATATTACACAGTTATACTGGCCTAGTGTAAGATATTACACAGTTATACTGGCCTAGTGTAAGATATTACACAGTTATATTGGCCTAGTGTAAGATATTACACAGTTACATTGGCCTGATGTAACACAGTTATATTGGCCTAGTGTACGATATTACACAGTTACATTGGCCTAATGTAACACAGTTATATTGGCCTAGTGTAAGGTATTACACACAGTTATATTGGCCTAATGTAACACAGTTATATTGGCCTAGTGTAAGATATTACACAGTTACATTGGCCTAATGTAACACAGTTATACTGGCCTAGTGTAAGATATTACACAGTTATATTGGCCTAGTGTAAGATATTACACAGTTATATTGGCCTAATGTAACACAGTTATATTGGCCTAGTGTAAGATATTACACAGTTATACTGGCCTAGTGTAAGATATTACACACAGTTATATTGGCCTAGTGTAAGATATTGCACAGCTATATTGGCCTAATGTAACACATTTATACTGGCCTAGTGTAAGGTATTACACAGTTATATTGGCCTAGTGTAAGATATTGCACAGCTATATTGGCCTAATGTAACACAGTTATACTGGCCTAGTGTAAGATATTACACAGTTATACTGGCCTAGTGTAAGATATTACACACAGTTATACTGGCCTAGTGTAAGATATTACACAGTTATACTGGCCTAGTGTAAGATATTACACACAGTTATACTGGCCTAGTGTAAGGTATTACACAGTTACATTGGCCTAATGTAACCCTCAACCCACCCGGTTGTCCCTCAGACTGGTCATGCATTTGACCTGGACTATTTTATAGGACTCTCTGCATTCAATTATGATTACACTATTAAAAGTTCACCCATGTCAGGCAGCAAGAGGACTGCCCCACCCCACCCCCCTTAAAAGCCAGGTTTCTCTCTAGGTTTCTTCCTAAATTCGACTAATCAAGAAGTCTTTCCTAGCCGCTGTTTATGCAGTTGGGTTCAGGCTGGGTGTTTGTAATAGCACTTTGTGACAACTTTGTTGTAAAAAGGGCTTTATAAAATAGATTTCATTGATTGATTACAAAGTAGTTACATTGGCTTAGTGTAAGACATTACAAACAGTTACATAGACCTACTCTAACACACACAGTTACATATTGAAGACCTACCGTTCCCCGGTCTACACTGTCACATAGTATTGTTATACAGCCCATAACATTATGAACACTAATCACAACTACAGTGTATACATGAACTCAAATCAGATCTCAAGGCCATAAAAAGTTCTTTAATTATCTTAATTATGGGCCAATATTATGAAGTGAAGATTTCTTTCCACATGTCAAAGACCACACACAAAGCCTGAGAACGCCTGTGTTTTTATACCGATGCAGCAACTATTTCAGGTTCCTGTGGTTAGGCTGTCTTTTCTCCCACTCCAGTTGCCTTTATAGGACACCTTTTCTCAATAACCAATATATATCGCATAACTATTAATCTATTCCTGTCACGATTCCGTGAGACTGTCAACTTACTGTGACTCAACAACGTTCTCAAATGTCCTTAGACGAGGGTTCCCTCTATAGATAGCAGGAGCCTAAACCAGTTGTAGACGTCACGGTTACAGGAGCAGAATCCTGAATGAGTGCTCAGGCAACCCGAGGGTTTCCCTCTCTCACACAACACCAGTTGCTAGGCAGCGGGGTTCCGTGCAAACATTGACTCCGTGGGATGCCGCACCTGTGTGTGTGTGTGTGTGTGTTTGTGGGTAAAGTGGGCAGGTAGCACGATATGCAACAGTGCGGAAGACGTCCAATCTCTATCAGGATCTGAATCAAATACTTGTGTCACACAAAACATATTTTCTCATTTGATAAAGATTTGTGCGAACCTTTGTTCATATTCGAGTGACTAACTGGTCTCTAACATTTTGGTGACACACTTTGTTATATTCCCTGGATTATTTACAGCGGGTACACACACATATGTGAAAATAAGGTGAAGGTTGGAGGAGCATGGCTTTAACTGGCCTGATCTTATGCATGTGTGTTTGCAGATTTTAAAATGTACACCTGCTCATGTTTATACGTAAAATGAAAAGTAACTTAATGAATGTTAGCTCTTCATCTGGAGAAAAATGCAGTTTTCACATTCTCAGCCAAAGATCACAGAGGGAGCAGAATAAAGCCAAATGAAAGAGTGGAAAGTAACTAAGGAATTCAGTGAAACATTGCTATTGGCCACACCTACATTGACACCCACTCACTCACAGACGCAGGTCAGACAACTACTACTATGTTGTGACACGTCACATTGTCAACTAAAAGAATACCATAGCAACTCGACCAAACATTTTCCAAAATAAACACTGAAAACATTGAAATGACAAAACAGCTAATGGGTTTAAAACCTTTCAGAACATATTCATCTTGTGAAGTGAAAAAAACTCAATAGGATTTTCCCACTTAAAGTGAAAGCTGAAAACCACCAGTATGGGTGGTTGTGGATTGCCGTGACAACCATCGTGACCGACAGCCCTGATAATTCCAGCTGATTACACAGTCCTGGTGACAGGTTATGTCACGACGATCAAAATAGATAGGTATCAATGAAAAGAAACAGACGTTGTCAGATTTCGATCAGTGTACGTAGGCTGCTTGTTTTGTCTACGAAATGTGCCTTTTATGTTTACGGCATCTCAATCGCATGACTGAATGAATGATTCAAAGAGACACCGAACAGAATCCGTAGGTGCAATGGACCTCTGGAGACCAGAACTAGCGTGGCAACCTGAGTGGCCTGCTATGACCTAAAGCAGTGTTCACCACCACCTCACCTCAGACTGGCCTGAACAATGGCTGCCCTGTTACTAGTCTCTTCATCCTACGACTGAACCCAGCAACTGGCTAGTTTGAGAGCATGTGTGAGTGTGTGTGTTTGAGAGAAACACAGATGACGATGCGCCACAGTTGTTTGACTCACATCCTCCTCAGCGGTCCCGTCTGTTTACTAAACCAACACGTCAGAATAGCAAGTGACATCACAGTGGCCTGACTGGCCTCGGTCTCACAGCAGCACTGTTGATGAGGTGGAGGGAAATAGCCACAGAGAACTAGCTGGACCAACAAACAGACTTTACATGAGCCGTCTCCGAGGTGCTTTCCCCACTATTCGGCGTGTCATACTAGCTTGTTGAACGTGGTTGCAGTCTGAATATGAAAACACCTTTTCGTTTTGGTAGTCTTCCGTTCCTTTCTGTTTTCTTCCATTCAACGAATGGTCCAGTTGCCCACTCCCAAGAGTCTGATGAGTGCTTTGTTTCATCAGCTACCCAGTTGACCATTAAAGAAATGTCATAATAAAATACATTTATAAAACAGCTTTAAGAGTTGAGGTAAGTACTGTACTTATCAAGCTTTGCACTCAGGGAGTGTCTGTAGCCCATTCTCTTCGGCAGTATTGTTTCAGGTTCAGGTTGGTTGGGCAATGCAATCTTCAAGTAGTGCCACGTCATATAGGCAATCACCTTTTTCTGCTTGAGTCATTCCTATCTTGCGTTGGACATGTGCTTGGGATCATTTTCTCTCCAGCTTCAGTATTATTTTGCAAACTGAAGCAGCTTCTCTCTTCTTGTTTCTCCTATTGTTCTTTTAATTTTAACGAGACTCCCAGAATCTGCTGTTGAAAAACACCCCACAGCATGATGCTGCCACCACGATACTTCACTGCCGTAGTCTATCTTGAGGCATGGGCAGTGGTCAATTTGCGACATAAAAGCTCAATTTTAGTGTAATCTGACAGTCAAAACATTTGCCCACTCTACAGCTGGGTCTCTCCGGTGCTTTCTCACAGCCTCCACATTCAAATACAGGCCAGTAAAATGCAGAGCTTTTAATATGTTTTATTGGTGTACCATTAATCAAAGCCATCAAACTCTGTATCTTCTTTAAAGTAATTGTTTTCCTAATTGTGGCTTCTCTGACCATCCTCCTTGTATGATCACCACATTTTACGGAGACAACCTTCTGGGGCGGTGTAATGCATCTTCCGCTTCCAGATGATTAATCCAGCTGTCATTATTTGGACATCAAAACACTTAATACCCTTTTCCTAATCCATGCATTTGTATTAGTTTATTTAGTCAATTTCAGGATTGTAGAATGCAAACCCTTGAGATTCCCAGCCAGTCCAAATTCTCTTTTAACAGTTGGGGTTTTACACAGTGTGGCCACATTAGCTTAGTGTCTTTTATCTGTGTGAACTGAGAATTTACACAGCAAGGATAGAATACTTATGAAAGCAACATGTTTCCATGTTCTCAAAATAAAAAGGAACAACACCATACAATAATTAGTTTGGTGTTTCAGTGTTAAAAAAAACATGAAAGCAAATAAAATACCAAAGTAATATTTGTTATTTCTTAACATCAAAAAATTGGGCAGAGGTACTGAATACTTTAGCAAGGCACTTTACATACAGAGAAATCAACACACTTGAAGTATGCCCGAAAGAAGATATATATTCCATATTCCAACACAAACTTGAAATGAACTTATCCATGACCTGAATGTGAAACATTACACCAACTCCAGACATGACCCTTGTGACATTAGTCATGAAGTTCTGGTCCCAAAGGGCCTCCCATTCACTACTTAGTGCACTACAATTTGACCACAGCCCTATAAGCACAGCTGTATAGGAGAACACTTCATAATGAACAAGGCGACGTTTCAGTGACCACCCCGTGTGGAAACAGTGAACTACGTAGCTCCGACGTAAATGTAACTTCTGCAAACCTTTCTTTAAAGAGCCCAAGGGCTTACAATCAAATCAAAATCCAAATAGTAAGTACTTATATTGTGAGCTTACGTGCTCATTGCAGGTGATGATAATCATTCACGCTAGAATACAATCTGGTAAGCCAAAACATTATGACCACTCGCAGTTGAAGTGAATAACGTTGATCACGTGCTAAAAAGGGCACATGTCACGGTCTGGGTAACAAGAAAATGGACAGAAGGTCTACTATGGCACGTGTCACCGAAAATGGCAACAATGGTTACGGGAGAAATGTGTCCCAACACACAGTGCATCTCACCCAGCTGAGTTTGGGGTTACGTAGCTGTGGGTCTGTGCAGTTTTGGCGGGCACACGGAAGACCAACAGCCAGGTAACCATAATTTTTTGGCTCAGCAGTGTCAAATGTTCTGGTGAGAAAACGCTCCTTCAAACATTTGTATTGATCGGAAATAAACATGGTTTCAACAGCACACAAAGACATGGCTCATATGATTGACACGCGTCTCAGATTCACGTTAGGTCGTTGACTCCTCCCCTCCGCCGGAGACCACGCCCCGCCACATTCCCACCGCAGGGAGCCTGCTCACTGTGTCCGGCGCTGGTAGTCTGGACGTCGGAAGGAAATGATCAAAGTTAATCAAATGGACAAAGAGAAAGAATAAATAACGAAATAGGAAGGAGAAGAGGAAATGGAAAAAGAGAGAGAATGAAAGAAGGGAGGAATAAAGTGTATGCAGCTGAGGATGTCCTGCCCATCCTGAAAGCAATGAATCAAACACACTAACTGATATCAAGGAAATGAGGATATTTAACAAATCAGTGGAAAGGCATCCATTAGGGATGTGAGATCTGAAGTATGTGCAGAAGCTCAGGGTTTCATAACTCTGGTTGCTCTTAAGTCACAGCCCAATGTAAGAATCAAGCAGGAAAAAACATGCACAGACCAAAGCACAAGTGAAAATGGAAAACATCAAAACAGTTAGAGCTATATGCAGTGGAGTTACAGCTATATGCAGTGGAGTTACAGCTATATGCAGTGGTATAACAGCTATATGCAGTGGTATAACAGCTATATGCAGTGGTATAACAGCTATGCAGTGGTATAACAGCTATATGCAGTGGTATAACAGCTATATGCAGTGGTATAACAGCTATATGCAGTGGTATAACAGCTATATGCAGTGGTATAACAGCTATATGCAGTGGTATAACAGCTATATGCAGTGGTATAACAACAATATGCAGTGGTATAACAGCTATATGCAGTGGTATAACAACTATATGCAGTGGTATAACAACTATATGCAGTGGAGTTACAGCTATATGCAGTGGTATAACAGCTATATTCAGTGGTTTAACAGCTATATGCAGTGGTATAACAACTATATGCAGTGGTATAACAGTTATATGCAGTGGTATAACAGCTATATGCAGTGGTATAACAGCTATATGCAGTGGTATAACAGTTATATGCAGTGGTATAACAACTATATGCAGTGGTATAACAGCTATATGCAGTGGTATAACAGCAATATGCAGTGGTATAACAGCTATATGCAGTGGTATAACAACTATATGCAGTGGTATAACAGTTATATGCAGTGGTATAACAGCTATATGCAGTGGTATAACAGCTATATGCAGTGGTATAACAGTTATATGCAGTGGTATAACAGCTATATGCAGTGGTATAACAACTATATGCAGTGGTATAACAACTATATGCAGTGGTATAACAGTTACATGCAGTGGTATAACAGTGCAGTGGTATAACAGCTATATATGCAGTGGTATAACAACTATATGCAGTGGTATAACAACTATATGCAGTGGTATATGCAGTGGTATAACAGCTATATGCAGTGGTATAACAGCTATATGCAGTGGTATAACAGCTATATGCAGTGGTATAACAGCTATATGCAGTGGTATAACAGCTATATGCAGTGGTATAACAGCTATATGCAGTGGTATAACAGCTATATGCAGTGGTATAACAGCTATATGCAGTGGTATAACAGCTATATGCAGTGGAATAACAGCTATATGCAGTGGTATAACAGCTATATGCAGTGGTATAACAGCTATATGCAGTGGTATAACAGCTATATGCAGTGGTATAACAGCTATATGCAGTGGTATAACAGCTATATGCAGTGGTATAACAGCTATATGCAGTGGTAATGAGTTATCTGTTGTTGATTGGTCTAACTATACTACACACCATACGTATTCCCTTACAGCGCACTACTTAATATATCTTGTGTATCGTACAGGACGTTGCCACATGATTCCCTGACTTCTATGCGTTTTTAATATCCCCTTTCGACAGAACAAATGTGTTTCCCATCAATCTTGCCCAACCAAAGTGTTACCCAATGCCTGGCACTCCACGGTGAACACAGCAAAGTGTTGTTCGGCCTGGGAACAACACAGAGGCAATGCCCCTGTTATAGTGTCGCACTTACACACCTGACACAACCAACTAATGACCTAATCACATGTTGAGTTAGGCATATAAGTGCTGCTGGTATTAGTTACTGCTGGACCTGGAAGTAAAGACACTGATGAAGCTGGTCAGCAACCTAATTCCAGCTAATTCCATATGTAGAGCTAACTATCAAAGTAAAGAAACGGAGTCTAAATGGGTCAGTGCCCACCACGAGTTGGAAAACGTACAACAAAGTACCAGTATATATTAAATGCTCATAGTTAGTGTACTACAAAGGTCGAAGAACACAATTTGGGACACTGCCACAGGAACACTTCCTTTACGTACCTCCATTCTTAGTGATGTAGCGCACCCAGGGCAACGCCTGATAGCCACTCTTCTCAATGATCTTCAGGTAGCGTACCTGCAAGCAAGCAAACAAACAAACAAACATCGGAGTGAACACCATTGGTACATTCTTGTGTTCAGACCGTGTAACTGAGCAGCTGGAGGTCAGTGTCAGTATTTAGACACATATGGATGAGGATTGGCAAATTGAAAACACAGGAGGTGTACACATAGTGACTAATCTAGATCCACCACGTGTGCATTGTACTAACTGTAGGCTTGTGTTCCACCACGTGTGCATTGTACTAACTGTAGGCTTGTGTTCCACCACGTGTGCATTGTACTAACTGTAGGCTTGTGTTCCACCACGTGTGCATTGTACTAACTGTAGGCTTGTGTTCCACCACGGCATTGTACTAACTGTAGGCTTGTGTTCCACCACGTGTGCATTGTACTAACTGTAGGCTTGTGTTCCACCACGTGTGCATTGTACTAACTGTAGGCTTGTGTTCATCACGTTATTATCCAGTGTCACATCGATCGATGAAAACACGTTTGTATGTTACAATCGATATCGCCAGCCCGTAACTGGGTCCCGTAGGTTTTCCACGTCTTCCAGTTCTACACGGATCCCCTTGTCACTCCCGGACTTACAGTATGATAATCTGCACTGTGAGCGCACGCAGAAGACGGGAGCGAGTTTAGAGAAGTGCCTCCTGCACCCCCTATCAGACCGCCTCGTCTGTCTTCGAGAGAAACCGGCAGCTCAAATTGACATAACTGTATTCTCCGGAGAAATGACAGAGGAGCGCAGATGTCAGCGGAATAATGAGGACTTACACAAGTGAAATCACAGGATGTTTCATCACATACGTGGCTGCAAACCGCACCATTTCACACACAGCCCATCACACTGAGCCGTAGACATGCCTCACTGGCCGGACCACTGACAAACAACCCAACTACTGTGACATAGAGGAACGAGGAGCTGCATTCAATGAGATGTGTGTCGATTAAAAAATCACAGCGTGTCCGGGAAAGTGATTGTGTAACATTCTCTGAAAATACATCCGAGACGCTGACTGTTGAAAACGGACACAAACGGATTCCTGTGAATCATCTCCATGTCTAATGTTGACTTCCAGCTTCAGCGGCGGACGAACTCTGCAGCCGTCTGTTACAGTCCTGCAGCAGCTCAGCGTCTCCGAATAACAGAAGCCCAACGCTTGAGGAGACAATATATTTGGGATGGCTCAATAAATGAGATATCAATGAGATACAATATCATCTGTTCTCCTCTTTTAAAAAACTAAGATGTTAATAATACATTTGTCTGGATGCCCTTTGCTTAACTAAATCTCACGTTCTAGCTAGCTATGTTCGTCTGACACGTCACGCCACACATTTCTTTACAACACGTCGCTCAATGCATTTACATCACAGGCTACTGGATGGTATCGGATTATTAATATTTTTTGGACGATATCCGATCCAGCGTTGTTGGCCAGTATCGCACTGATTCCACTACCAAATACCACGCATGTTAAAGTCAATCAGACTACCAGAGTGTCAGGCAGTAAGTCCTATACACACAGCAGACAGGTCCCTGGTATAAGCCTGCCTGTGCTCCCAACAGTGATATGTCATGTAGCTCAACAAGTGAAGGTGGACTGAAGCTGTTTCTGTGAATCACAGCCACACAAAATTAGGTGAGAATCTGACCTCCAACCAATCAAACGCAGGTGCTCCGTCTGCGTCATTGTAATAAAAAAAGTCCATAATATTCTTGTGTAGATGACCACACGTACTCCAGGGTTCCCGCGTATTCTCACTGACTAACAGGCCTGAGGGTTTCATTTGCATGGTTAATATGCGTTTCCCTGTACTTAGTGGCGATGTCAACAGCCACTTTCCCATGCCTTGACTTCTACACACGTCTCATTACGCCAGCCGGAGTCTCACACTCTACACGCCGCAGTAGCCAGAAGCGACGGCCATGGAAGGGCCAAGCAGGACATCAATTGTGAGCTACCAGGCTATAATTAAGCCCCATTGAGCCGGGCCTCTCACGTTTAAGGCTGCTGGTGCCGTCAGGCCACATGTCTTCTGCAGCGAGCTCACAGGTGCCTGGTGCTGGCCAGCCTGCTAACACAACCCAGTGTGTGCTGGGAATCGCATATATGATGTGTTCTCATACGCGTGTATCTGAGCATGTATTTACAGCCGACATTACAAACATCTGCTCCCCTGGCTCTAGTCTACTGACACAAGTGGCACACCACAGAGGTTTCCCAAATGGCACCCTGCAGCCCGCATGGCGCACTAGTTCCGGCTGAACGCAGTGCACTACATAGGGACTGGGGTGACATTTGGACCGCGGGCTAGTAAAAGCAGAGGAAGCAGAAGAACTGTGTCAGCTGCCACTCAATAACTTACTTAGGAAAATTACAGTTTTTTCTCCATAATATTGCCTAAACTTCCTCATTTACCACGTCAGCAATTGAATTAGGCAAAGGGAGGGTTCATGCTGTATGTCTAAGTGGGCTGACTAATGTCCATACAACTTAATAAAGTTCCATCATGGAAATGGTAGGAAATTCCTACTTGCTCCCAAATCTGACCCCTTAACAATCTTACTGCAACAACTGTTAGTTCACTTAACAGCATCGCTGGGAAAGACAGGAGACGAATGAACAACAAGTGTCAGAGCTGCTTTCCAAATAGTACACTATTATACACCTAGTGCACTACTTTTGATTGTGGCGCAAAGGGAGCAATTTCGGGGCTGAGAAAGAGACCGACACGCTACGGAAAAACAAACTCCTTACGGCTGTCCGAATCCTGGCAAGCACACTGCCCCCGTCTCATGTTGAGTTTTTTTATAGAAGAAAACAGTGTTGGTGCGAACAGTTTTAGGTACGTCTCTGTATCGCTAAACCGTTCTACTGACACCAATGGCACGGTGCTGTTGGTAAGCCCGAGTCCTGCTTCAAACACTCAGGACTGACTTCCCCTGTCAGTTGGGAATTCGGCTTGGAAATCCTAATAGTTCCTACCTGGATAAAGCAGCACAGCGAGGCTGCATTCTGCACTAACAGAGACCGATCACAACACACAGGGAACGGCCATTCAGGACATATTCCTACTGTGTCAAATGAACATCACACAGCACAAGATATTAACCACTACTGGTCCTCCTAAACCTGCACGGTGGATTCCCCATCAACACACTGTATAGGAATTGACAAGTCACAGGGAAAATAATGTTTTCCCTGAATCAACACATTCTCACATTCTGACTCTTTCTAACCACGCTGTTACAGAAGGACTGAGTTCCCATTGATGATTTTCACCATGAATGATCTTTTGAAGAGGGAAAGTAATTCGATGAAACCCTGACTTTAAAGCAAATGGGCCAAGCTGCATCTCAGGATTTGTATATCTAGTACAGTATACAACTCTAATGGCAAATGCAAAATCAAAAATCAACAGGAGGTATCAGCCACTTTCTCATGGCTGACAAGTCACGTGACAGAACACGCCAAGCAGAAGCACCCGTCAAGCCAATTGCTCCCATACTTCTGGTGCCCTGAACTATTTATTAAAAAAGGGTTGCCATCAGATTTAAAAGGTTATACCCATATGTCCAAATAGAAGCTTAAAAACTAGACTTTAACACCGTAAAATTAGTCGGGGTTCAAATCCAATCTGTTGGGAGTGTAGAGCTAAATTAAAAATGCTTCATTGTCCCAATACTTCCACAAGGCATTTGAGATTGTCAGAGGACTTAACTTGGACGTAACACATTTGAGCATTGAGGACTTCCACTATTTCAACTGGGTGTGGGCGTTTAATAGGTTAAGCAGGGATCAAACATGTAATTACACCCAGTCACTGACCCTGTCGTGACCACAATCAGACAGATATACAACATGACATATAAAGTCTAAGGACTTCACCAGTGACGGCACTACTCTAACATCCACACATCTGGCTATTCACTCACATTCACTCCCATAGCATTTAAAATGTATTCTGGAATACAGTAGTTTTATTATTATTGTAAAAGATCAGGCGTGATGGTGATGTGGAAGGGGGATATTGCATAGTGATAAGTGATTTGTGATAAATGCAGACTTGTGATAGTAATGTGAAATATAATGTCATGTGAAATATGTAGACTTCATTAATGTGACGCTAGGAGTAGGAAATGTGCAAGAATGGCAAAAATACTTTTTACTACAGTGAATGTGCATATCTCACAATAGATGAGCCGAAATGGCATTAGATGTATAACAGCACCACCTTGTGGTTTAAAACCGGCATGACAGGGGTACTACAAGCTTGGTATGGTAAAGGGCTTTCAACAGGTCTGCTGTTGTGATGTAATTTTAAACAATCTATGTCACATTAAGGTACTCAGAGGCACAACAGCATATAATTTTAGCCTAACATTAATTTAGACTAACCTGTATACAAATGTGCAGTCTATTACAGTAAATATAACAGAGGGATGTCTTCAGACAGACTAACCTGTATACAAAAGTGCAGTCTATTACACATACATATAACAGAAGGATGTCTTTAGACAGACTAACCTGTATACAAATGTGCAGTCTATTACAGTAAATATAACAGAGGGATGTCTTCAGACAGACTAACCTGTATACAAATGTGCAGTCTATTACAGTAAATATAACAGTGGGATGTCTTCAGACAGACTAACCTGTATACAAAAGTGCAGTCTATTATACATGAATATAACAGAGGGATGTCTTCAGACAGACTAACCTGTATACAAATGTGCAGTCTATTATACATGAATATAACAGAGGGATGTCTTCAGACAGACTAACCTGTATACCAGAGGTGGTGAAGTAAGGAATCTCAAACTTGACACTGATGGGTGGTTTCCCCTCCTTGTCTTCTGCCTCCACACTTGGCAGGCCAAAGTGGGCTCGCATCAAGTACTCTTTACCCCCCTGAGAGAAAACACACACTGTATGGCTCCCAATGGCAAACTGTTATTGGTGGGATTACTTTATGTACCTGATATTGGTGGGATTACTTAATGTAACATTTGTTGGTGGGATTACTTTATGTACCTGATATTGGTGGGATTACTTAATGTAACTGTTGTTTGTGGGATTACTTTATGTACCTGATATTGGTGGGATTACTTAATGTAACTGTTGTTGGTGGGATTACTTTATGTACTTGTTGTTGGTGGGATTACTTAATGTACCTGTTATTTATGGGATTACTTTATGTACCATTTCAGACTTTTACTCACAGAGTGGGCAATGCAAGCTTGGAATTGCGGCCAATATAAAAACCAATTAAAGGAGGAATAGTGTTAAGTGTTTTTTTTCATATTAGAGTGACAAATAATAGAAAATGGCAAAGTTAATGGGTTCCAATGGCAAATATGTTCTACGCGAGCTGATGGGAGTTATCAACCTCTTTTCAGGGTTCGAACTCAGGTGGGCATAAACTCACATATGTAAAAAAATATTATAAATGGTGCCACTGTAAGTTTAATTGAAAGTGCTGGGTCACATGTTGTCTAAGGATTGTGAACATATATGTGAATATAAACCACACCCACGTGCATGTTCATTGGTCAATACCGGACATGTTTTTTCACAAAAATGGCCTGATTAATGAACCGTTTGAAGACATTGGTCCATTGAAGCCAAATGAAAAAATTGTAAAAAGTAAAGATTGGACCAAGTAGTGTTTACAGGATTTGTTATATTCATCATAGCGACAAATCCAATATGTCAGACTTTGAGTCACAAAGGCAAATACTTTCATTGCATGAAGCCGTGTCATTTCTCATGTGCGGATGGTGACGTTTCAAAGGTGGCCACTTTTGCGGTTCATGACAGCGCCACCTTGAGGCATAGAAATGCATAAGAAGTTGTGGCCTTTGGGAATTTACTACCAAGCAAATGTGGGCCCTTAACTAGCATTTTATCACACAGGACATTTAAAAATGCCTTAAAACCACATGAAATATAGTATATAATAACAATGAACAGTTACAAAAACAACAGGGTTTCACCAGTGAACCGCTGACACCCTAAATATGACTATGTGAGTCTTGACTGTATGTAAGAGTGTTTTGGGGCAGGCAGAAGGTTCATCTTACAGGGAAAGACTTAACGGACCAGACGATTTGGCTGTTCTCCGGGATCCACTTCACACTGCCCACAGTGGTCTTGAACTGGGGAGTGTCGGCATCCATGGGAACTGGAATGTGGAACTCTACGTTGTTGGCAGTCGAACGCCTCTTGAACTGACTCTTTGCCTGAGAAAAAGACAACAAGTTCCTGTATACTGTAAAATGTCAATTTGTTCCTGATCGCTGACCAGGAAAGGCAGCATCCAAACAGCGCAACAGGCTCATTGCACACTTGACTAATGCTAGCTTTGTGCCTTGGTGGTGGCGGCTAAATAACCTGATCTTGCCAAATGGATTGTGCTTTTGGTTTCTTTGTTTTCTCTGCAGAAAACCCCGACCAGCTGATCTCAATCCCTGGGAGGGATTTCTAACCCAGATGGATTCTAGAGGCCAGAGAAGAAGTCTGGAGTAAAGACAAGTTCTGTGTGATTCACAGTTTCCGTTAATCAGCCGTAAACAGCTTATAAATCCTATCTAAGAGGGGGACTGGAGGCTGGGATTGGACTGTCCTGTTCTCGGGCAGATTCCACCACCGTGTCTCTGAATAAAGGTCCTGGGTTTGTTGAAACCAAGTGAGTTTTTATTTACCACTTTTGCCCCTCCCTGACTGTTACTAAGCAAACCACTAAATACAACACTTGTGACTACTTTAATACACTTTAGCTAATCTAATGGTTCAGACAAAGCATTCACCACAAAAAGGCTGACTAAAATACCACAGACAGAAGAGGCCCTGACAAATGTACGCCCACTCTCTAACTGGTTACTAGAGCTTATAGAGTGGCTGTCCAGAGTTTAAACACTGATGCATTTCCATAATGGGATTGTTATCCAGTTGTGAGAAAGGGTTGACAAACTGAAATCACAAATGTATTGACATGGGTGGCTAAACCTAAACTTGTTCTACCCAGATGTGTGTAGACTGGGTCATGTTCCTGCTACTAGAACAATCCTTAATCAAAACCGTCTCCGGGATTGTATTTTAAGTGCTCAATAACACGTCTGAGACAAGGGCTACACCACAGTCACCTCATGTGAAGAACAAAATGAGACGGGGCGGAGTTTAAGCAACTGATATTTAAAAAGGTTACGGGAGAGTTGGACAGCAACACATCCGGAAGGATTCTGGACCACTAGTGAGAACGATACAGAGTGCCTGAAGATCAGAGAAAACACGGCTGCATATCTACAGACTTTAGGTATTAATTATATCTTTTGATTATATAACATTCAAATGCTAAAGCTTTCACGAACCTTTCACTACACAACACAAAATAAAAATGATAGCTGTAGCGAACCTTGATCATGTACTCAATGCGACTGTGAGAATGCTTCTCTATAACAGACTCAATCCATATAAGAGGCTTCACCTGTAACGAGAAATTTGTTATTTTCCTATATATTACAGAATAAACAACACAAATCAGCAACAAGCTAACACACAAATTAACAACAAGCTAACACACTAATAAGCAACAGACAAATAATCAACATGCTAACTCACAAATTAACAACAAGCTAACACACTAATAAGCAACACACAATCACACAATCAAACAATACACAAACACACAAATCCAATTACAAGACTCTAACATGCGAATCATAAACACACCAACACGCAAACCATCAACACGCTAACACAAATTAACAACATGCAAGCACACAAATCATCAACACGCTAACACACAAATTAACAACGCAATAACACACAAATCATCAACACGCTAACACACAAATTAACAACGCAATAACACACAAATCAACAACACGCTAACACACATATTAACAACGCAATAACACACAAATCAACAACAGGCCAATCAACATGCCAAGGTTTGTTCTGAGGGTGTCTGCTATTAGGTAGATGAGTATGTGTATATGTGTTGAGGTATCTACCAGCGTGTGTGTGTGTGTGAGCGTGTGTTAAGGTCCAGTCTATAAGCCGGTAATTACATGCGTGTTTAGGCGGTAGGACATGAGCTCAAATTCTCCGTCGGGAGGGATGAAGGAGATGGTCCGGTCGTCCTCAAAACGAGACAGACGGACACACTGATTAAACTTCACATCCTCCAGCTCCACAGACTTGCTCTTTCCTCCTACACAGAAACAAAGAGGAAATCCATTTCATGTTTACGGTCATTTGATAGACCAGTGAATTAGTGAATTAAAATCTAATCCAATCAACAGTCAAGAATAGCTTAATCCATTATCTCGATGAACGCAAAACAAAGACAATTTATTTAAGGTAATAAAACGGTAAGAAATAGGACCTCACTTCCAGTGTTCTCAAACAGAACCTTGTCGTTCAGACCCAGTCGAAGCTCTGGCATTCCAGACAGGAACACGCGCATCTTGACAGAACCAACAATCTCACTACACAACACGTTACCATTCGCACTGACCTGAAGATACAAAAAGTAAGGCACAAGACAACAACATAAATCTGACGAAAACAGAGTGCCACAAATATTAATAACTCAATAACACAGACGACCCTTCGAAAAGAAAACCTACGAGGAGGTTAACCTACGAGGAGGTTGACCGACTCGACGATGTCCAGGAACACCTCATTTTTCCTGTACTTGATGCCCTCTGACCTCCATGACACAGCGTTGGTGACGGTTGCCGGGGGACGGGGAGCACCGGTGTCCAGCTTGTGACCCTCCTGGGTGATGTACCTGGGGACCACAGGTAGATGTTAGGGCCTTGTGTTCAAGCTACACTGTTTGGTGCAGGAATAACATGCGATAGACAGTTGTAATGATGTAAACACGTACTCCTGCAGGATCTTGCTATCAGTGGTCTGGGGGTAGCCGAAGTCCATTAGCTCGTCCATTAGCTCGTAGATGACGACAAAGTTATCTCTGATGCTCTCCTCTTCCAACTCCTTAAAATACTCAGAGAATACCTGGGGATTACAAATGTAACACGCTTGGTTATGCTTTCAAGTGCAATATCAGAAATAAATTGCTATGCAGGCCAATTCTGAATGGTTCCTCAAAATGTCAGTAAGATATTATCCCATTGGCCATGCTTGAAAACAGCTCAAGGTGGCCAACGACAGTTCTGAAAGCCCGTATACAAACATTACCGCATGTGACCACAGACAATATCCCTTCATTCGTTGCTAAAACAAGTCCACGTCAGCACAAACATTGACAGTCCTACCTGGATTATTTTGTAGAGAAAGGAGAAAACCAGAGATACAGAAGCGTTTTTCCTGGACGTTGCGACAACTGATGCGTGGTGCGGGTTAAGAAAGGGAGGTTGTTATGAGAGGTTGGTGAAGCCATTTGTTTTGGAAAGACAACTGACACAATGTGCTATGGGGTGATTATTTGGACGTGCCAAATGAAAAATAATAGAACAGAAAACAGTTACTCAGATGTGTTGTAACAACCAGCAGCACAAAATTCACAATGAATTAGTCTTTTGACCAGTAAGATTATCTTTTTTGCCAGCAATTGTTTTGGAGTCCAATCAGATTAGATATTTCGCCAATAATTGGGTGAAAGGTTAGAACTGAGCGGTCCGTGTGACTACAGTGTGTGTGTGTGTGTAGCTTTCTGTAGGATACGGTACAGATTGTTGTGTTTGATCCACATAAAGCGCACCCCTCCATGGGCCAAGATGGGAGACAGGGTACCCTCTTCCTCCTTGTCCATCAGGAGGCTCAAGAAGTGCTCGATCTCAGACATGTCCACATCTCCGCGATAGTTCTTACTGATCAGGACCTATGGAGACATGACTGATAACATAAAAACAACGCACAAAGTGTCTACAACTGCAATTAACTAGTCATGTATACAGATGCCTCATCTGGGTATAGTCTTACAGTTGACCAAGATACACATTGTCTTCCTAATTAGTTTTATGGGACCAGATTAATCCAGGCAGCCACTGTGTACTTTTTATAATATGGGGTGAATTAATTATCTTGTTGTTCAACATTGGTACTGAACACAGAAACGGGCAGGATCCCGAATGATTGTTTCAATAAAAACATATTTTTAAATGGTTCTGAACGTACTTCTGGGGAAAACTAACAAATACACACTGACCAACTCGGTAGTTTTGAACAAATCACAGGAGACCGTGGGCATTTAGTGGGCATTTAGATGGCTAGTGTGCTCTGATCAAATTACATGCGACATTCAGTGTCTGTAGCTAGCGGTTTCACAGGCTAAAACTAGACACTTTATCAACACCAGCTATCAACTAGTTTCTGAGGTAGCAAAGTCATCGCGTCCCGTTATCTTACCTTGCCTTTTAAATCCAAGACATACACAGCACTTGCCGACATCTTAATAAACCAGCTTCTTGCTACACAGCTTGAATCGGTAACAAGGTGACTAATACTATTAGTAATAGCGAAATGTTTCCGTTAATAACAGCAAACGTTGGAATGTTACATGTCTGATACTGAGGACCAGGATGTCATCTGGTGAACGCAAACAACCGTGTAAAATGTACTGGAAAAGGGGTAACCTTCAAAATAAAGGCCTGCATTTAAAAACATTATAAATAGGAAAAAGTAATTTCATAAAACAAAAGTATAACGATTATTAAATTTTATTTTTTTGTAATTTTGTCACAGTCGCTGTTATCAGAGCGACATAGGTCTAAAGTGGCAACGGAGTATCCAGACGCCTTCACCTTTTCCAGATTTTGTGTTATAGATTTAATTAATAGATTAAATTTGTAATTTATTTTATGTATTTAACGCCATACAGACATAATACAAAAAATTTAAACACGTTTTGTAAGTTAATTATATTTGTTTACGTTTTTACTTATATACTTAGGCCTATATGATAATATACTTACTGGTAATTATGATTATAGGTTAGATTGGTCTGGAAGTTAGGATATATTGGTCTGGGAGTTAGGATGTAATGTATGTGGATGTTTTATCCCAAAAATCTGAGAAGGTCGTGCTGCTTGTGTAAACAGTGTGTTGGCAACTGTATAAAGAAACATCGACATGTAATTATTATGGTAGCCACTAGGTGGAGTATTTGTAGTGTCGGTGCCTTAATTTACCTAGACAGAGTTGCAATGAAAAAGCCATATCTCAGACAGTCCAATAAAAAGAAAATATTACGACAGGCAAAAGAACACAGACAGTGGACTGAGGAAGAACTCTGCCTAGAAGGCCAGCATCTCAAGAGTCGCCTCTTCACTAGTTACTAGAGTTTCAAAAGAGAGTTCCTTTTTTATGAAATGTTTGCCCTGTAATCAAACCAATAAACACTAATGCTCCAAATTCTGTCCTATAAAATGGCAGTTTTATAGCTTTTTTAATTAGCACAGCAGTTTTCAGCTGTGCTAAAATAATTGGCTTTTCTAATGATCAATAACACTTTTCAATTCATAAAGTTGACAATATGAACAACTCTATATGACCCCAAACTTTTTAATGGTTGTGTAGGTCTAATGTTGATGTAATTTATTATCACACAGTTAAGATACACTAAATACAGTAGCTGTTCGATCACTCGTCATAAACTAACTGATAATCTGTTTATCTACACTACACAAAGTAACATCTCAAACAGTAAAGGCAGTAAGTAGGTTTCTCCATCAGGACACAGTTTAGAAGTGCAGGACACTTTCCACTATGTGGGCCATACTTGAGTTAGTGTATGAATGTAGTAGCTGTGAATAATCATTTAAATAAAAAGTGAGTTAACTGACTAAAAGTGTTTTTCATCATGAGCAGTCTGGAGATCTGTCTCATTCTTCAAACATTTCGTAAGTATTTCAGCAAACGTTGGTTCACCAGAAGTTTTAATGATGAAAATTTTACTCCAATCACAAAAGCATTGTGAAAAAGTATTGCACCGAAAATTTCTCATACATACTAAATTACGATCTGTATCGTATTTTAAAGATAGTTTGGTAGAATTGAGTACAGTAGAAGTTCATTAAAATCAGATACTTTTGATTTGTACTGTATATGATACACCAACAACCTCACACCAAACTCACACCTAACGTGCACCTAACTCATACCTAACTCATATTACTTACACCTAAAACAAAGGTATATTATTGGTAAACTTTAATAGCAATATTAATTCCAGTGCAGCTGATCTCATGGTAAACAAAATTATGATTTATTTTGAGATAAAATAATATCATTTATGATATTCATAATTTGTAAAGGACATCGCAGGAACTAAAACCTGTCTGTCTACTGCCATCTCTCAGACTGACCCGTACTCCTGTAACAGTGTCCTGTCTGTCTACTGCCATCTCTCAGACTGACCCGTACTCCTGTAACAGTGTCCTGTCTGTCTACTGCCATCTCTCAGACTGACCCGTACTCCTGTAACAGTGTCCTGTCTGTCTACTGCCATCTCTCAGACTGACCCGTACTCCTGTAACAGTGTCCTGTCTGTCTAGTGCCATCTCTCAGACTGACCCGTACTCCTGTAACAGTGTCCTGTCTGTCTACTGCCATCTCTCAGACTGACCCGTACTCCTGTAACAGTGTCCTGTCTGTCTACTGCCATCTCTCAGACTGACCCGTACTCCTGTAACAGTGTCCTGTCTGTCTACTGCCATCTCTCAGACTGACCTTTACTCCTCCATAGATTCTCCTTCAAACACCCCTGACCCTGTGTTTCTCAATGTGAACAGTTGCCATCCCCTTCAGTCTGCGCATCACGGGGACACCTGGCCACATGCCAGATGTTTGCAAGAGGGAGAAAGGGAGGGAGACCAAAGGAAAATATAGACAGAGCAATACAAAAAAGAGAAAAACACAATGAGGACAGCAAGTGAGAAAGATATACTGAGAGACTTCTTAATTTTTTAATTTAATCAGTTATGCCAATTGAGAACAAATTGCCATTTGCAACAGCAACCTGGGGAGAAGTTGGGGATTGAACCCATGACATAATACACAACAGAGCATGCACTCTACCACTGAGCTACCATGTCTTCTTTCAGAAAGCCAATGCAAAAAATTGTTGATTTATGAAACATATCGGTAGATGTGTTAATAGGGAACCCATGTGATTGGAAGTTCCAAGGGAGTATTTGCATAACACATTGCTCTGCCTTCGTATGATACAAAATACAGCTGTGTGTACAGAACATGTGGTGCATAACAAAGTCTGATGCTCCATGATGAACACAAACCTTTGACTTTAACAATGTAGTACTGAACATACAGGGTGGGCAGTTTGTGCAGCTAGCCACATAGCCACAAGTAGTTGGTTTGATTCCTGCTAGGACCAGAACATAAATACAGTACATATGCATGTGCTATTGTTGATTTGCGGTTTTAGCTTTGGACAATGTGTCTGCTAAATGACCATTCTCAGTGTGTTTTTGACGTATGCTCTGCTAATTAGGAGTCATTAACATGTCTCAGGAATCTTAAAGATGTTGTCATGGTCACCTGCATGTGGTTAGAACATCCTCTATTTGCTTGGAAAATAACTCCTGAAGTCTCCCCAAACATTGACAAACTATCAAATTAAGCAAAAAACATCAAAACATATGAGACCCCTTCGTACTTATTTGAGCAAGAAGAGTTCACTTGTCAGTGTGTGGCTAGCAATCAAGCATGTCTTTCAGGTCTGCTAGCTAGCTCCTGCATGTGCTTGTGATCAGTACCAGCAGGTGTCACAATGTATGGGAAGTCATATGACAGAAAACCTGATACCTTAGATTCCCTTAAAACACTCACACAACATATAAACTGCAACGGCGTTCCAAATGAGCCCCATTTACCTGGTCAATTTGTTACATGACTGTTGTTTGTCTTTATTTGACCGAACAAACCATTGGTTTACAGAATATGTGTGGGGTTGTACTTTGTATTGATGTCTGTGTCCACAATGACAACTGATAGCCAAACCCTCCGATCTGTATGGGTTTCAGCCAACCCCTCAGATCTTTATGGGTTTCAGCCAACCCCTCAAATCTGTATGGGCTTCAGCTAAACCCTCAGATATGTATGGGCTTCAGCCAACCCTTCAGATCTTTATGGGTTTCAGCCAACCCCTCAAATCTGTATGGGCTTCAGCTAAACCCTTAGATATGTATGGGCTTCAGCCAAACCCTCAGATCTGTATGGGCTTCAGCCAACCCTTCAGATCTGTATGGGCTTCAGCCAAACCCTCAGATCTGTATGGGCTTCAGCCAACCCCTCAGATCTGTATGGGCTTCAGCCAACCCTTCAGATCTGTATGGGCTTCAGCCAACCCTTCAGATCTGTATGGGCTTCAGCCAAACCCTCAGATCTGTATGGGCTTCAGCCAACCCTTCAGATCTGTATGGGCTTCAGCCAAACCCTCAGATCTGTATGGGCTTCAGCCAACCCTTCAGATCTCTATGGGCTTCAGCCAACCCCTCAGATCTGTATGGGCTTCAGCCAACCCTCAGATCTGTATTAAGGACCATGCTTGAACACATTTCAGAAGTCTTTACATTTTCCATGGACCTCCTACAGCCTACCACACAGGGCCAGACAGGATATGTCCCCCCCACTTACACCCCAACTAACTACGGCTGCTACATTGTGAAGTAAGCCATATTGGTTGTGGTGTTATTATTTCATACAAACAAAAAAATCTATATGGAATTGTATCATAAAATTGCTCCCTATTTGCTATAAAAGGCCCAAATGTAGTGCCATTACAAAGAAATTGAGTGTCATTTGGCTGGTAAAATGTAGTTACTTGGAGGACTTTACATGGGTAATTGAATAACCTGCTTTATATTTAGAAGGACATTGTTGTTCATTATGTCATGTCTTTTCCGGGAGGCATCTTGGTTCAGCCTTGAGCAGTCAGTCGACACATTTAAATCTGTGGGGCACCGGCACAACAGACTGGACAGGCAATTTGTGTTGGTTGCAAGTTGGTGAAGTAACTTAAGACAGCTATGATGAAGGGCTGTTTCTCCAGTCATGTTTCACCACTATGTTTGCAAACATGTAACAGATTTGATTAGCAAAGAATAATTACAGAAGAAAAACATAAATACAGAAGAAAAACATAAATACAACCTACAGGCTTTAAAAACAGTTAGGACAGACATCAAAACATTACATACAATCTTATCGATACATTATTTAATGACAGCCTGTTAACGTCCTGGTTAAATGACACCCTTTAAGTGTTCTGGTTTAATGACAGCCTGTAAGTGTCCTGGTTAAATGACACCCTTTAAGTGTTCTGGTTTAATGACAGCCTGTAAGTGTTCTGGTTTAATGACAGCCTGTAAGTGTCCTGGTTAAATGACACCCTTTAAGTGTTCTGGTTTAATGACAGCCTGTAAGTGTCCTGGTTAAATGACACCCTTTAAGTGTTCTGGTTTAACGACAGCCTGTAAGTGTCCTGGTTAAATGACACCCTTTAAGTGTTCTGGTTTAATGACAGCCTGTAAGTGTTCTGGTTTAATGACACCCTTTAAGTGTTCTGGTTTAATGACAGCCTGTAAGTGTCCTGGTTAAATGACACCCTTTAAGTGTTCTGGTTTAATGACAGCCTGTAAGTGTCCTGGTTAAATGACACCCTTTAAGTGTTCTGGTTTAATGACAGCCAGTAAGTGTTCTGGTTTAATGACAGCCTTTAAGTGTTCTGGTTTAATGACAGCCTGTGATATGTACAGACAAGTAAATTACAATTAGATGGCTTGGATTGGTTTGTAACACAAATTGTGCTGACACACAAATAACGTCTTAAATACTAACCAAAATATTGTCCATATTTTAATTATTTTATCACTTTTCTTAAAATACTTTAACAGCTGAAGGGTTGTCAGTCAATTTAATAATAATATAATGAGTGCATAGATCAAAAGTGTAGTTAAACATAAAATATGTGAGACACACAGTGACTTCAGAAACATGACTTCTAAATTTCACCAATGCACCAGAAAACAAACTTTAACATTACACTTGTCATGGAATATTCTGAGCTGTCCGATTCTGAGGTGTCTGAAGCGAGGTTTCAGCTAGAATGTTTTTCACACTACTGGGCCATTACTGATAATATATCTCAATGCTGTGACCATGGAGATGTTGATCTGCCGGTGGTGTCACCATTAAGCCCAAAGGAGCTGCCATGCATCTGGAGCCTGTTGGTCCTGCAGAGAGACACAGACACACAGTCACAGGCCAGACACAGACACACAGTCACAGGCCAGACACAGACACACAGTCACAGGCCAGACACAGACACACAGTCACAGGCCAGACACAGACACACAGTCACAGGCCAGACACAGACACACAGTCACAGGCCAGACACAGACACACAGTCACAGGCCAGACACACAGTCACAGGCCAGACACAGTCACAGGCCAGACACAGACACAGTCACAGGCCAGAGACACAGTCACAGGCCAGACACAGACACACAGTCACAGGCCAGACACACAGTCACAGGCCAGACACAGAGACACAGTCATAGGCACATAGTCACACTGTAAATATGTTACTTGGCAACCCCTTAATCAATTCATGATGCTGAAAATAAACCTGAAAAGTTATATTCATATATATAATTTAATCTGTCTGTTATCTTGATAGGTGAAAGTTTGCCACGTTCACCTGTTTTTATTCAGAAATATTTAGCCAACACAAATACCACAACAAGGCTTGTAATGTGAACTGACCCTAAAGGAAGAAATCGAATGGATTTCCGTTGTGTCTCACCGTTTGCGTGCCCTGCTGCTCCGAGCCTCTTTAGACTTGGTGAAGGTCACCGGGTCACCCCCTTGGACCAGGTCTGCAAACTCCCTGTTGCTCTCTGCTTTGAAAATCCCCCTGGAAGAAGAGTAACTCACAATCACAATATTACACTGTAATGCATCCCTACACACCTAGGGGCAGAGCGGTTCAATGCACTCTGTCGTAGCACACAGCTGACCTCCTCAGTTTTGGCTCGAGCCGTGACTGTGTATCTAGCTGATGATTGGCTGGGGGTGAGGTGCTATTGCCAGCAGGGATTTCCTGGTCTCATTCCAGTCTAGCAATTCCATCAGACCGATTGGTCTTTTCAGGTAATTGAGAGAACGCTCACACAATCACCCACCTGACTTACTGTTTGGAAGAGCAAAAAAAAAGCTGAATGGCTAGGCACGGATGCCTAGGAGGAAGGCTTGCTGCGATCTTCAACTCTCCTGAATCCGTTGAGGCAAAAGATACATTTTTGTGTATAATAAAATAAAAGAAGGTAGACAATGTGTGGGTAAAGGGAAGTTGACTAAACTTGCACTGTAGAGTCATGTAAACATACGCATTCGACAAGAGTCAATCAAGTAGGTTCTACAAGAAACATAATATTCAGTGGAGTAGCTGTTAAAAAATGCTCACTTGGATTGAGTCTCCCCTGCTTTGACTCTCATCCTGCGAACCATGAACTTATTTGAGTTGAAGAACGAGAAGTAGGAGTCAGTATTCCACTGCAACCGGACTCTCAGCAGTTCTCCCAGATCAACATCTGTCGTCAGCAGGAAAGATGATGTGGTGTTGGAGGTGACGCTGGACCTAGAAGTTAAACAGTACAATTACATAACCACAGCAGTGTAATCTCTGTACAGTCACTATAATGTGAGATAGGGTTGTCCAGAGCACTACCCTGCTTCCTCCGGTGCACGTCTGACCCGACAGCAACAGGGTCAGGTCCAACCACTACAAATTTTAGCACACTAATCTATACTATATGTTCAGACTTTTTTCTCTCATGTCAGTAAAGCGTAGTATTCCCCCAAAACAGCTATTTAACAACTTTTAACAATGTGCTACATTTCCATAGTAAGCCGCTGAACGTTTAGCAGAGGTGCTTACAGAACCAGTTGGATGTCCTCTTTCTCTCCATGTGTTCCAAACAGAGACACTGTGATCGGTTGCTCGTTCAGAGTTAGGTTCTGCTGGTGGAAGATATGGAACTTCATCTGGTAGTGAAAGACTGCGGGTGTAAGGACGGGCCTGCGGTTAGAACTTCACTGTGACAACATGGTGTTTTATAAAGTAGTCAAAGTGTTAGTATTCAGCCTTTGACTGGTTGGATGCATGTTATGGTTGTTTTTCCAAATATATTGCTATTTGAAGAAAAGTGATAAATAATTGATAAATAAGAATACATTTTTTTCTGAACACTTCTACATTGTGGACCGTATAATAACTACATATTATTTGTAGTAATGATGATTAAAGATATTAATGTGGAACAACGACAATAACTCTATGAATGAATAAAGATATTCTAACCTCTTACCATTCAGAAGCTACTGTTCCAAATCCCACCATATTCCTATTTCTAATAGAAGTGTCTCCAAAATTGATAATTTCTATGGATTCATCTGAAACGTTACTGAAGAATTAAATGGCTCCAACAAGTTCGTAGTCACAGGTTTGATGTAGTCATTGCAGGACGGGAATATCGTACCGAAAGCTGACCAAAAGAATTTGCCAACAACACCAAGAAGGACAGATCCCAGGTACGGCTCAGTTTAGCAGAAGACTACCCACAAACCAGCTCACCTTTAAAGGGCATGGCGGCGCCAGTCTTCAGGTACATCCTGGTGCTCCTGGCCGTTCGTATCTTGTTGATGCCATAGCCCATGTTGTTGCAGCGGTTCTTGCGGCAGCTAAGACACAGGCCCCGGTTGAAGGCGTCTTTGGAGCTGCAGCGGTAGGCCACGCTCGGCTGCTGCTGGTTCACCAGCGAGTCAATAAACAGGTGAACGGAGCGCTCATGTGAGCACTTCAGGATCTGATTCAAGTCTGCAAGGTGGGCCACACAATTTGGGAAGTTGTGGTGTCAGTGAGGATTCTCTTATTACTAATACTCACACTGGAGAGTGAATATATGATGGTACTAGTATGATCAGAGTGTACTAGTATAACTATACAACACTATGATAAGCTTATGATACTAGTATGATCAGAGTGTACTAGTATAACTATACAACACTATGATAATCATATGGTACTAGTATGATCAGAGCGTACTAGTATAACTATACAACACTATGATAATCATATGGTACTAGTATGATCAGAGTGTACTAGTATAACTATACAACACTATGATAAGCTTATGATACTAGTATGATCAGAGTGTACTAGTATAACTATACAACACTATGATAATCATATGGTACTAGTATGATCAGAGCGTACTTGTCACGATTGGTGTGGTGGCGTTGCTACACTTCCATTTCGGTGATCCACTTCCGTGTTTTTGTTCTCACTAGCTGTGATTACTTCCTCTTTCACGTGGTCACAGCTGTTAGTAATCTGTCACTTTATGTGGGGATAAAAGGGGTCGCTAGCAAGTCACTCCTTGCTTAGCATTGTTTGTTTCCATGTCACATTGTTAGTTTAGAGGTGAGTGTTTGTATCACGATTAGTTGTTGTTTGGAGGTGTTCGTTTAAGTCGCTATATGCGCATTTTACTTTCATCAACCAAGTTCGTGTTTTTCGCCGTTGTCGGTTTGTTTCGTGTTTTTATCACTAATAAACCTTATTTAACGGATTTACGGCTTTGCACATGGCTTACCACACTACACCTTGGACCGATCGTGACAGAATGAACAGCCCACAAGATAGCCAGCGGAGCCTGATGGTGAGTGGATTCCTCGGGGGGGCAAGCTATAGCGCCCCGAAGGATGAAGCTCACCGTCGCACCACGGAGCAGTGGGACTGGCGTAAGCCGGAGACGCCCGAAGAGGAGTATAGGCGCCTCCGTGCTTACTTCGGGTATGAGCCACCTATGCAGCTATCAGGGCTGATTACATCGGGTCCGCGGTCCTTCCCGGAGGAAGGCAAGAGGGCACCCCGAAGGCGTCCCAAGAAGGTTTTTGGGGGGGAGCTAAGGAGGTGTTCCGGGAGGACCGCGGAGAGAACACCCACGGTCCTGGTGCTGCAGGAACGGCCACCCACTGCTCCGGGGCTGCAGACAGGGGGGAAAACCCCTGGAGCTACAGCCACTACCCCCGCCGTGGGAAGACCCTTTTCTGCCGCCGACGTCAGGGACAGAAAAACCCCGGAGGGGTTGGATGACCAGCCCACTGCCATTATTAGGACGTGGTGGAGGACATGGCTGGACTTACAGGAGCCAGCGCCTGAGATGGTCGCCACCACGCCTGCGCCTGAGATGGTCGCCGTCACGCCAGCGTCCACGATGGCTCTTGCCGTCCCGCCAGCGCCCAAGATGGCTGCCGTCGTCCCGCCAGCGCCCAAGATGGCTGTTGCCGTCACGCCAGCGCCCAAGATGGCTGTTGCCGTCACGCCAGCGCCCAAGATGGCTGTTGCCGTCACGCCAGCGCCCAAGATGGCTGTTGCCGTCACGCCAGCGCCCAAGATGGCTGTTGCCGTCGTCACGCCAGCGCCCAAGATGGCTGCCGCCGTCACGCCAGCGTCCACGATGGCCCCCGCTGTCCCGCCAGCGCCCAAGATGGCTGCCACCGTCCCGCCAGCGTCCACGATGGCTCCCGCCGTTCCGCCAGCGCTCAAGATGGCTGCCGTCGTCCCGCCAGCGCCCTAGATGGCTGCCGTCGTCCCGCCAGCGCCCAAGATGGCTGCCGCCGTCTCGCCAGCGTCCACGATGGCTCCCGCCGTCACGCCAGCGCTCAAGATGGCTGTTGCCGTCACGCCAGCGCTCAAGATGGTTGCCGTCGTCACGCCAGCGCCCAAGATGGCTGTTGCCGTCACGCCGGCGCTCAAGATGGCGGCCGCATCGCCGACCACAATGGCTGCCGCATCGCCGACCACAATGGCTGCCGCATCGCCGACCACAATGGCTGCCGCATCGCCGCCCACAATGGCTGCCGCATCGCCGCCCACAATGGCTGCCGCATCGCCGCCCACAATGGCTGCCGCATCGCCGCCCACAATGGCTGCCGCATCGCCGCCCACAATGGCTGCCGCATCGCCGCCCACAATGGCTGCCGCATCGCCGCCCACAATGGCTGCCGCATCGCCGCCCACAATGGCTGCCGCATCGCCGCCCACAATGGCTGCCGCATCGCCGCCCACAATGGCTGCCGCATCGCCGCCCACAATGGCTGCCGCATCGCCGCCCACAATGGCTGCCGCATCGCCGCCCACAATGGCTGCCGCATCGCCGCCCACCATGGCTGCCGCATCGTCGCCCACCATGGCTGCCGCATCGCCGCCCACGAAGGCCGCGCCACGCCGACGCTCACGATGGCCGCCGCCACGACGACGCTCACGATGGCCGCCGCCACGACGACGCTCACGATGGCCGCCGCCACGACGACGCTCACGATGGCCGCCGCCACGACGACGCTCACGATGGCCGCCGCCACGACGACGCTCACGATGGCCGCCGCCACGACTACGCTCACGATGGCCGCCGCCACGACGACGCTCACGATGGCCGCCGCCACGACGCGCTCTCGATGGGCGCCGCCACGACCACGCTCACGATGGCCGCCGCCACGACGACGCTCACGATGGCCGCCGCCACGACGACGCTCACGATGGCCGCCGCCACGACGACGCTCACGATGGCCGCCGCCACGACGACGCTCACGATGGCCGCCGCCACGACTACGCTCACGATGGCCGCCGCCACGACTACGCTCACGATGGCCGCCGCCACGACTACGCTCACGATGGCCGCCGCCACGTCGCCAACGATGGCCTCCGCCACGTCGCCCACGATGGCCTCCGCCACGTCGCCCACGATGGCCTCCGCCACGTCGCCCACGATGGCCTCCGCCACGTCGCCAACGATGGTCTCCGCCACGTCGCCAACGATGGCCTCCGCCACGTCGCCCACGATGGCCGCCGCCACGACGCACCCTGAGCCGCTCAAACTGGCGGCCTCTCAGCCGCTCGAGATGGCGGTCGGCTACCGTGGTCTATTCAGGACTGGACCCGTCCTGATGGACTAACCCATTGGGTTTAACTGTGGGTCCTGTCTTGTTGCTCCCTTGTGGTTTTTGTTGGTTCGTTCGGCTATCTGGGGAGCTAGCCTTTTAGTGGGGGATACTGTCACGATTGGTGTGGTGGCGTTGCTACACTTCCATTTCGGTGATCCACTTCCGTGTTTTTCTTCTCACTAGCTGTGATTACTTCCTCTTTCACGTGGTCACAGCTGTTAGTAATCTGTCACTTTATGTGGGGATAAAAGGGGTCGCTAGCAAGTCACTCCTTGCTTAGCATTGTTTGTTTCCATGTCACATTGTTAGTTTAGAGGTGAGTGTTTGTATCACGATTAGTTGTTGTTTGGAGGTGTTCGTTTAAGTCGCTATATGCGCATTTTACTTTCATCAACCAAGTTCGTGTTTTTCGCCGTTGTCGGTTTGTTTCGTGTTTTTATCACTAATAAACCTTATTTAACGGATTTACGGCTTTGCACATGGCTTACCACACTACACCTTGGACCGATCGTGACAGTACTAGTATAACTATACAACACTATGATAAGCATATGGTACTAGTATGATCAGAGTGTACTAGTATAACTATACAACACTATGATAATCATATGGTACTAGTATAATCAGAGTGTACTAGTATAACTATACAACACTATGATAATCATATGGTACTAGTATAATCAGAGTGTACTAGTATAACTATACAACACTATGATAAGCATATGGTACTAGTATGATCAGAGCGTACTAGTATAACTATACAACACTATGATAATCATATGGTACTAGTATAATCAAAGTGTACTAGTATAACTATACAACACTATGATAAGCATATGGTACTAGTATAATCAGAGTGTACTAGTATAACTATACAACACTATGATAAGCATATGGTACTAGCATGATCAGAGTGTACTAGTATAACTATACAACACTATGATAATCATATGGTACTAGTATAATCAAAGTGTACTAGTATAACTACATAATCAGAGCGTACTAGTATAACTACATAATCAGAGTGTACTAGTATAAATACATGGTACTAACATAATCAGACAGTACTAATATAAATAGGTGATACTAACATAATCAGAGTGTACTGGTATAAATACATGGTACTAACATAATCAGACAGTACTAGTATAAATAGGTGATACTAACATAATCAGAGTGTACTAGTATAAATACATGGAACTAACATAATCAGACAGTACTAGTATAAATAGGTGATACTAACATAATCAGAGTGTACTAGTATAAATACATGGTACTAACATAATCAGACAGTACTAGTATAAATAGGTGATACTAACATAATCAGAGTGTACTAGTATAAATACATGGTACTAACATAATCAGACAGTACTAGTATAAATAGATGGTACTAACCTAATCAGACAGTACTAGTATAAATAGATGGTACTAACATAATCAGACAGTACAAGTATAATCAATTAGTACTAGTATAATCAGGCGGTGCTGGCATAATTACACAGTATTAGTATAAATGGATGAATCCATAATAATCAGATGGTATGAATATGAAATCGGAGGTAAAAAGAGGTTTCAAATTGTTGCAGAGTTATGTATTGTCACCAGCGCTCAGACTGTAATGGACAAATACAACTACAAAGCACAATGAATGACAGTTTTCGGGTCAATAAGATTGTTGTCTGCTTTCACAATTAGCTTTCAAAATTAGCGTTTAGAATTTATGTCTGCTATAAAAGATCTTTCAAAATTAGCATTCCATTTATGTCTGCTATAAAAGAGCTTTCATAATTAGCATTCCATTTATGTCTGCTATAAAAGAGCTTTCATAATTAGCATTCCATTTATGTCTGTTATAAAAGAGCTTTCATAATTAGCATTCCATTTATGTCTGTTATAAAAGAGCTTTCATAATTAGCATTCCATTTATGTCTGCTATAAAACAGCTTTTTGTGGTATACCAAACATTGTCGACTAGCAAACATGGTCGTATACCAAACATGGTCGCTGCATGGTCGTATACCAAACATGGTTGCTGCATGGTCATATACCAAACATGGTCGCTGCATGGTCGTAAACCAAACATGGTTGCTGCATGGTCGTATACCAAACATGGTCATACACCAAACATGGTCGCTGCATGGTCGTATACCAAACATGGTTGCTGCATGGTCGTATACCAAACATGGTCGTATACCAAACATGGTTGCTGCATGGTTGTATACCAAACATGGTTTCTGCATGGTCGTATACCAAACATGGTCGTATACCAAACATGGTTGCTGCATGTTCGTATATCAAACATGGTCGTACCCCAAACATAGTTGCTGCATGGTCGTATACCAAACATGGTCGTATACCAAACATGGTTGCTGCATGTTCGAATACCAAACATGGTTGCTGCATGTTCAAATACCAAACATGGTTGCTGGCTGCATGGTCGTATACCAGACATGGTTGCTGGCTGCATGGTCGTATACCAAACATCGCTGCTGCATGGTCGTATAACGTATAAATGTTACAGGACCAAATGTACCCTTAGGCACAAAGTTAAATATAGGTTTCCAAATCCCTCATTCCTTAAGGAATTAGAGGCTTTTCTCCTTAAAGAATGGTGCAATATCCAAGTACACACAGTTCTGGAGTAAGTATGACAGCATTCCAAGGTGTATTGGAGCTGGTGTGAAGTCAGAGAGTTGCCCGGCATCTATATTAGGGCTTTGATATTAATATATTGTTGGAGGTTTCATCAAATATATGCTGTAATTATGGCGTTACCTGACCTCACCCAGTAAAAACGACGTGCAAATAGCAACAGCTTCAGTCTGATTGGGATGGAAGGTCCCATTCTGAAAAAGAAAATCCCACGCCCCCTGTCCCAAACTCACCTTCTTCCACAGACGTTTAATAACAAACTGTGAGACGTGATGTATCAGGCTAACCGCGGCATCAACAACCTTGACCATGACCAGAAAGCATTGTATTGGACAACGTTGCCATTACAGCAACAAACAGGAGTTAGCCAAGAACCAGCATAAGCTCATTAAGTCTACTTATCAGGCATAGTAACCCAGTAACGGAGGGGTTTGTGGGAGCCTGTATCAAGCCCATCGACTCACTGTAAATGTCAAAGTTCTTTATGCTCTCTAGCGTGTACTGGAAGGAGCATCCGGGCTGTATCGTTCCTCCATTGGGGTAGATGTCCACGTGGCCCACGGGTCTCTGAATGCCAATGCTCAGGTCTGGAGACCCCCGGGTGTTGGTGTGGAGGACGTCCACAAACGTGGCATCGCCAGGGGACAGGCGGTTCGCCTGCTCAGCATACTCAAAGTGAGGTCCGGCCGGGTCCAGGCCTAACAGAGAGGCCCGGGCATTAGAGCATGGCTGTGCTAAGATAAGACGCGAAGACGATAACAGGTAATAACAGGTCAGCTGTCCTACAATATGTTATGTTATTGCTCTGTCATACTACATATGCTAGACACACCCGTACACTGTCTGCCGCTGGACCTAACAACATCTGATGATTGGCCGAAACCTGCGATATATATATAAAAAATACATTGGACCAATGAACAGTCCTAGTCTGGGATATATCAACAGAACAGTACACAAGCACCATTGCATCTTGATATGTTTCTGGTCTTGACTTCCTGAGTGGGCGGAGTTAACATTGATCCAGGGACCACTGAGCTTGTTTTCCTACCGGGAGCAAACACTATAATGTTTGCAAAACAGGAACATGAAAATTTCAATGAAAAGATCCTGGGCATGAAAAGAGACCCTATTAGTCAGATTCAGATTTTGGTTTAGTCTTTTCCAATGCATTCTGGGACAATTTTTTCATGGTATAAATATGTATCCTACCTACCAGTAATCCTGTTGACTTTGTTGTTGGTCAGGTTCCCAGCGACTCCTGCAACGTGGGCTCCCAGGCTATAGCCCAACAGGTGCAGGTTAGCCAGGTCATACTTCAGATCTACCTGAGGAGAGGGAACAGCAGGCAACGTATAGATACAACTTATAATATTAATATTGAAGTGAAAATATAATTCAATTATTCAGGTTAGCCAGGTCATACCTCCAGCCAGTTTATGAACCAGGCGATGTCCCTGCCAACCAGCCGGGTGTTGGCAACAGCACTGGGGTAGTGGTGCTGGGCCAGGACAAGCCAGTCAACCACAATGACGTTGGCATTGGGCACACGTTTAAAAAGGGCCGTCACCAGCTTGTGGATCCAGCTCTCTAACAGACCAGCCACCTGAGATACAGGACAGGAAGATAGATACATGCCCAACGTATTTGTCCTTACAGTAAATACATTCACTAAAATCAGCGGCATATGTTTGGGATTTAACCGTTTTATTTAATCTACGGTGTATGATGTGGTATGTCCTCCCGGTTGTGCCAGGTGTGGTGAACCTCTGGGGCCTACAGTGGCCTTCATAAGTATCGGGACAGACAAGTCAAAATGTCTATTTAAAAAAAAACGATAAAAAAGATGGATTAGTCAGAAGTAAAGACGGATATGTTTGACAGACAAAGAAAAACAGCACTTTTAGAGATCCATCTCCAGGCTGCAAGCACGCATATTGGGACAACTCAACTTCAAGCAAATGTAAGAAGTAAAACAGTTAAGATTTAGTCACAAATCTCCTGCATGCAGAAATAGCAGTGTCTGTGACACACTGAAATCACCCAACTCTTGGTTTCATCCCTTGAGATGTTTTTAGTTGTTGCAGGTTTCTGACTTCCTCACATCTTCTCAGCAAGTGAAATGCACGTTCATTCAAATTTAAATCAGGAGATTCACTTGTCCGGTCCACTTTTTCCCCTCTGATGAACTCCTTGTTTGTTTTGGCAGTGTGTTTTGGGTCATTGTCCTGTCGCATTGTGAAGCACCGCCCAAATAGTCTGGTGATATTTTCTTGTACGTTTGTATCCATGACACTTCTACACACTACTGAATTAATTCTCATCGTCAACGACAATGAGTGAGTCTGTTCCAGAGGCAACCATACAATTCATATTTTAATTGTATTATTATGTCTTGTACCGTTGACGGCAAACATTTCAATTTTTCCTTCACTCTCCCAATACTTATGCATATTCAAATATGGTATTGACAAAGGCAAAGAAAATCATATAATCACAAAAAGCCTTAGATAGCAAGGAGTGGGAGCAGTAGAAAAAAACATTGAATGCTTCACAATGAATCGCCACTCTAGTTTTGGCAATAGCACCAACGTATCTGTGACCAGGTAATACTTCTATACAGATACTTACCGACCAGCCATGTATGATGGCAAAGGTGGGCAGGCTGGTGTTAAAGCTACAGTGTGTCACTGAGTCCTTGACGCCAGGCACCAAATAACACAGATCTTCCTCTGGCTCTTCTGCTGAACGAACAGAAAACTTGGTCGTTATGTCAGAGTAGTTTCCTTTCCAGTCAGTGCTGTTCCCTGCAGATAGAGGACAGACTCAAGACAAGGTACTACTGTTTATCAACTGTTTCAGTGTTCAAAGATGCAGGTTTCAAAATCTCGATTCTTGAGGGTGGAAGGAAATTGTAACGCCCCTTAAGAATACCCTTGAAGAACTTTCCACTCTCAAATTCAGGTCAAAAGTGACACTTAAAAAACAGTAATAAGAAAATAAAAGATTAAGTAAATTGCAATCAAATGGATATGGTTACAGGCTTTATCTGAAAGTGTCATTACGAGTTTACGAATTTTCTATGAAAAAGTATTTTAATTGACCTACAAATTAATTGCAGAGAGAAACATTAATGGTCATTTGTGTAACCCGAATAGCCATCAACACCATCAGATTCCTGTATTAGCTTTAATAACATTAAACATACAGTTGAATACGTTTGCAATCAAAATTGTCGAATACCGTTATACCATTTGTGATGTTTAGGCAACTATCCATTACGTTGTAAAGTCTAAATTATTTATACAATTATTCATATTTAATAGTGATACTTTCCTGTTGAGAAAATGTGTCTGGATAACGAAGGCAATTAATATTCATTAGGACATGATATTTCTAGATACAGTTAATTAAATCAGAACTACGGATGAACGGATGAGACAATAACATAACTTACTGTTGGCAGATGTACCTGTGTTGATGTAGAGCAAACATGACGACTTGATAATACAAATCCCAATCATGAGAAAACGAATTGTTTCTTTGCCCATAGTGCAGTCAGTTCAAATGAATTAAAGAAACAACAAATAAAATATAACTTTTATCACTTCGATTATATATTCAGCTATTGAACATATATATTAGTAAAGCTGCCAAACTTTGAAATATGATATTGTCTATGAACTTAATCTCGAATTCCAAATTCATTATGTATACAAGCCGGTTGACATGTAAATCAAACTGCATTTTAATTGGTCTAAAACATAGAGGGGAGGATAACCACGCCCAACCCTGACAGTGTCAACCAATCACGGGGCTCCATCGCTGACGCCACTCATTTCCGAGTATTCGGTTTATGGCGGTACGCTATAGCTTTATAAATATAGTGGGAATATCACGGATACTATGTATTTACCAATTAGCCATGCGGTTGTAGTGGTTACTTAAATAGACACCAACCTATATTGTATTGACGCCTAGAAAATGTAATGTCTTCAATTTGAGAAATACATGTGTACGCCCATTATTATCATATTTGTATCGATCACATTCTTATGTACGTTTTCTTGACAAGAAAACAACATAACAAGGATGTGTCACATGTTTAGTGGAGCCAATGCCAAGGAACAGGCAGCCCAGAAACATCAAACACATGTCAAACAGGTGGAAAGGCGTTTTTATATTGGATACAGCTTTGTAAAACACAGTGTCAATAGCAGGAATCTGTCTGAATTAAGCACTTGAAATATGTATAATTATTTTTCAATAGTTCCAGAACATTTCCCCACTCTAATTCACAACCGTTGCACACGCAGTTCTGTTGAAATACCAGACAAGAAGTGGATGGACACACTCAATTGGCATCTCTTGACGATATCCGTCGAGCCAATCGAATATGATGTAACAGAAAAGACTGGAATTTAAAATAATATATAGAAATGGAGTAAGTATTTAATTTTTTTTAATTAACTTTTGGTGTGGTCAGATATGTTCGGTATGCCAAAACAATACTTAGTTTTCAATGACTGTTTGAAAACATCCCAGACAGTTCAGGAACATGCTATATTATTCATACATATACATTATAAAGCATGAATATTTATCACCAAAAATTAAAACTTTTCCATTGTGTTTCCTAAATGGTGCAAAAGAAATGCAGGCAAACTACCAATATTCAAGGAATATTCAATTATCAAGGAATACATTCAAGGTCTACGTGGCTTTTGTTCTATTAAGCTATTGTTGTTGTTTGCTCCAGTATCAATCGTTTTGTTAATGAAGGATATGCTAATAACTCAGTGATGATGACATATATGGGTCAAGAACTGATACATCAAGGGGACCTGTTCCTTGAAACAGTTCAAAACTGACCAATGAAGCCGAAGACAAGTGTGTGTGTGTGTGTGTGTGTGTGTGTGTGTGTGTGTGTGTGTGTGTGTGTGTGTGTGTGTGTGTGTGTGTGTGTGTGTGTGTGTGTGTGTGTGTGTGTGTGTGTGTGTGTGTGTGTGTGTGTGTGTGTGTCTGTACGACTGTGCATGCATTTGTTCATACTGCTGAAAAAGTATGTATGTCTGGAGAATAAACAGTTGTAAGTTGTCCATGTCTTTTAGTAATTGAAACTTTTCCTCAGTCTCCAGTGTGTGCCATGCAATGAGCAATGAGTGAGATTAGTCTTGTAACCTGTCCGGTATGTATCAAGCATCTTGACTTTAAGGTCGGAATCAATTCAGTCATTTCGATGATTATATCTTTAGACCATCCCATTTCTCTCATTTAATTTGAATCTACATGCGGTCAAAGTATATAGTAAATGATTCGATTTACCCTGAGAACCCTTTCAGAGGGCTTATGTTTCTGACCTAAAACGGCCGCTGCTGCACAGCACTCCAAAATGTTCTAAATGGAACTGCCAGGCTGCTATACATTTTTATTCACATCAAGAAAATGTGATAAGTTGTGCTAATTCCTATGAGTTAATATATTTCAATGTTAATTTCGGCAAATCTTTTTGTGACCGTCCTGCAGAAATTATTTCTAGAGAATGGCAAAAAAAAGCCAAAAAGTCAGAAGGAACCTCAGAACAACCAGTGATCTACAGGCGTCTCGCCACAGTAGAAAGCATATTCTGCTAAGGTTTTCTGAGCACCTGGATGATCCCCAAGATCTCTAGAGTAATGTCATATGTGTGTTGGTAGCTCAGTGGTAGATCGTGTGCTTTGTGTGTATGAATCCCAGCTGCTCCCCAGGTCGTGGTTGCAAATGAGAAATTAAATAAAGGTTAAATTAAAATTAAAAAAATGAAACAGTAGGAGTGAGAAACTCCAGAGTAAGTGACCCAAGCTTTCTAGTAACACAGCTACTGGAAACAGCAGACTGTATCCTTTCTTTTTATTTAATCAAACAGTGCCCTCTGATGTTGATTAGAATCGTGATAGAACGCTCATATGTGGCGGTGTGGCACTTGGACAGCAATCTCTCCCTGGAAGTTAGACCACAAATCAATTTGTTGATCTCAGGAAAGGGAGCAACCCTGCCCATATCGACAGGATGAAGTAGAGCGGTAAAGATCTTCAACTTCCTCTGTGTCCCCACCAGTAAACTAACACCGTTCACACACACACACACACACACACACACCACAGAGACACACACACCACAAACACACACACCACAGACACACACACACACACCACAAACACACATACACCACAAACACACACATCACAGACACACACAACACAGACACACACACACACCATAAACACACACACACCACAGACACACACAGACACACACAACACAGACACACACACCACAGATACACACACACAACACAGACACACACACAACACAGACACACACACAACACAGACACACACAACACAGACACACACACCACAGATACACACACACAACACAGACACACACACAACACAGACACACACACAACACAGACACACACACACACACACACACACACACAGCACAGACACACACCACAGATACACACACAACACAGACACACACACAGACACACACACAACACACACCACAGATACACACACAACACAGACACACACACACACAACACAGACACACACCACAGATACACACACACACGCAACACACACAACAAAGACACACACACAACACAGACACACACCACAGATACGCACACACACACAACACAGACACACACACACACCACAGACACACACACAACACAGACACACACCACAGATACACACACAACACAGACACACACCACAGATACACACACACACACGCTACACACACAACACAGACACACACACAACACAGACACACACACACACCACAGACACACACACACACCACAGAGACACACCACAGATACACACACAACACAGACACACACCACAGATACACACACACAACACAGACACACACCACAGATACACACACACACGCAACACACACAACACAGACACACACACAACACAGACACACACACACACACCACAGACACACACACAACACAGACACACACCACAGATACACACACAACACAGACACACACACACCACAGACACACACACAACACATACACACACCACAGATACACACAACACAGACACACACACACCACAGACACACACACAACACAGACACACACCACAGATACACACACACACAACACAGACACACACACCACAGACACACACATTCACTCAGACACACACAACACACACACACACACACACACACCACAGACACACACACACACCACAGATACACACACACACACACACACACACACACACACAACACAGACACACACACACACCACAGACACACACATTCACTCAGACACACACACCACAGACACACACACAACACAGACACACACCACAGATACACACACACACACAACACAGACACACAGACACACACATTCACTCAGACACACACAACACAGACACACACACACACACACCACAGACACAAACACAACACAGACACACACCACAGATAAACACACACACACAACACAGACACACACACACACCACAGACACACACATTCACTCAGACACACACAACACAGACACACACACACACCACAGACACACACACAACACAGACACACACCACAGATACACACACACACAACACAGACACACACACACACCACAGACACACACATTCACACAACACAGACACACACACACACAGACACACACACACACACACCACAGACACACACACACCACAGACACACACCACAGATACACACACACAACACAGACACACACACACACCACAGACACACACACAACACAGACACACACCACAGATACACACACACACAGACACACAGACACACACATTCACTCAGACACACACAACACAGACACACACACACACACCACAGACACACACACAACACAGACACACACCACAGATAAACACACACAACACAGACACACACACACACCACAGACACACACATTCACTCAGACACACACAACACAGACACACACACACACCACAGACACACACACAACACAGACACACACCACTGATACACACAGACACACAACACAGACACACACACACCACAGACACACACATACACTCAGACAGACAGTCAAATAATGGTTGTGCCTCTTCCTCTAATGGATACTGAACCGATCAGGCATTTACCCATGGGGCTTCACTTCTCCAGCTGCACTATGAATAACATCTTGACATATTCTATTTGTGGACTTATAAACATTTTATAGACAAATATGAAGCAATCTTCCCTATTCTGTCAGTCCAGTTGGCCAGTAGATGGCAATAGAAATTGGTCACATTCCCATGTTCACACATCTCGTGGTGTACTTCCGCTTAAAGGAATAGTTCTCTTTGAAATAAAGTTTTGATATGTTTTAGCTTACCTCAAGGGCATCCAAGATGTAGGTGTCTTTGTTTCCGCAGTAGTTTCAATTTTGATATTTTTAGGTAAAACCGTTCTTGTCTGCCAGTCTTATAATGCAGGTCTATGGTCACCCACCTCAAAGAGCATGCACAGAGAAGTCAAAATTAAACATGATTTAATTACTCTATAAATCTAAGTACACATTGATGGCCTAAGACACGAAACGAGCGACCTGACGAGTGACCTCAGGGAGACAGATGGACCAATACATGGACAGGATGAGTGACCTCAGGGAGACAGAAGGACCAATACATGGACAGGATGAGTGACCTCAGGGAGACAGATGGACCAATACATGGACAGGATGAGTGACCTCAGGGAGACAGAAGGACCAATACATGGACAGGATGAGTCACCTCAGGGAGACAGAAGGACCAATACATGGACAGGATGAGTGACCTCTGGGAGACAGAAGGACCAATACATGGACATGGACAGGATGGAGGATGACCCTCAGGGAGACAGAAGGACCAATACATGGACAGGATGAGTGACAGACAGAAGGACCAATACTGGGGAGACAGACAGAAGGACCAATACATGGACAGGATGAGTGACCTGGGAGACAGGGAGACAGATGGACCAAGACAGAAGGACCAATACATGGACAGGATGAGTCACCTCTGGGAGACAGAAGGACCAATACATGGACAGGATGAGTGACCTCAGGGAGACAGAAGGACCAATACATGGACAGGATGAGTCACCTCTGGGAGACAGAAGGACCAATACATGGACAGGATGAGTCACCTCTGGGAGACAGAAGGACCAATACATGGACAGGATGAGTGACCTCTGGGAGACAGAAGGACCAATACATGGACAGGATGAGTTCACCACTGTGCTGTGTCTCGATTACTTAATGTTGTAATCTCAAAATAGAAGTCATTAGAATGATGACATACCGACATGACCGATCTGAAAAAAGAAAATTCTATGTGATCTCTGTCTTTCTTATTTTGTCCTGGACTCATCTTAATCTGTAGCCAGAAACCTGACCCGAGTGTCTTTGAAGATCCTGCATCTGTGTTTTTAGGGTGTGAAACAGGACTGAGCCTCTGGAATTCTAGTCTAGGGTGTGAAACAGGACTGAGCCACTGGACTTCTAGTCTAGGGTGTGAAACAGGACTGAGCCACTGGACTTCTAGTCTAGGGTGTGAAACAGGACTGAGCCACTGGACTTCTAGTCTAGGGTGTGAAACAGGACTGAGCCACTGGACTTCTAGTCTAGGGTGTGAAACAGGACTGAGCCACTGGACTTCTAGTCTAGGGTGTGAAACAGGACTGAGCCACTGGACTTCTAGTCTAGGGTGTGAAACAGGACTGAGTTTCAGCAAAAGTGGCAATGAATCCCTGGATCCCCAAACTGCTAAGAAAAAGGTTTCTGACATTAAACTGAGCAAGACCAAGTGGCCATAGCACAACCCCAGTAGGGGTACATTATCGTTGGGTTAGAATTATGGTTAAGTTTGGATTTTGAATATCAGTAAAGATTTAAAGTTTTGCACAAAAACTATGCACATCAGACGCAACACAGTCTTGCGAAATATTTGCGTTCCGTTTAATCCACAATGTTTTTCCTAAGACAAACTGCTTGGCGCTGTGCTGGTGCATTTTACCCAGCTGGCTGGTGATAACCGGTAGTCTGTGTAAAAATGTAGCTCAAGGAACAACCAGGATTGGTCAAGTAAAAGGTTTCGTTTTAGAATTTCGACTTTGATGCAAATACAATTAATGCCGCAAATCCACAAAACGAAATTCGCCTTTCATGTACAAGGTACAATAATCAAGAAGGGAATTATTATTTTTTGCATCATTTTTTGTTTTCCCTTATTCGTTTCGCTCCTGGTGTTTAACGGCCTTGAAGCAAATCAAATAAATGCAAAGCAAACCGCATTTAATGTGCAAGGTACCATAGTCAAGATGGGATTTTAAAATAATTGTAAACTGTTTCGCTTATTCTTTTTGCTCTTGGTGTGTGAAGGCCTTAAGTGTTAGAAGCAGTTTTAGGGATATGGACCAGGTTACCTTTGGTATGGTAATTGTAGGTTCTTACGCGATTAGTCAAACCCGACATGTGTGTGTGTGTGTGTCAACACCCTTGTTTACATGCTGTTTGTAGATGTTGACCCATCAACATGGCAATACAACTTCATATGTAATTGAGCAGTAGCTCTCACTCACTCACTCATACACAACTACTCAAACACACACCTGGCCATGCACGTGCACTTATCTTTCAATCCTCGTGGACCAGAAAAAATCCATGTCCTCTGAACCTGATCCTAACCATAACCTAATGTTAACGTCAATAACCTACTGGCATTTGTGTCTAAACTTTCCTTGGCCCTAGCATTTAACCCTTCCCCCCCAATGCCTAAACTAAGTAATATAACTTTTAACATAAGTCCCAATGGTAAGTTTGAATCAAAACCTACGCCTGGAATTTATGGGCACCTGCACATGATCAGAATAAAGGCATTTTTACATCAATATTTTACTATTCTTGTGAGGACTTCTGGTCCTAATTCCTAATCTGTTAAAATGAAAACACATTCATAAATACACACTGAAATAATCCATTCCCATAGCTTCTGCGTGTAAACTTAGATGTACTTAAATTGATGGACCCGGCGTGGCCTGGCTGCTTTTAGGGGACTTTTTACCATACAAGGAGAAGAGGAGTTTAGCTGAGTTTCCTGTGGGAGGGTTTGTTTTCCTCTCTCTGGTCCTCTTTCTCACAAACTCTTCTTTCTTTCTTTCTCTCTCTCACTCTCTTGCTCGATCATTATTTTCTCACTTACTCTGGAGAAAGGTACCTACACTTCTCAAGAAACCGTTGATCTGTTCTGTGAACATAACATTTAGACCTCACGACATACGTTAACAGATCTCTTGTTTGGTCTGTTCTGTCGTTCATGACAGCAATCCCAACTTGACATAACGACTGGATCCTCCAGACAAAATTAAACACTGAAGACGTGTTGCCTCTCTGGCGGACCCAGCCTGTTTACGTGTGTGTGTGAATACATGCCCTTTAATACACATATTTTGGGTGGATGAGCTTCTTCGCCTGTCGTCATAATCAAACATAATCCCTGAGGTATTAGTCTATATTTCTACTTGGTCATAACATTGTTTTGTGATTTCACACCCGCCTCTATCTTTAGAAAGAGCAGCTGTTTTCGTGTGTCCGTAACACTGAAGTCAGACTAACAGTACAGGATGGTAATGAGCGAACATGACACATCTGAATCACACTACGGGACCAAACATAGAAATGCCATGCGGTAGTGGACCTGTCTGGTAACGATTCACCCCCGTTCCAAGAAAGATATTGGACAATGAGACAAATAAATGCATCAGAACCAGACCAGTTCGGTTTGGGTAAGCTCTATGGGATGGATTAAACAACAACATATATAAAAGCTCTTGGGACGAGTCATTTGAAGCAGCTCCTAGTCTTCTGTCACCTGGGGCGAGATCTATCGATCATCACACTCTCTTTGCACGTTTACAGCACACACACACACACACACACTACGATAACCAACCGTAGAAAGTTGCTGGTTGCGATATATTGGCTTAGTATAATGCAAACTCATTTGATACGTAACTTTTTTTGTAAGTAAATATTAGTAATATTCTCTTATGGCAAATATTTGAAACGTTCACTTACGTTACTCAAGATTCAGTAATTAAGGTGATCTTAATTGTAAATCTGTTTGCATGCACTCTGAAAAATGGAAATTCCACCTTTCATTGAACAGGTCTTTTTCCATCCAGCCTTTTTTCACTCCACATCAGAATGAGAACTATGTCTCTCCAAACCTTTGCCGGTATCAACATAATTTAAAGCATTCCTCAGTCAGGAAGGAAACCAAGGCTAGAATAAAATGCTTGCAGATCCCCAGGCAGAATGGAGTTGGATGGAGACTGAAAACCACGTGACCTCATTCTGAAGCAGGGAAAACTATGCACAGATCTAATTGTGGTTTATCTGGCTTATTTGTCCTGCACAGACCAGATAACAATCTCTTCTGAAAAGCTAAGAACGGTTATTATTTTCAGATTCACACCCGGTCAGTTTTGCTTTTAGCTGTACGTTATCTCATAATATTCGACCAGTTCTCTAAAAACAAAGATGTAAAAACAATGTCCTGCATCGAGACCATTTCCTCTGCCTCTCCCTGTCAACCTTCCACTTCTCCGCTTTCAAAAAACACAAGAAAAAGGAAAAGCAGCTTTCCAAATAAGGAGACAGTCTGGGATTTGCCTGTATCTGTTACACCAAGCCATTCCTAAGTGGAGGAGGAGGAGTTAGTGTGAAGGTTCAGATGAGAGAGGGGGGGGTACCTGGGGGTGCTGAGGGTAGCTTGCAGACTGGGGAGGGACTACATGAGGGGGGGGTCTATGTCACAGGGGACTGGGTCTGTCTCTCCAAAACCTCCAGTCAACTTTAAATCTCTTATATCAGCCCTGTGTTCCAGTCAGCATCCTCTGTTCTCCCTCTCTCTCAGTCTCTGCTTTCTGCTCTTGCTGTGTTGGCTGCCTTATTGGTTCAGGTGGACCTGAGATCTTAAATAAAACGTAGGAATTTGCTTTAACTATCTGCTAGCTAGACACCCTTGTTGCAGCTTTTCAAAGTTTCTCAAATTTCCGAAGCCACTGTAGCCAGACCACCGTCGCCATGGAGGCCATCAAGAAGAAGATGCAGATGCTGAAGCTGGACAAGGAGAACGCCATCGACCGGGCGGAGCAGGCGGAGACCGACAAGAAATCCGCTGAGGACAAATGCAAACAGGTGAGGGGAGAGAGGGAAGAGCGGGGGTTACTGTGGTGGTCGGACTTAAAAATGTAAGGAACTTGTCAATGAAAGTGTTAGTGTAGCTCGTGAACTGTGAGATTAAAAGGCTCGATGGATTTTAGGAATCGAAACAGATGTGAATGTAATTCGCAGGACAAAACTGCCCGAAAGAGAGTAGGATTTTATACATGTATGGATTATTTTTACATGTGAGTTAATTTAAGTTTGGAAAATTGTAGACAAAAAGAGCTAATGATGAAAATGTTGCCCTGAGACGAAACAGCTGATTGTACAGTAAGCAGTCGGGAGAGAGGGAGAGAGAGAGGGAGGGAGAGAGGGAGGGAGAGGGAGAGACAAAGATTGAATAATTCCTAAAATGATTAAATATAGACAATACACAATACACAGTGTATCAGATAATAGGCTACACACAACAAGTATTATTAAAAAGATCGACACAGTTCGACAGAACTATGGCTGTACAAATAAAATTACTCAAATCTTCCTGAGACAATCCTTTTGTGGCTCTGTAAGTCCCCTCAACCGAAGGGAGTTAGTGTACATTTGGCACCCAGGCTGTGGGATGACTGACAGGTATAGTCGGACACAGAGCACCAGGAGGATTATGCCCCCCCCCCCCACACACACACACACAGACACACACACAACCCAGTACAGGAACAAGTGGCACCAGAACCAGAATAAAAAGATAGCTATGCCAGCTGCCACTCTGCCCCTCACGTTGGTGTGTGTTTACACGTCTCTGGGGTAGAAATCCACTCAGCACCACTTCCCTGTGATCGGACAAAAGTTCAAGAACATTCCGGAGGAGATAGTAAGGATGCATCCAGAGTGGCACGACAATCCCAATATAGGGCATTCGTTTAGACCAGAGCCCTATACGGGAAGCCATTTGGGATGCTGCGTCGTTTGCCCTTTCTGGGGCAGAAATATTCGAGTGTCTGACCCCGAGGTTGGGCTGGATCCAGGTGGTGATCCAGGTGGTGATCCAGGTGGTCGTAGTGATGTTTGCCTTAATCTTGCTAGCAGATCAGGAGAAACAATGGCAAGGCTTTACTCTGGTATCCATGGCTCCTGGTCAGAGCTTAAGACCAGGGCTCTTCATAGTCATTGTTTGGTCAACTACATCATGTAATAAATGTGTGTGTATGAGTGTGCGACCTGGCGCCTCTCTTATCCAGGCAAATTCAGAAAGTAGCAGATGTAATGCCTTATATAGAGCCGACATGATTTCCTGTCCTACATGGCAGATGACACACACAGGAAATATTCCCTATCGTATGAACACCATTACTGATCCTCTGTCCAGATACTGTGTCCTGATACTGTGTCCTGATCCTCTGTCCTGATACTGTGTCCAGATACTGTGTCCTGATACTGTGTCCTGATACTGTGTCCAGATACTGTGTCCTGATACTGTGTCCTGATCCTCTGTCCTGATACTGTGTCCAGATACTGTGTCCTGATACTGTGTCCTGATACTGTGTCCAGATACTGTGTCCAGATACTGTGTCCAGATACTGTGTCCTGATACTGTGTCCAGATACTGTGTCCAGATACTGTGTCCAGATACTGTGTCCTGATCCTCTGTCCTGATCCTCTGTCCTGATCCTCTGTCCTGATCCTCTGTCCTGATCCTCTGTCCTGATCCTGTGTCTTGATCCTCTGTCCTGATCCTCTGTCCTGATCCTCTGTCCTGATCCTGTGTCTTGATCCTGTGTCTTGATCCTCTGTCCTGATCCTCTGTCCAGATCCTGTGTCCTGATCCTGTGTCCTGATCCTCTGTCCTGATCCTCTGTCCTGATCCTCTGTCCTGATCCTCTGTCCTGATCCTCTGTCCTGATCCTGTGTCTTGATCCTCTGTCCTGATCCTCTGTCCTGATCCTCTGTCCTGATCCTCTGTCCTGATCCTGTGTCTTGATCCTCTGTCCTGATCCTCTGTCCAGATAATGTGTCCTTGTCCTCTGTCCTGATCCATTCTGTGTGTTGTAGCTAGAAGATGAGCTGCTGGGACTGCAGAAGAAACTGAAGGGAACAGAAGATGAGTTGGACAAATACTCCGAGGCCCTGAAGGACGCACAGGAGAAACTGGAGCTGTCTGAGAAGAAGGCCACCGACGTGAGTACTAGGCATGCTGGGAGTGTCTTACAGGATTTGTAACACTGAGATCATCCTTGGTTCATTGCCTAAAAGGAACTGCTGGTTATATAGTTATTGTCAGTCCCGGATGAAACCCACTTCAGATGCATCGGTTCTTTAACATATATCACATCGAGCACAAGTTAACCAAATAAAACCTTTACTTTGGCAATACATCATGTAGTTTCTCAAACAAACATCAATATCCTTGTCCTTATGTACACGCACGTGTTTCACCGAACTTGGTCTTGTCATTATATAACACTATTGATGAATATACCAACTAAACTAAATATGTTATAGGAACTATAAAATATACTTTAGCGGTCGATTAACAGTGATTCGGTCAGAAGAAGAAAATGTGGAATAAAAACATTCCCAGCTCTCCTCCAGACATTTCACCACATTAGTTGTTTAGCAGATGTCCTTATCCAGACAACTGACAAATGTACATTAAGTTAAATGGGAAAACCCCATAACCCAGACTTTTATCATTTTTTATCAGGACTCATCCAATCATACAATAATAAAGCACAGTCAAGCCATTTCTATAAACTTGATATATGAACAAAAGCAACAAGCTTCCGATATCTGTATGGAGTTTACGCACAGATGTCATCTACTGAAACTGTTCAAATGACAACACAGAGGTATTATGAAAAACTAGTGTGATGTGAGGGACTAGTAAGCAGAAATCTTCTTCAGACCTTCATCTAACCCCGTCTGCACTGATTTCCATAAATCCACTGGTCATTGTTGAGAAAGGAGGGTTTGTACCAACGATCATTCTCCCCCAGAAGGGAGGGAGTCTGTCTCAGACTATGTCCCGAAATGCACCCTTTTCCCTATCTAGCTCTGGTAGAAAGTAGTGCACTAATGCATATAGAGGATAGGGAGTGGATTGGCCGTAGAGGAATGTGAGGAATGCAGCTAAAACAAACAGGGAACCTCAGACTGGCTGTAGCTAATGGACACCGCATTGGAAAGGCTTCCGGTGGGGATACCAGAGACGAAAACACAGGCTGACACAGAGGAAGCACAGACACACACACACAGACATACAGCAAGACACAATTACAGACAAAGGCAGATTGATTAAGCTACCGAAACACAGACAGACACATTTCTAGTTAAGCTTTGTCTCGTGAAAAAGCTCCCTACTTTAGCCAAAAAAGTATTATTGTATGTTAAGGGGACTGTATTGTATGTTAAGGGGACTTATAAATAAAAGTATAGACAGTCCCCTTAACATACAATAATACTTTTTTTTATCACAGAGTATGTGATAATGAAGCAGTAACATGAGGTAGGTGCCATTTCACTGGTCATTCCACTTTATGAGAAAAACCCAGAGTTTGGGAAAAGCAGAAAGAATGCGAGAAAAACCTCCCAGAGGGACATATCGCCGCCCAATGGATGATAAGTATTTCAGCAAGTGACTAAATTATTTCAGCAAGTGAATTCATCAACAGTATGTATGTATTTCTTAGTCCAAAACTATTGTTAGATAGGTTGTTGCTGAGATATAAGGGAAATGCCTTTCCCTGTATTTGTAAGTGAATCACATACACTCTTATCAGAATGAGAGAGTGAGAGACATATCAAAGTGCAGAACATTAAACAAAGTGTGTTCAGCCAATTTACATACTGTTACAATTTGCAGTATAACATCTGAAAGTATAAACATATGAGCAAACCTAATTCTGTAATTCCAGTAAGACAATCTCTCTCTGAGTTGTCTAAATTGGATGATGAAAGCAAATGTATAACAATGTTCTACAGTGTTTTAGGCTGTTCTTTTTTAAATTCAAATGCAGACATGTTTATAGCTATGACCCACAGGCATGTGCATTTCAAATATATACTAACCCAATACTAAATCTTAGTTGATCAGCCTACCTAACACATTAGTTATTCAATTAAACTGGTGGTTAAATAAATAGTCAATCTGCAATCCATCACATTCTTTAGAGGGGTATACCACATACATTGAGTATACCACATCAACATTGGGTATACCACATACAGCACATTGAGGTCTGAGTGGTAATGAAAACAAACAAAATGTTGATGTGGCTCTCGAAACAAACAGTGTTCTTGTTCTTGCTTTATTTAGACTTTTAAAAAAGGAGAAGCAACCATCTATTGTAAACTCACACAAACTGATGGACTGTTCTTATCAACATTACAAATGATCAGTCCTTATCAGTTATTACAAATGATTAGCCCTCATCAGTTATTACATAATGATCAGACCTCATCAGTTATTACAAATGATTAGCCCTTATCAGTTATTACAAATGATCAGTCCTTATCAGTTATTACAAATGATCAGTCCTTATCAGTTATTACATAA